>JARJCX010000102.1:0-572082 GCA_029282285.1 Mycena rebaudengoi | reverse complement strand
GTATCTGACACGACTCAACGTCCTTCAAGTTGGTGTGCCCGTATTGCGAGAAACCTCATAAATGATAACGTGGATACTTATCTCGAGCAGGTGTGACACCTGCTCCAGAGCCACCGCCGTGATGGGCACATATCAGGCAACGACTGAGGGGACAGCCTGCTGCAGCCCACCATGCGTGCCCGTGTCGTGTTCATGATGTGAGTGTTCTTTTCATCCTCTTAAACTATTCTTCGCTTATTCAGTAGTGCTGACAGCCATGCCGCCGCCACGTCTTCGCCACGCAGCACATAATGCAGCTCCGCGTGTGTAGTCTTCTCTGTGCGCCCCTGCCGAGTAGATACGAGAAGAATATGATGGACTCGCCTGATGCCATCATTTGGGCGAGTCCCAGTTGCATTACCGGCTTTCTGCCATCACTCCGGTAGGCTCTCGGCACACTGGGGGAAGGTTCTCCCAGACACCTCCCTTTTGCTAGCGCTGCCGTTTCCAATGGCGCGGGGCTTTTCGTTGGCGCGAGGCCTTTTCGTTGGCGCGAGGCCTCATCCGCTAGCGCGGGGCCTTTTTATTTTTATTTATTTTTTATTTTGCGGCTAAATCCGAATTCTCGGCATGCAGCGGCAATTCAGTGATTTCTAAGGACTGATTGCGCGACGGCTGAGGTTTTCCACCCTATACCCCGACCGCTGACGCGGAGCCTGGCGCTCGCCGTTATGGCCCGCTGCGCGGAGCGTTTTCGGTCGCCGTGAGGGCCAACTGCGTGCCTTCGGCGCCGATGTGCGGAGTTGAAAATGATATGTTTGATCTAACGTGCGAATCCCATTTTCAGCTCTTTCTTGGCGCTGAGTCCCATTGTTGATGGGTCGGCTAACGCCAAGCGGTGATTAGCCGAGTCCCATGATCTTAGTTATTTTTTAATACGTAATTTTGCTTCACTTTCCGTGTTTAACTAGCACTTGCTGCTTAAATGGCAAATTTTGGTATCAAACTCATTGCAAGCTACCAAGAGTCTCTCCGCCCCCCTCGCTAATGCATCACGACCCCAAATGGCACCGGAAATTGAATGTACGCACTGCATTAACCCGCGCTCGCTCCGATCACATGTTCGCGCTGCCACGGCCGCGGCAGTTGGAGAAATCAAAGATCAAAGATCAAAATCCACCGCGACCATATCGCCGACTGTAGCAGGGTGCAAATGGAATCAACTCCATCATTCGAGTTCATCAACGAACAGATTGAATCGCATTGAATCGAAGACAATAATGACAGCTTCAATGTCAATGAAAGTCATTGTCATTGCTGCAAATAGACGCTCCAAACACCCCAAAATTGCCTTTGACGGCTGGAGTATGTCGGCTTTCTTTCTCTCGCCCATCGACATCTCGCAATGGCCTCCCATCCTCCGAGCACCGGCATAACCATCAAGCTTTCTACCGAAGACTCGTATCTTCCCTACATGGTCGAGGAAGACATCGACAAAGCTCGAGCCGCATCAGAAACTCCTGCGCTTGATAAGCACTCCGAAAGACGCCAGTCGCGTGTCCTGACGTTTTACCGCTCCATAAGCTGGATTCTCGGTTTTAGGGACAAGTATAGTCTTCTTAACTGTAAGCGCTGCTCTAGACACACCGGTATTTCACGATTAACGCCTTCGGAGGCTTTGTCTGGGGTGGAGCCCTAGTCGGGATCTGTCTTGCAAGAACGATAACACTGGATCCAGGGCGCACCCCACATCTCTTGGTTCCCGGTAATATTCTGTTTTTTTTTCTCAAGATATTTCCTTCTAGCCAATGACTTCGTCTCAGGTGAATGGTTTTGGTTGAGCCAGTCAATATACAAACCAATCTCTTCATCCACATCTACTTTGCAACGTGTACGTTCCAAAGCTTATTTTTTGCCAGGCTAACGAAATTTCTGCAGTTGGTGGTATCGGTGCCTTGTTCCAGTTTCTCCCGGCTATTCGCAGGGTCAGTTCTAGTCTTTGGATCTATTTTCGAGCCTCACCATTGTCAGCGGAAAGTAATCCTTCATCGCATAAACGGTAATCAACTCTACCCGCAAATCATTGATTCACTTTCTCCTACAGGATACGCCGTCCTGTTTTGTCTTATCGTAGCTGTCACATGTGGCTCAATTGTCGCCCGGCGGGCTTTCGGCGGTGAAGTCAATTCACAAAGCTCATATTACATCCAAGCCATGATGATCATCTACGCTGCGCTCATGGGTATCTACAATGTCAAAAAAGACACTCGGCGCCACAGAAAGTGGATGCTTCGTACGTTGATTTACCCTCCTCCGGTGGATCATTAACCCCCATTGCAGGCATGGTGGTATACTTTACGAGTGTCCTCACTGCGCGCTTGATTGCGCTTCCCGCGCGCGCGATAATGACCATCATAGGAACTTATTACACGGTATCTCTAGATTAACTGCCAACGCAAGCACAAACTGAATGAATCCAGATATGGAGATGCGACGAGGTGATAAATCTTCTTCGCGCCCCGGAAACCCTCCAGGGCTCGTTTCCCCAATGCGCCGCGGCGGGCATCAACCCAGCTGATGTCTACGTCGCCGTGCATGCATCCACGCACAACCCCCCTCTCTACGTCGCGTCTGCCGCCCGAGCCGCCCAAGGTTTGTTACCTCATTATGAAATTATGAACTGTAAAAAAATCATATTCAATGTAGGAATGGCCCCTATGGATCGCTATTCTCATCCATATAATCGGCGTCGAATTCTATGTGTGTTCTAATGAATTCGATCCTCACCCGCCTGACAATACTGCACGTAGATCTTCCAAACGGATGCTGCTAACCAAGTCAGGCTCAATTTCGCACTGGAACCCCGTGATTTCACTGAGAACTGATATCTGCACTCCGATATGTTCACCGCGCATCAGAAATAGTCCTTGGCCGTAATTCTCTGGTTAATTACATAGTTATTGGTCGCTGCCGTATTGTACTCTTTCAATCAGTTTGACAGTCACGCGTCACGGGGGTGGGGGGGGGCTGTCGATACGAATATTGGTCCCTCGTCACGGGTCACGGTGGGGCTTGTGGAACTGCCCCAGCCGTTCGTCACGCCGAAACGCGTCGAGAAATAATACAGTAGTTGGCGTAGCTGGCAGGGTGCTATTGGGACTGGGTATCTGATGACTCAAAAGCCTGCAGTTCGTTCATGTTCAAGGGGGTGCCATTTCGCGAAAAATCTACCTGGGGTTGATATTTATTTTTTATTTTTCAAAGGCCTTGATGCGCCCCTCCACGTAACTGGAAATTCCCTTATATGGATGACCCAAAAGAGTTTTTTTTCTCCATACCGCGTTTTTTTCGCTGCGGGGTACTGATCCCACCTATGTAGTCACTCCATGACTCAGTGGATTGCAGTGGACTGTGCTGGAAGGTTATAGAATAGTCCTTAGCTACTATATATAAGGGGAGCACTTCCCCGCTGTAAATAATACAATCTTACAGCCGTTTGCAGAGATTTGAGCCGGAAGACATGATTTCACCAAGTAGCAGAGCGGAAGAAGAAATCGCCGAACTCACACTGGTCACCTGGAATAGTGCATAGATTGGATATAGGTAGAATGTGGGGAGCGTCGTCTAGCTAGATCAAGTTCCATTGATGAAATTGAACCACAACTAATAGAATACCCTGAAACACCGCAGAGTGTGCTCATGAGCGAAATAATCAACTGGTGCGAGGCATATCACATACCGGGCCAGCCGATCTCTTCGTGCTCCGCAGAGAAAATGGAGAATAAAAGAATACTAGTTCAGAATTGCGATAGGACTCGTTTACGGGAACTAAAAAAATGCGGTGGGGACTACGCCGCCCAAGCAACAAAGGTAACAAGAGTAAATGGAAGGCGGAGGTTCGAATCCTCCCAGAGGCTATGCGCTCACTGTCTATGATTCGCTTTCCCCCCGAATTTTCCTTGTCTTTTGATTGTTTTTCAATCATTGGGAGCGCTAACACTGAATTTCAGGGGCGAAAGGCCGCACAGCATGTGAGAAAAATGTGCGAGTGAGCAAATGTGTACTAGATGGATCTATATGCAGCGTTGTCTGTGGATTAACAGTGAGACGACAACTAAGCTCAGATGTAAAGTGAACTCCCTGATTGCTTAATCATGAAGGATAAATGGAAGGCGGAGGTTGGAATCCTCCCGAGGGCATGAGCATCCACGCGCTTTTTTCCCCCCATCTTGGAAAAATTCGAGGTGGATGCCGAACCCGTCCTAGGACATATGTATTGAAACGCGTTTCGTATTGGAAGTTATCGACAAGCGCTGGCACAACAATACTACTTCATAGTTGGAACAGGGATTTCGAGTCAGTCGTATTTAGGGTCCAAAGAAAGCACATAAGCTTTCGTGGATGAGCTGCCACATCGTTGACTGCGTATGCAGACTTAATTCTACTGTAATGGCAGGCAGAGGTTCGAATCCTCATGAGGGCATACAACGTCGGACTGTTTCCTTTTTCTTCGATTCAAGCTGGGAAGAATTCTTAAGTTATTCTAGTTGGAGGTAAAAATGGCCCGCCCGCCAAAGAATTAGGGCGTTACTCCCTCGTATTCAGTAATTGTGTGCGCAGGGTAAATGAGGGACGGAGACTAGAATTCCCCCGGGGGAATACAAGGGCGTGCGGCGGGAATTTGCTTTGTGTTGTTGCGTATATCGTACCACAGAACCGAGGAGGACAACTTCATTGCGACTTCCTGAGGATAATAGTAATTTTAATTTCATTGCCTGTAGCTCCCAAATGTCTTGTTTTGGGGGGAGGGGGACGCGAACTCATGCGCCGTGCTGCACGCACGGAATAACTCCCAGTTCGGAGTGGAGCAGCTATTTTTCAAAGCTCAGTCGGCTGCTAGAATTAATGAGGAGCTGGTGGATATCTACAATTTGGTCAGGCTTGTGGACTGATTATTTACTAGGAGTGGATTGTGGAACCAGTTGTGAAGTAGAGAGATGGGTAAAATGGAGGACGTGAGAGTTTCGGCGGACTGCTGAAAAGGACAACGGAGGGAATAAATAAAAAACAGAAGGGCCGGGAGAACTGTGTATGTAGGAGTATCCGATACGAAAAAACGAGTTGATCCAAAATCACGGGGGTATGATAACACGCTCGGATCCTGAATTTATACCGTCAGCCTGCGGTGCCAGTGCGTACGCGTGTGGGTGCGCTGTGTGCGCAGCGATTTGAGAGTGTTTTACTCTGAATTTGAGTGAAATGCATATTCGGTGAAACACCGGCACGGAGTTTTTGAGCAGCATATCCACCCAGTATCTGGGATGCGTCTAGAGAGACGATCGTGCGAGCGTTGTGAGGCTTTCACAGGAAAGCGGGCTCATCGGAGAGCGGGCCGACTTATGCCGACTGTTGCCGACATGCACAGTCACCGACTCTGTCACGCTCATCGTCCATTCCAGACTTAGACTGCATCCATCTATACCACATTACATTGTCTTAGGCGACGATAACGCTGACCCTGGCGCCTCATCAACGTTCAGCCTCGAGATTCCCCTCGCGCACTCAGGAACGGGCAGCTCGGCAGGTGAAAGAAACGCTGGCGAAGACCCTGTTGCTCTTGCCTTCATCGACGTAGAGCGCTTGGCGGTGTGTTATCCGTTCCAACGCTGGTGTGGCTGCGACCGACCCGATACGCAGACTACGAGACGATCGGACGCTGCGGGCGGAACGTCGGCGGCGATGGAGGAGAAGAGGAGGGCGGACCAGTGCCAGAAGAAGTGCGAGGTGTGTGACGTGCTACTCCATCCTTCTCCTTGCCTCGAATCTGCCTGGGACTTCCGTCGTTCTTTGCCCTCCTAGTCGGGACGCCTGTCGTCCTCGCCTTCAATCGTCTTCACCTACTGCCGGTGGCTCTTTGTGCCTCTCCCCGCTGTATTCCATCTTGCGCCCTTCCCTGGCATGTTCCCTCCAAATTTCCTTTCTTCTTGCATTTCTTCGGGCCCCACTGCTCCAATGCACCACTTCGCCCATTCCCATTCCACCATCCGCTCCCCATGTCCATCCACCGCACCCTTCCCATCCTGCCCTACGTTCCGCTTCTCGCCGCACACCACCCATACTCGCCGTTTCTCGGATTCTCTCCTCATCACCACGCATTCCCATCGACGTCCAAGTTCCGGCCGCAGTCGTCATACCGCGCACCACCCCACTCATCTGATCATCCATCCTCCTCTGGTCTACCCTCCCCTCCCCTCCCTACAATAATCCACCCCTGCTCCTTTTGGTCGTTCACAGTACATTTCTTCACATCTTCCTCACAGCCCACACGCGCTTTCTCTGTACCACACCCATCCACTCCCCTCTTCGCAACTCCGCCTCTTTGCCCTCGACCCTCTTCCCACCCTTCACATGCGCGCATTGCATCACCTCACATCCCATCTCATCCACGCCTCGTTCCCTGCGATCCCACAGCACGCCCGTGCTCTTCTGGTTATTTTCACAACATATGCAACACGCGTCGACTGCATACGTCCCTCTCTTCTCGCCCTCCTCCAACCACACTAGCGATACATACCCCCGCGCTCCAGAATTACCACCGCGCGCAAGCTTCAAATCGATAGGGCGCGCCCACTCGCGCTTACGAGGACCGCGCGTCGAAAATAAAAGAAATTCTCTCTGCTGGTGCCGGTATACTTAAACCTTCTCCCCGTCGGTACGCAGCTTACTGTCGGCGTCGCATGAAAATTTAGATTCTACCCCTCGGTATCGCACGTTTTATGTTGGAACACTTCATACGCTGGGTTCCCCCGATGTGCTCGATATCTCCCGCGAATAATTAGCAAGCAAGGTTCCTCTATTCCATTGACCTCGTCCAATCTTCGGCTCCAGAAGCTCAAAATTTCCAAGCATATATCCGCATTGCCCCTTGTATCCATCTCACGGACCCAACTAGTCCGTTATATCTGAATATCATTCGGCCATTGCAGTTGCAATCCCGCGCCGCGCCAACTGCAATCAGTGTCTTCCATTTCAATACCGATATATCAAACTGTGCGTTCCGACTTCCATCGCGATACCCAATAGCAACACGCTCATGGTCAGCTGCTTCAAGTCTTCAACGCGAATCGAAATCTGTTGAGTGCTCCGCAGGAGCTTTCCGACTCAAGACGCTCCCGCGCACTGTCTCTCGGTTCGGTCTCCAAGGAAAGATCATTTACCAGCGTCAATCAGAGTGAACCCTTGGTTGTCGACGACGTCCCGAATCATGCGTGGTCCACGCACGGAAATTATTCAGATCTACAGCGCCGTTGCCTATCTTTTTTCCAGTCTACCACCCTATTACTACTCGGTCTGGCTGTCCTCATTCCTCGCGCGCTCCGAATGCCCACTTCGCCTCGATTTCGCCGCCGTTGTTTTTTGCGTGTATGTCCCAACCATTCCAATTTCGCCGAAGTTCCATTTCATTTGAAATTATATCGCGTTTACTGAATAATTTCCTGCTAGTGGTCGGCGCGCGCGCGCGCAAGCTTCCGTCCCGAGCAAAATACCGCGAGACCTGCACGATTCTCTCTACATACGGTCGGTAGCTGGACCATGGCTTATCAAAGCAGGTACAAGTGCTTGGGATAACTCGACTATCCCAAAATCAGTTGCGATGGCGGATGAAGTCAGCTCCATGTTGAATAACGATCCGCAGGTCCGTGCTTCCTGTATTCTCATTCTATATGGCTTCACCATGCATCGGGTTTCAAGGACGATGGGGATGATGGTATCGCTCCAGCTGTGTTCAGATTATGGATGACTGGAATTGTGGGTGGTAAAGTGGTGGTTTGAGGGCCGCAGCTCACCCGTTTCGGGTGCATAACTGATGTAGATAGAGCTGCAGCGCAATTTACTAACATATCTGTTGGAACTGCCATCGAGGACGGCACCTTCATCGGCAAAATCTTTTCGCACACCCGGACCCCAGACCGTATTGCAGAATTCCTGAATGCAGTCAAAAAAAATCGCTGTGTATACATTATCGTTCCTTTATTCAACTCATTGACCTGCTTCTAGAAAATCCCGGTGCTCTCACATACACGACTATCAAACGCGACACATGATGCTTGTGAGCGAGGCGGCCAGCAGAAATGTTCTGGATTCTCCGGAGGCGATAATTTTTCTCTAGATTTGGATACGGCCCAGCGGACAGACAATGCGAACAACTGGTGAATGTCTTGGCGGCGACTGCATGTTGCTTCCGCTTTGTAGATCCTTCCTTCCGCTTGCCAAAATGATATTGATGCGGCGTGTACAATCCAGGAACCTGTCATTCACGGTGTGCATGAGTGTGCGCATACTGCTACAGCGCACAAAGGGATCAAATGCTTATACAGTCACCAAGGTATAGAAATAGACGTGTCTTGTGCCCAAACTGGAAGTCTCGTCCGCATTCGGATACTCTTCAGCTGACAAGCCGCTGATGTCGCAGAAGCGCAACGGAAACTCGAAAAAAATCTGCGATACAAGGGGATGTCCCAAGAAGGAAGTTAGTTTGTCTCTCGTTCTCAGCACCTGCTTTAAAGGTTTGCCCTCTCTCTCTATTGTCTTCGCCCAAAGCAGACAGTCCTCAATCGATTATTACCACCGAATTTCTATTGTCCTTCGTCATGCAGTGCAAAATCATCGTCGCCTTTATGCTCTCTTGCAGTATGTGGCCCTTCTCGCGGATATATATAGTCACTAACTACATCCGCGCAGTCGTTCTCTCTGTATCAGCTGCTCCTACACCTGATTTAAGCAAGGTCAACCGCGAATCCGTACGTCATGACCGAACTTACATCTTGCCTTCTTTCTTTCTAACTTTTGGTAGGAAAATGCAGAAGTTGCCCGCGCACCCGAGCCCGAGCCAGGCTGCAAAATGTACCTGTGCATCTAATGCGTCCTCCGCCATCGATCCCGGCCTTCCAACCACTTTACCCTCCTCCAGATTCCCACCTCAGTATGTTTATTCGACACCGCTCTCGACGCACTGGGTTCGTGCCGCTACTAGATCTTTACTGCGCTTTCGTTGCTTCCGTTTCACGCTCTTACTTTGCGTTCCTGGAAACTATGTGGATAGACCTGTATTTCTACCGCTCTTGTATTCTACATATATACCCTGGAATAGACGCAGACAAACGCTTCGACAAATTTAAGGACAATAAATTTGTGATTTAGGGTTCCTGTACTTGCGCAGAGGAAAGTAATCGTGGATCCGTCATAAGGGTTTTATCGAGGTCGGAACTCTTTCGAATCCCAAACTCTCAATAGCAAGGCACTCCCGGCACACCTGGGTTTTCCAAGTCATACTTCGCTCACCCAGCTTTTTTTGTTCTTCAATATTTTTTTTGTGCTACAGAAGTGTCAGATGAATAAAAGTGCATTTAGACCCTCATAGTATTCCTCAAAAATAACTTCAGTTCATTTCCTCCCAAAATGGCTCATACAGGACCACAGACCAGTGGCCCAGGGCTGGCTTTTCAACCAAAGACTACCTCTTCTGCCACGGTGTTTTTACGCCTGCTCGAGCGGACATAAAATGTGAGTCGTAGCCACCTTCGTCACTTCGAATTCGTTACTTCGCTTAGAAACGAGAAAGTCCGTGAGTTTGATGGGAAAGTGTGAAAGCTCGTGATTGCAATGAATATCTGAGAAAGCTCGTCACCTCAACTAATGCAGCCTTCACAATGTTTTTTCCTTCATTTACGTGAAGCAGGCCACCCATTCGATGCCCCTCCCCTCCCTCGCTGCGCTCGGGGGGTCCCCCGAGCTGGGGCATCTCAGGTTGGCACACTAAAGCCTCGTTCCTGCGGAAATTTCTATCCCTTAACCCTAACACTCTATCCCTAACCTCCAACCCGAACTCTAACCGGTGAATACCCGCAGTTAGGTCGCGCTGTGCTTGCCCTAACTGCTCGAAATGGGTTGCATGTGGATACAGAATTGTTGGCATCAAAATAAAATGAGAAAGTTCGTAACTATCCAGCTGAAGTCACGAACTTCCGCAACGCTAAGCGCAGTAGCCAAGTGACGAAGATGGCGCGGACTCATCAAATATTGCAATTGAAGTTATACCAGGCCCGGCCAACAGTCCATTTCTTGCCACTTCAGCTCAGAGTGCCTGAATAATTCTGTATCAATCCCACTTGCACCGGATAGCTTTCCCAATCACCATTTTTCCTTGACCTCCGATAATTTATTTGACCTCGGGTGGGTGATTAACTGATCTAAACAAATACGGGTAGCTGATTTGAGCCAACCTTGTTCCTGAGTCTTGATCTGTTCTATTGAAGCAACTCTGCTCCGCAGGGGACTTGTCCATGTCGCTTCAACCTCACTTGCTCATTGAGTTTATGTTGGCAAGTAACCCAACTGATTCAATCATATTTATTGCACAATCCCGCTGACACGATGTTCACCAAAACCGCTTCAACTGATATCCTGCAAACACCGCACTTTCACATATTCAACATTATTTTCTGAGTAGGAAATTACTTCAGCACCTACAATGGCATATGTATGCATGTCAACAGAAAATACCAAGTCAAGAAATCCCATAATTAATGCACGATCTGTGAGTTGATGATCGAAAATCAGGTGAGAGGAAAGGGATAAATATGTCCTCGTCTTTCTTGAATATCCGGAGGCATGAAGTTCAAGTGTGGCACAACTTGTCCTCGTTGACGGCATCCATATTCGCGCTCGACTCTACCAGCTCAACATTGGACAAAGGACCAGCACCTCTGGTCTCTCCCACAACGTTTTTTCCCGAACTCCCCTCTCTCCATTTGCCTCCTCAGCGATGGCGATATCGGCTGAAGCCTCGACCTTCTCCAAATCAAGCACCTTGTACATGTCTCTCCACTACATTATATACAATTAAAGTTGCCTACTAAGCGTCATCACCAAGGTGGGACCCGGCGGAGCACGACCGTCGATTCAACGATGCTTTCCACTCCAGGGAATTCCTCCGCCAATGCACTTGCCACCTCCCTACTGAATGACATTAAATGTGGTGTTTCTTCTTCCGATGGAAATCTTTTGTCGCCGTCCATGAACCTGCTTTCTGGACTCAGCTCTCTCTCCCGTTCGTATTCTTGTCCGTTCGTATTCTTGTGCATCAATGACATAAAGGTCGACATCGAAGTCGTTAGGGTCAAAGTGCGTTTTCCCTTTGTGCGGGCCTCGAAACCCAGTGCTCATGCTGCCTATGTATCCGAGGGGCTTCCCGTTGTACGCAAATCTTGCGATCACGTTGTTGACTCTTTCTTGCCTTTCCTTGAAGGCAGCGGCCCATAGTGCTTCGCCCCTGCCGTGTATAGTTGCATCAATATTCTCTCTTCGAAAGTCTTCGATGCCAGTCCTCATGGCCCATTTTTTCAATTCCTCCAAGGCTGCTTCTGATTTCTCTACGAGTGGAAGCATACGTTCCTTCGCCCGTTCGCGCCTCTGGTCTGTCAGCTCGATCTCGAGGGACTTGCAAGGAAAGAAGTCCTTGAATATTCCTCTGTGTTCGGACGCTGAAGACTTTTGCAACCCCTCGATAAAAGGACGTATCACTACCTCCAGCGTTTTCCGAAGAATGTTACATGGTGCATCTTCTTTAAAGCAGAACGCTTGTAAGTATTGCATCAGATTGTCGATCGCGACATGTGCGGCTTGGTACCGTTCCCAAAGCGGGAGGTTTGCCATCGGTCGGGGCAGGGTGTGTGATTCCACTGAGGTGAGACGTTCGTCAGAGAACTGCACGACATGGTGGAGAGTGTGGAGTCCTGGGACATATCCAGGGAGGGCATACCTCGGTCGTGTGAGCTGATAGCAAAGCTGATTGGTTCATTATTCCGACCGGAAGGCTGGTCACTAGACGGAAAAAGAATTGAAGGAGCTGCCGGCGCATCCATAGGATGTACCACTCGTAGGAGAATGAGTAAAGTGGTTGACCGGAAAGCACGAAGGCAAGAAGAGAGAGGCGGCATGCAGCATGATGCCTGTCCAATCTATTAGTAGGTGTGGGAACCGAACAATACGCAACTTCATCGCTTGAGGGATGCAGCCTACACGTCGGACTGACAGGAGGATTGTTACTTAATATAATATCCAAGTGCCGAGCGCTAGTAGGGACCCTAGCACCCTAGACAGGTCTGTTGCCTTCTGGTACACTCTACGTTTATGGAACCCATCCGAGGAGGCGACCAGTACAGAATTCAGTGGTAAGTAAGCGCGTAGAAATCTCATCAAATCTAGCTGCATTTGCACAATCTTGCGCCGGCCCTCTCTCGACCACCCAGCTGTTGGTTTTTTGCCGCACACACTTATCTGGAGTAGGCGGGACTCCACTATGCCAGAAATATTTTTCACTGTGGAGGCAGAAGCCCTTTTGTACCACAAACCTTTATTTGTCTTCTTCTTTACCATAGGCGCAACATAGACACAAAAAAACATAGGAACACCATTATGCGGATTTTCCTGGCCGTCCAATTGAAGTGTAAAAATCTTGAGGAAACTCGCACCCATTGTGCTTGGAGCGACTTGAAAGCACACCCAGGAAATTCGGCAAAAACCGTGAGATGTCCTCCTTGTTCGAGACAATTTAAATAGTCTCCTTCTTTGAGCGATTTTAATGCATTTTAAACACGCAGAAAAACCGCAATGGGACCCAGTTCGCTCTTTTTCTTGCTTTTTGAATCAAAGAAACACAATGTTCAACTCCAGTTGACGGTAATTTCGAATTACTGAAAAACGCAAACTCAACTTCAACGGGCAGGTGAATTTAGAGCATGTATCCATGTGTTTCCTGTCTTGTAATTTGTATTGCGCGACTGTCTGGTAGCGCAATAGGACGGTAACGGGACGGATTTGGCCGTAGTACTCACGTCGAACGACGGCCGTGCCCGTGACGGGCACGGCGAACAGCCCTAATCGGTACTCCACACGGGTAGTCAAAATTAAGGTGTCTCATTGATGTACAAAAAAGTGGGTAGGAATGCGTTGATAAAGAACGATTACCCAACTAAATTAATGACTCGTAATCTGTGTCAATCTCGCAAGTGCCGCCACTTTCTCACCTTAGCACTGTTTGAAGCTGAATTTCACTTACATTCTGTTTTAGGTTGTTCTACCCAAGGTATTATGTCCAAGCTGCTCTAGACACCACATTATTGGACTCAGAAGGTGTATTGGACCTCAGTGAGCCTTTCACCGCTTAACATGGGCGAAAAATGTGCTGACCGCCGAATATTGACATGGGCAGGTAGGTAGGTAGGTAGTAGGTAGTATTACACGGCACGGTCCACTCATGAACGCCGGTTTCCAGGAAGTAATCCCGCTGTACACGCTATTTACAACATCGTCCCTGGGCCCCCAAAAATTCCGTTAGCCGAGCTCACGGTCGCAGTATGCCGACTCGCCGTGGTAGAACTAAAAGAATCTAAGGAAGCAACAGTCAGCACTTCAACTACGATTAGCCTCACTCAATCGATACACGGGAACGGCATAGAAGACTTCAAGAACACCAAATGCGTATTTTTCAACCAGGGCAATCGTGGATCTCGGATAAATGATGGCTTCAGGAACTCCGTCTCGGAAAGTTCCGCCATCCGGTGTCGTAAGTTCGGTAAATCAGTGAACAGTTTGCCAAGAAATATGCCGCGTAATTCTATCAGTGTCTCGGAGGATTCACAGGTGATTAACGCGTGTTCTGGTGTTTCCACTTGAATTTTACAGAACCTACACAACCGTTCCGATCGCGGCACAGGTTGATACACATGATCCACGTAACGCAAGACTTCCACGGCTAACAGGTGAGTTGAGCGTAACAGGGAGGTCAGAGCCTCGCGGTGTTTCTGCATTTTCACGAGTGTTAGATAATGCCGCATACAGGAGGTAACTTGGGCTGGGCTCTTGTCCTTTTGTGGTTCACGACGGCCGTGTAATAAATAGAGTTTTTCGGACGAGTTAATTTCCTCTTGTGACCATTCCAGCATTAAAGTCTTAATTCAATGTCCATGACTGTGATAGTACGGGACAGATCAAGGTCTGGCAGATGGAATGACATTCTCGTAGCAGCTTTGATGATATCCTTAACCCACGACTTTTTACCCTTGGCAGCAAGTTCAAAGGAACTGTCAAGCGCAGCATGAGCATAAGCGTCTGTTTTAGGCCAAGGAGGTAGATCAAGTGGCTGAGGACTAAGAAGGAGGCGTCGAACTCGAAGAGGCGTAATCCCAGTTTCGGTGAACAGCGGCGCAATCATGGATCGGCGATGGAGATTAAGCATCTGACGTATGAGGCTAACTTGAACTTTAGATAACTCTTTCACACGCACGTCTTCGCTGTCCGGTGATATTCACACGCATGGATCAGATGGCAGTTGACGCGAGCCATGTATAGTGGTTTAAGTTCTCTTGGCGTCAGTCTACCCGTCAGGTCTTCAATTCCCATGATCCGATGTCCACAATAACGCGCTGTGCGTGCTTAGCTTTATAATGGTCTTTAAACATATTCTGAGCGTCTGCGCAGATTGACCCCGACATATTTCTCTTCCGTACTGATGCTGAGTTCCGTTAAACCAAGGTGGAATGTTGGGGGTGGCAGAGTTGTTCGTCCAAAGATCAAAATTATATTTTTGATCAGGTGGACGAGAATAAAGTTCTTCGCACACCATCGTTCCAGAGTGGCTAATTTGGTATTGAGACTACCAGTGGAGAGGGAGAAAATAAGCAGGTCGTCAGCCTGTTCCAGTAATGAAATGGAGCGGCGATGAGATTAAGCAGTTGACAAATGAATGAATGAAGCCAAAGTTGAACTATAAATTGTACCGGCTCAATGGGTGTATCTCTGTCCAGTGATGAATCAAGCGGCAGTTTACACGGGGTCCGGTGCTACTTGGTTGGCAGCTTATGGTAAGTTCTTTTGGCATCACATAGTTTTGTCAATACAATTGCGCGGCGTCCATGATGGCGGGTTGTGCGTGCTAAAATTCCCGGGACAGAGAATGACGGTCCGGAGTTGTGGGATTTAAAGTCTCTCCGTGGTGAATACACAAACTTGGCATTGATTTCTCTACCCGAGCTGCATGCGCAAGCATTCAAACTTCAAACTAACCAAACGCTGACTGACGTAGAAGTCCACATCAAACCGCGCACTTTGCCGAGGCAAAAGCATTTGGGCCAAGGGACGCGAGCGTTGACAGAGTGAATGAAGCGACACCCAAGACTGTGGGAATTACGGAATGCCGACCACTTGCATTTGCTTACGAAAGACTTGCCAGTTTGGCGTCCGGATCAGAATCGGCAAAGTGGCAGTGCAATTCGCCTGCGCAGGCGCAGGGTGGATTGGAAGTAGACGCAGGCAGCGGCGGTACCGCACGGCATAAACAACAGAGTTGGGGCACATTGAAAGATCATGTTTATTCCATACTATGTGAGGTGAAACGAACTGCGGGCGACCATAAATGAGCTGGATGCGCATCCAGCGGAGTGGATGTAGCCCTTTTTTTTTTTTTTTTGGAGAGAGAGGAAGGGGGTATCGCCATTCATCTATGCATCTATGCTGCATCTATGGAAGTGGGGCTCTGAGGACATATGCAGTACAGCGTCGCTGAAAGCAGAGTGCTGAGAGCACAGCACACATGGGCATCCGATGATGGTAAAATTGCTCTACTCTTCGTATTTTACGACGGTCAAACCAAAACGAGGGAATGGCTGGCGGAATGCAGTCCGACACTTGCAGCTACTTCTTTGAGTGCGCAGAGGTGGGGGAGGCACCCGAATCAGCCATTTTCGAAATAGATGATGGTGGTAACGGAAGAGCATTTTTTGCAGAACACACCATCACTGTTCTTATCAACTGTATTAAAAGTCCGCAATTTTCTGAACCACAGCAAAGTACCAACAAGATGTAAACACCCTCAAGGAGTTGTATGCAGCAGATAAATCCAGTTGTAAATTTCAAGCAGAAGATGTAATCCAAAGGCAAAGTTGTGGGTGAATCACCTAGAAATAGTTCAAAACCCTGTACACAGCTTGAATTGTGTGCCAAATAATTAATGGACAGTATATGTGCCATATCGATTTACTACTACTAAATATTACAACTTCACTAAATACTACAACTCTACGCGTTCCGAAAGGGGACTTAACGAAGTAATAAATTATCCTGACTCTTAGACTCCAGGGTATTCCATTCCTTTCCAACATTCCTCTTTCTCCTCCATCCACACAACAGTGTCATCAATCCCGGAATCTCAGCGTCAGGGCCGACGAGCACCGAGCCTGGATGCACGAGGTTCATGGCAGCGAGTGCGAACAGCATTGGGACAGCTTCAAAGACGTAGAAATACACTTCATGGAACGGAAGCGGATTCTTGTCTTTTTCCCTACCGGCCGAAAATTCAATAAGACGGAAGAAGATGCGTATCTGCTTTGTGGTTAGTATTTGCTTTCTTGTGAAGAAAAACACGGTGCTTACGGTGATCAAACCCAGACTGGCGTACAGAGTGAACAGCAAAGGTCTCCAATTCTTCTTTCCCGTCCCGTTACGCTCGAGAGCCTGCAGCTGTCTCTGGAGGCACACCGCGAGACCGAGGAAGATGAAGATGAAGAACTGTTGGAGGCCTATGCCGCCCATATAGAGGTGGATCCCCTTGAAGACCTCCGCTTCCGATGCAAGCGGTCCAGCGAGGGTTCCCCCAATCAGCTGGATGACAAAGGAGACCACATCCAACAGAACGAATGTCGATCCGAGGACCGATCCTGATATCCCGAGGATGCTATGTGATGGCAGGAAAAAGTGGACCATCCGCCCGAGGACCATGTAGTCGAACGCATTCAGCCAGAGCGGCGCCATCAGAACCAGGATCTGAGTCACCAAAGCCACTCCCGCGTTTTGCTGGTACTTTGTGCTGATAGCGCGCGTCACGAAGGAGAGGAACTCCCAGCAACAGGCCATGATGAGGACCCAGCAGAATGTCTGAACAATTTCAGTGATCTATCTGCGTGGGAAGTAGGCGTACTGACCGTTTTATATTTCACAGCCTGTGCAATATGCAGGACCGTTGTGACGCCGAAGAGGACGGAAAAAAGTATGGCTGCGGCGAACGATGGATAAAATTTGTACAGCGAATGACAAGTTCCTGGAGGAACATAACCGTTCTTGTCCGGAATTTCGGTCTGGATGCAGGTTGGAAGTACCAGGGTAATGGTTTTGCCGGCGACTGTCGCATGGGCGTCGGTATGGCCTGCGATCGTTATGAACTTGGTGGTCAGGAACACGCCTGTTGGAACCGCTGTTGGTGTCGGCGTCGATGTTGCGGTGGGGCCAGCATTGTCAGTCCTGACCACGAGGGCAGAAGTCATAGTGATAAACCCTATGAGGGTGATGATAGCGTGAGAGATGAGCATTTTAAAAAAGAGACGCAGTAGAGTTCAACTCTGAGAAAGTGGGAGAGATTCCGTCTGGATATTGGGCGCGGTTCTGTTTATATTTCATCACCGAGATCTTCGCCATCAACCATCGTAATTGATGCTTACGGACCCGTCGATCATCCTTCGCGACGGCGCAGGCTACGCAGGATGCGGTACCTATCCCGAAACAAACTGGGCGTATGTAGGTAGGTAGGTAGGTATTATTAAAAGGGACTCGAATAGAAAAACAATAAAATGAAGATCATAGACAGGGAAAATTCAGACGCAACTACCACCAACTTTTTTATTCGGATTTTTTCATTCCTTTATTTTTCTGGCGAAGCATACGAAGGTGGAGGTATATTGCGATCCCAAAACTAGAACAGCCGGTCTACTACGAATGCCTGTTAGTTACTTTAGAATGGCAACCGCCTCGTCCGACAAGAAACGGGTCCGTGGTCGGCCGCGTATCAATCGTACGGCTTGGCAACGGCGATCCGTTTCTTCTCGGACGAGGTGTTGTTGCCCTCTTGTCCGGGCTGCGGTGCTGCGCAAGAGGTAGGCGGGAATTCCTGACAGACATAGACCGCTGTCGAATTTGACAGGCCCCCCAAATTCCTTCGCAGGATAAGAAATCTTTAAATAATCTATGTTAAGACGGACCACGCATTTAATTGGGTGACTTCCCGTAAGATAGATTTATTCCACAGGGCGATCGGAGGGGTGCCAAATGATGGCAACTGACGGGTAAATCGAATATTCCTATTCTACTGTTTTCCCGTAAGAGTGCTCATAATATTTTGAATGAGTATCTGGTCCACACGTAAATGAGGTGTCCTAGCCTCCTAAATGAAGTGTCCCAACCTCCTATCCCGCATATCTCACAACTTGTAGAACTTTCGTCACTGACGGCTCACATCACTGCCTTCTTCACCTCAGCCTGAGGCTCATTCAGCCAAGTTCAAAGAAAATGAGCCCGTGTGCCTAGTGCAATGCGCAGCGTCTTGAGGAGGTCAAGACAGGTCTGAGCATTTAATCGATCATCTGCCGCGAGGGAGTGCAAGGGAACTTGAAGTGGAGAAGGCAACGGAAATGGTTGATGACGAGTGCCGCATTTAGGCGGCGGCGCGGCGTAAGGGTGGAGGAAGTGGCCGAAAGTGTTATTCAATCATGGTTTATATCTGTAGGGGGGTAGCTACCCCCCAACCAGATTTAACTCTATTCGAGGGTCAACAGGATATTCCGTGAGACAATGGGTGACTTCCCGTAAGATAAATATATTCCTACAGATTATTTTGAGGCCGTTTTTGGACATCCCGAGACAGCTGTCAGGACCCCATCGGCCTTGGATCTCGTCGATTAAAATTTTCACCCTCCAATAGAATTAAATCTAGTGGGGGGGTAGCTACCCCCTGACCAGACAATGCTTGCTAGAATAAACACTTTCGGCCACTCACTCCGCTGTCACTCTCCCTAAACAGGGAGCGTGTCACATAAGTCACGACCCGCTAGTGGCTCAAAGGCCGCCGTTTGGCCAGTCTGGCCAAAAATTCAGCCTCGTCTTATGGCCTCCGTTCAGCTATATTTGACATATACCCTTCCCACTCCATTGGACGCAGCCAGATTCCTTGTTTCTATGTGCGTTGTCCTTCATTTCTTGAAGCTTTCTGCAGGGCTAGCTAACTTTACTATTCGTCGGGAAGCTCTGGCCTTGGTTGCGTGGTTGCGTTGCAACCCGACACTCTAACTGACTTATTGTGGCCGACGATCCAAATGTCGGGGTCGGGCAAATCGGTGCTAGGCTACACTTAAGAGATGAACACTTCCTCAAGGTACGTCCGGCCCCTTCTTTCCTAAGCTCCTCACATTCATTCCTTCTTCGTTCTTCTATCTCTTAGTCTCAGTAATGTCTAATCCTCTTTGTGCCCCGTTCACCCAAATGCCGCCGCCGGACAATCCACTCCCTCCAGTTCATACCGATGCCGAGGGTAGGCAGTGGCTCAATCACAATGGCCAGTGGGTCCAGATCAATGTGA
This sequence comes from Mycena rebaudengoi, assembly GCA_029282285.1. NCBI lineage: Eukaryota > Fungi > Basidiomycota > Agaricomycetes > Agaricales > Mycenaceae > Mycena > Mycena rebaudengoi. The sequence goes on along the minus strand of JARJCX010000102.1, from coordinate 552,641 downwards.
GCATTCTTATTTCGTTGACTTCAAGTGAGCTGCAACTGATTCGCTGCCAGCCGCCTTCAATGTACCCGAGTGCTGTGCCCCACCAAATGGAAGTTGATTCACCGCGTTCCGCTCCCAGCGTGCAACAGGCAAGTAAAGTAGTTTTCGGAGGCTCCATTGACTTACAGCTTTATTCACAGCTTCCTTCGCGTTCCATTCAAAGCAATCTCCCTCAGCAGGTATGTGTCTTGTCGGATCTTCTCTATTCCTCAATGTCCATTCTAGCAATATAACTTCTCCATCCGCCCAGTATCTTCTGGTCCTGCACCTTCTTCGTCCCGTGCACATGACATGGCCATTGACCCTAGGCTTCTCCCTCTCCCTCCGAGCGACGATGTCGACTTGTCCGATGCCCCCACCATCGCCAACCTCCGTGGTCTCAAACCTGCCAAGAAAGTTAGCGGTGTCCGCCATAAAGACAAGAAGGGCAAGAAGCGTGCGCGTGCGTCGAGCTCGGAGGATGACGAGGAGCAGCCCTCTAAGCGCGGACGTCCCCACGGCGCGGCCAATTACTCTTCTGAGGACACTACCAAGCTCTTGTCGATCATCCGAAAGGTCCTCCGACTCGGGCCCAAGGGTTGGAAGCGTGTTCATGAGAAGTATGACAACTACCGGCGTGACAACAACTGTCCCAAGCGCAGCCTGAAATCACTTGAAAGCAAGTATAAAGGTGTACGTGGCCGTTTAGCGGATCGATTTTGTGCTAATTGCACATTCAGTATCTAAAGATGAAGAAGCCGACGGGGGTCGGCACTTGCTCGCCCAATGTCAAGGAGGCCCACGCCATCGAGTCCCTCATCACTGAACGTGCCGGTATGCGCGAGCTAAGCGACGACGTTGAGAATGACAGCGGTGCCCACTCTTCCTCCGACGACATTGAAGTCTTTGATCATCCATCGTCATCTGCCGTCCACACAGCCGTTGCTAGACGAGCCCCTACCCCACCTCTTCGGCGTCCCTCCAAGAAGAGTGCACCGGAGCTTGTGAACAAGCTGTCCATGGCATTTGATCCCGAAGTCCAGAGGGCTCGTGACGAGGAGCGATACGATCGTTCTACCCAGAATACCCAGGTCTTCACGCTGTCCCAACAACTTCGCGACGCCCACGCCACCGCAGACAATCTCCGCAACCAGATTAGCATCCTGCAGCAACACCTCAATGATGCGGAGCGCGCTCGGGATGTGGCGTTGTTGAAGGTCGAGATGATTGAATACGGTGGAGGCAGGAGGGCTGAACGGGGCAGACATAGGGGTGATCACTCTCGCAGCCGCTCTCCTTATCGACGATCTCCTGCTCGCGAACTTGATGAAGACGACTCCGAGAAGGAAAATCATCGACGTTCTTCCCTCTCCCGCAGCCAAATCTACTATCGAGGGTGTTCACCATCAGCTGGTCCATCTCGTCTTCGCGGCCAGCATTCTCTTAGTCCAGTTCGACCAGCCACTCCCTTGATGCGCACCTCAGCGCATCATGACGAGTCATCGTCGTTGGTTACCGGCAACGGTGTTGAACTAACCGTCACTCCTAATCGCGCAGGCGGTGTTCCTGTCTCATTGATCATTAGTGCTCCTCACGTGCAGAACGATGCAGCCTGATCGATGGGCAAGAACATCTTGATCACTCTCCTTCATTTTTCTCTTACCTACCATACGATTTTCAACCTAATGCTTGTGTCCGTCTGTCCTAGTAATCACCACTCTTTTTGTTCTCTACACTAGTCACTGCTTATGTGTGTACGAAGTCAATACATCCTGTTTGGCTCGTAATTATTAAAGTTCTGCAAAATTGTGAAAGCGCACAACACGGTCATTCCGGCGCTGATCTCCAAATACCATATTTTCGAAATTGTCCCATATCTCCTTGTCTGCTTGGTTCTCCTGCCACAGTGGCATGTAAACAGTACGGATTTGATTGAGTCCAACCCGGGTTGCTCGAAGATTGTGCAACCGTATGCAAATTTCGAGGAGATCACTGCGCTCAGCCTGATCACCAATCTTCAAAGGGATCCGGAGTCTACCAAACGCCCCTTGCAAGCCACGATTGCCCCATTCTGCTGTCTGCCTGTAAGACAGTAACTGGTGATCAAAAGCCACCCGCTCTTCGATCTGTTCGATTGTGCCTCGAATCTGTTGACCAGTTTTGACGGGTGCACGTAATTCGACCGTCAATCTGATCCGAACCACGGGGAAAAGCCGTATCGGCAACGAGATAAAATCCCTCAGGAGTGCGACTGCGGAGTTTCTCATAAATGGGCTGTGCAATGCGTGAGTCGTGCCAGCTCCCCGGCGCGTTGAGATTGGCCGCAATAATAGTTCCTTTGTAATTAATTCACAATCTTAGTCAGACTCAGTCAGGTGTATTCTACAAGAAGACGTACCTTTCGGAGAGAAAACCAACACAGAACTGATGAAGTGTTCACAAAGCCAGCCGTTATAGGTCGCATTCTCAACCTCCACGTCCTCGGAGGTTTCCACTGGTAGATTCAGCCCATCAATACTCGCGAATGCACCAATCAACCGATGGTGTCGCTCAACAATCAGATTGTTGTACGCCTGAAAGTCATCGCGGTGTTGTGGCCATTCGATGGCTGCATCGGGTATGCTCCGTAGAACATCAAGTAGAATTTTGAGTCCGAAAGTGATGTAGCGTGAGACGCTAGTTGGTATGAGAGCAAAGATTTGCTGAAGACTGATCTCGCGCATGGTGGATGAGAGATAATGGAGGACAAGTCCCAGAGCACCAGCTGCATCTAGGGACCGGCGCCCTAAACGAGGATTTCCCACTGTAGATACGTCGCCACGATGTGGAAGTACGCCCTGCCCGGCACGGCGACTTCGGCGTTCTCACGCGTACCACGTCAACACCAAAAGCGGTAACTCCGCTTTAATCCATTCTATTTTCATCTTCCACAACGCACTTATTAACTTCTCTATCTATACTCCCCTTGTCAGACACATAGGACTTCAATAATTCGGATGCAGCTGCACAGCAGAATAATCCCGCACCGCACTGCCAAGTCTTTCTCAAGCACGACGGAATTCCGATTGAGTTCCCACGTTTATGCAAGTCGTTCTTGGCAGTTTGGTATTGGCTCTACATAATTTGGCAACGCATCACACGCAGGGGAACTCTGCATTCTTGGTACCTGTTTTATACCTCTCCGATCATTTAATATCCCGGACTTTCTCCCTATTTTAGTAACATTCCCGACGTGACGGCGCTTTCTGATGCGACTGTGTACTCGGATTGGGCTGGGGAAGACCTCGACCTGGCCTGGGCACCCACCGTCGACGCTGAGCGGAGCAGCGTATCTCCCTATACGTCTTTGCCCAACTCCCGGTGCATAGTTCGCAGAAGAGATGGTCTAGCGGAAGGAATTAACACGGACTCTTTACTATATTTAGATATCTGTTTCACGTCTCGCGCGAGGGCTCCGGTGTCGCATGAGTACGCGAGCAGCCGTCCCACCCTTGTATTTATTCATCGCTCGGCCTATTACCGGGGATCCAACCTTTCCTTCCCCCAACCTACATTGAGACGAGTGAGCAAGTTATATCAAGTCCAAAATCCCCGAGAATAGAGCTAAGTTCTTGATTATAATCCTGAGTCTAACAATTCAACCTTAGAAGCTTATTTAGTTCGATTCGAACTAAGTATTCGTACACGGCTTAGCGTACTCTAAGTGCACGACCTTGGCAATCCTCAGTCCTCGTAAGGACAACCCTATACTTCCTCAACGAGGAATGGGAGTTGAACACCAAGATAGGCCGAAACCAGCATCGATGATAGCATAGAAAGTCGCGACATCAAAACCCATTGTGGTTGTGAATGCCCGATCACTGCGGCTGGCGAGAAGAACTTGCCAAGGTGTATCAATACGTGGATTGGGGAGGAGCTGAGGACGACACAGGTACAGCCGATTTGGCTTCCTGCGTTGAATACGCAGCTGGCGTGCTTCCTCGACCTTGAGTGAAAGAATTGCAACTGCCAGTCCAGCCAGCTGCAGCTCATCGTTGCGTTCATCATCTTCTATTTCAAGCATGTGCTGAAGGTAGAAATACGCGTCGGGGTCCATTCTGGTGCAATGTGTGGCGAGACGCGGCGGCACTGTTTGCATGTTGTTTGCAGTTGACAGGTATTCGAAATAGTCACAAATTTTGAACAACATTCTTACGGGGAAACCAATGAACATAACTTTTTCGGTTTACCTGTCAGATCCCATCATTTGGCACCCCTGTGGAATATATTTATCTTACGGGAAGTCACCCATTAGCTATTTAAATATTTAAACAATTTATTAGGCCAGCCAACCACCGCAGTATTTATAGACGTGTTTAAATGGACGGTAATTGAACCAGTTTAAACCGCTGTTTAAATATGTACGGACCTCAGAATGACCTGCGGATTTAAATAAATGGGGGCTATTTAAATGGACTCACCTATTAAAGACGTCCGCTGCATTGTGTTTAAACAGGTCGCCTTAACGGGCTATTAAATAGACTCAACGATTTGAAGGCGTCAACGGCACATCACACGTTGAGAGACGTACAAGGACCTAGGTGCCAGGTGGGAACTGATTCAATATCTTGCTTTAAACGGACTATTTAAATAGACTCGCCTTTTAAATGGATGTTTTAAGACTCACATTACTTAAAGACACGCTATAAAGGCAAATCATTCAAATCCTTAATAATTTTAAACCGAAAGGGAAACATCACCTGTGTATATCAAGGGCCATATATTTTGTCACGGCGTTGGATACTAGACGTAGATGTTAGAGTTACATTCACAGGGAACCAAAATAGCTCACGAAGAATACTTATTATGCTGCCACCGAGTGTATTGTCGAAGTCGCCGTAAGGAAACGCAAGAGGCCTGAAACGCTAAAAGGTATCTCAGATTGACATAATGCAAAATAAAGGGCCCCCTGCACCAAGAGGTGGAAATTCCTCAATGCCGCTTGTCGAGGATGGACTGTGGTACAGTAGTGGGCGGCGCTTAAAGCCGTAGAAACCTACCTAGCATGCGGAGACCAGAAGGCAGTGGAAATCGTCTTTAAGCAAACGAAAGTGACTGGTGCCAGATGAATCCATTAGGTCGACGCGTGGTGGAGGCAGAAAGGAAGAAACGCGTCTAAGTGACATGCTCACGTGTTCGTGCCAGATCAGATCAGTGGCTGTGTGAGAATCGTTTCTTTCCCCACTAACTTAGCCCCAAAAAACCAAATTTTCCGCGCCGTGCGCGCGAATTGCCTCCGGACGCGTGTGTTCTCACGAAATGCTGAGTTGGGCTAAATCGCTGTTTTGCTTCCGTCTCGACTCCCTCTTGCTCGTTTATTATCGTCTAGCTTGCGTCTAGGGTTTGTTGAAGAGCAGAAGTATACTCTGGACAAAGCTAATCAACTGTGTTTCAACTCTCAACGCTTCAGCCCTGGAATATCGAGACGGTTCGAACAAAAACACTTATGAAGACACCTATTAATGCAGAGGGGGCATCTCAGACCACTGCGCCAGGTTAGATTGATGACTTACAAATATTATTTGGGTGTCACAGCCCATGGGGCGGATTTACGAATACTTAGTCAAATTCGGATGGGCCGGTCACAGGTCACAGGCGGGGAGAAGTGATTGAAATACTACAGTATGTCAGCCTTTTAACATTTCGGGTTTCTTACGCAGGCGGACCGAAGATCTTCTAAACTTGCTACGAGTCGCGAAAGTACTGACCTCCTGTCCGCTTTCGAGCCGGTGCGATCAAGTTCCGCCAGCTCGAGGTCGAGCTCAAATTCAAACAAAATGTGCCATAGCATGTCAAAACCACCCCTACAACGGTCCCCGGAACGCTAATTCGGAAGTTTTTTTCCTTATCTATTCTCCGAAGTCCAAGTCGTCTTAATTTTTCTGTTTTTCTGGCCATATAAAAACTTCTCTGCCGAATACTCGGTCAATCTGGGTGCTGCTACTGCGTTCAAGCCACTATTCTTCACTTGTACCTGGAGTCACCTTTAATAACCTATGCCCTATCTGGTGGGCCGCACACCTGCCAATTCCTGCAGTTCCTCAACGAAATAACAACCTTTGCTTGGTACTGTAACCGCATCTCGAGCATTCTCTCTCTCTTGGGTTTTCCGCTGCGATTCGTACCCATTTCTCTGTTGAATATTCCCTCCTGTCTTCGCAGTTGCGTTCCGTCATATCACGCTTGCCTGGTTTTTGTTCATTGTACTATTATTATTATTCCCGTTCTCCACAGGCCCGCGCTCCCGCTCACTGATATCTTGGCTCTAAATACCACAAAACTTGCTCGATTCCTCGCCTCATCCCTAAAATATTCACGTCGCGCAGAATATCTACGTCGTCGAATACTGCTCCCAAAAACTCGTGCGTAACTCTTGTGCCGGCAACATCTCAAGCTAACTGGCTTCAACTCGCGTGAAAACAATCTCTCAAATATAATTCCGGCTCACGCGTCGCGGTGCCCCACCAGTAATTCGATAAAAGGATGTTTCGCAGTCCTCATGGCTCTCGAAAGTCGACGACAACCAAAATAACTGCTCCCGCGAAGTTTGTTCGCGGCCAGATCTAAACTTGGGAAAAACTGTCAACACTTTAGGGTCTCCCGTCTTCGTCAGATTTTCTCAGCGATTTCGGGTCCTCGCTCAAGGCCAAAGTTTACCTGTACTTCCGAGAGTTCTTCCCCTCGTGTGGTCCGACTTCTCCTCTAGACACCGCACGTAAATCCACTCCCACCGACGGAATACATCACTCGTGTCTTCGCTACTGAGTATTCCCTCCTCCAAGGCCATGCTCACGTCGCTCCTCGCTTCACCTCTGCATAACTCCTCATCTGCTGACTGTCTCCACATCGCTCTCATCAAGTTCGGTATATCTCCCTCCAGATAACGCTCCGATACTCCCAATATCTCCGTCAAACCAACCAATCATTACCATTGCCAGTCCTCGTGGCTACACAACTGCGATTAGTATCACCTGGATCTATTTGACCGTGTCGATAAGGTTCAACATTCAAGGAACCTCGGCGAGTTCCTAATTTTGTACGGCTCTACTCCATTCAGATTTGATGCCTTTCTCCCTGCAGCTTACGCCCCATCCTGTACACCTGAACACTCGCTGCATTTTTTGGGAACTTGGTTACAGACTGTATGCCGAAGATTCCTCAGGCTACCAGAAACCGTATTCTCCCCTGTGGGTGCTCCTATTCTTACTTACCTTCAGGATCCTGTGTCATAAATGGTTAGACTCTCTTGATCTTCTTTCTGTCTGTTATTCCTTCCGCCTCGTCTTCTCCCGCGCCATTGTCAGCGCGGATGCTGTACGTGCCGCGGGGTTCGGACTTTCGGCGGGAAAACTACGTTTCTTAGGAGAAAATACAGTACGTGCATCAGGTTGGTTCCGCTCGACCAACACTGCTGCCTGTTTAGCAGAGAGGTAGGCCGCCACTATATTATAGTTGGGCAGGTCGCCGAGCCCGTCCCGAAAATGGGAACAGCGCTTTAAAGCCGCTCCCGGTGCTTCTGCCCAATCCATCGGGATTAGTTTACCTCTTCATCCACGCCCAGTTGGCAGCAGCCGGTAGCGGAATATGGCGAACAAAACTGTGGAAAAATAGACGCGAAACTGACGCCAAGAAAACGGCAATGTACTCACTCTGCACCCGGAGCACTGATGCTACACTCAAAACTGCCTGTTTCATGGAGCGTTCTGCGGGAAGAATGTTTCACAAGTTGGGGAAAGAGCCGACTTCCTAGCTGAGATCTTGCGCTTCTTGTCGTAAACCAGGTTCAAGCACAAGGGCATATCGATGATAACAACAAGGGAACACCTGTATCACCCCCAATTCTCGACGACGCACTTCAATCACATACTACACGTCGTGACGGCCTGCCAGGTGCAGAGCACACGGGAGAACCGAATAAGCGCCCAAGCGATTTTAGGCGCCGACCACTGGCACCTGATGAGGGCGGGACACCCGTGACAGCCCCGTCGCCAATTTCTTCCTGCGGTTGTCTACGCCGGCCCGTGGCATGCCTCCATGTGCTGCGTCCTGCACGAGCGTAGACCGTGTCGTCCTGGCCTCTCTAACCCTCGGCGGACTTACTGCGTTTGGATGTCGAACATCTTTCCTTCTAGCATTGTGGCAAAACAGTTTCTGCGATAGATGCTACTCCAACACAGATTTTTATCATGACGGTAGGTAGGTAGGTAGTATTACACGGCACGGTCCACTCATGAACACCGGTTTCCAGGAAGTATTCCATTGCACACGCACTATTTACAACTTCGTCCTTGGACCTCCAAGAATTCGATCAGCCGAGCTCACGGTCGCAGTACTGCAATTCGCCTCGCTAGAACTAAAAGAACGAGAGAGGCAAAGAAATTAGCACATCAACTCAGGTTAGCCTCACTCAGACGAACCTCGCAAAACAATTCTGGGACATCAAACGCATATTTAGCAACAAGTGAGATCGTGATCTCGAGTAAATGATGGCTTTCAGGAACTCCGTGTTGGACAGTTCTGCCATCCGGCTTCAAGCTGGCGTCTAACGTGCCGCAGATATCCCCTAACATGCATGCACGGTTCAACGCCCAATGCACCATCTAGAAACACGTTGAATTGGTTTTAAATGGTTGTCCGACGGACTCCGACCGTTCCCTTTTCTGTACAGCACTTTCAGCAAGCTGGTGCTTTACTTTTAATCTTCTCAATAAGCTACGGAGAGCTGTAAATGGCTGTGTTAACGGAGTGCCAGCAGTCCCATTGCCTGATACAGTAAACGATGTCAATCAAACGAGCGTGGTGCTCTCGCTTTCCATACCGTTGTTATAACTCGGCTCGGCGTTAACGGCTCTATCGCGCCTATCTGACAGAAGCGAGCAACCATCTTCTTAGCCTACAAAGGTTCCGATGTCGTATTAGTAGACTGACTGTTCCAATTGTAAGTCCGTGTCGGTATAAATATCTGGTTCTCCTAATGAAAATCTTCGGGAAGCGATATCTTCTTGAAAACAAGGCGGATTTAAATATCCAAGGTCGGCGCGCATCGTTTCGGGGATCTACCTTAATATAAAATGTACGGTGATCGACAGCTCACGGTTGTCATGCGGGGCCGTTTCATCAGGCACAACCACAGCTGCCATATCTCCTCTCATTACGTTCTGGGGATCGGCCATTACACGGTGGTGCCGATAAGGGGCAAGTAGGCTGCTGATCGTTCCCAAGCTTCGGAGCACGAAGTAAATATAATTTCAATCACGGGTAGCGGAAATATACAGTAATATTAGAGACCTTCTCAGTGGAATGGATAAATGGTCATCTCCCATCTCCTATTCCATAAACCCGAGGTAGCGGCAGCTAGGTGATGGGCACCACGCGCTAGGCGGCGGCGGCGTGGCTTGATGCACCAGTCGAGACACACCAGCTGATGGACATCCGCGAAGATGTCGGACATTTGAATATTATTATAAGCACCACAAAAGTAAGTCCGAACCCCCCCGTACGCACTTTCGCTTCCCTCACATACAGGCGCTCGAGAAAATGAGCACCGATGATCAGCCCTTGAAAGGACCTGGCGCCTTATTGGTCAATGGAATTCAGGACGTATCAGCGTTTCTTCCAATTTTGGGGACAGATCAGTGCGAGAGACATTCTCTAGTGGGTATAGAGCGCGGTTTTCTATACGTCGCCGGGACGCCTCTGTCGATCTTCGGTAGCTTGGGGATACTCAAAGCCGGTCTCGCCACGTTAATCATATCCATCGACCACCCGCTATTCCATGGCCCGCGACTTATGCACAATGCTGGTTTCTCTCCAGCCGGTATGCTGAAACAGCTAACGTATGCGCATGACCGGGACGACAGTCTCTACGTTGCCGAGCAAAGCCTGAGGTCCATTTTGCAACATCACCGCCCCATCACGGTTGTGCCGCACCTGGCTTCACGGCCTTGGTTGTTTTGGAATTTGAAGATGTTCGTGTGCACCATGGTACTCTGCTGCCTTGGAATTACTCCATACATCTATATCATTCTCCACGACCTCGACCATCAGCCGCCCTCGTCGACCTGGATGTATCCGGCGATTCGTGTGGCCGGGAGTGCTTTGGCTGTAACCATGATTCAGCTGATAATACAGCTACGGATGCTGATCATCCTCCATCACCGCTTAATCTTCCATGCCACCAATTACTTTTTCAAGACGGCGAAATATGTGGCACCTCCCACCTTTTGGAATCCCCTTCTACGCTCAGAATACTGTTTACAGAGATTAAAAGCTGACATATCTGGTGAGTGATGTGCACCGAGTTATATGAAAGCACTGAGCTGAATTGGACATTGGCAGACTTTCACGCAAATAAAACGAATCGTTCGCGGGAAAGATACCGGTATCTCAGGGAAGATCCAATGAATTCCAATAGCAACGTTGCTACGGGACTCGAAAACATTGGTTCCTTTACATCCTTCCCTCCGAATCGAGATAATACTTTCCGGCCCGCGATCACCTTGTTTTTTGCTCGGATTTTGCTGGCAGCTGGAATAGGCCTCAGTGCGGTCGGATATGTTGGTTGCTTCAACATTGTCCAACAGAGCAGCAATGCTTTGGGGCCATTGGTTTGGCTCATCGTCGAGGCCGGTCTCTCCATATTGCGATTGATCATCTGGGCCGTCAATCCCATCAGGGATGATCCCCCGCCGCCAATTGTAATATCTTCCACGAATGCAGAGGTGACCTACACCATTGGATGGGGCTTGGAGGATGTACTCGCCAAGGATGTACACGCTGTGATTATTGACATTCCGAACCAAATCACCGTGACCCCGGAGAATGGTTGGCCGATGTTCTCGTACCTCACTAAACGGTTGGCTGTACCGGAAGATCAGGTTGCACATTTGATAGGATCTGGTGCTGAGGCAATCGAGGATGCTCTCGTTTCATTGGCCAAGAATACAGACATTCGCAGAGGTTCTCCGGTCATTATTTACATTTCCCATAGGAGCGGCAAGCCTGAAGACACCACATGCCCCGAACGGATCGGAGCTGATGATTCAGGCATGCTATACTCGAAGTTCTTCACTCTGGTCGGCCGAATTTCGGAAAAAAAGGGAGAAAATGTCGTCAGTTATCATCGTGTTGATGGGAATGAATGGCTTCTAATCCAGTTTAGGTCGTGATTCTTGACACAAACTTTCCCTCCCTCGGCTCTACAGCCGATGGAGCAAGATATACGTCTGGTACTGTGTTCACCAAGGTTAAATTTAACCATATATAATAACATGGTCAGTAACAGGAGTTTGACCAACGACCCCATGTCCTTTTGACAGCCTGTTCATCTGGTGAAGTCTCACAAGGGGTGGCCGAAGGGGGGCACATTGGACTGTTCACGGAACAGCTGCTAGCACAGCTCAAGTCGGAGGGTCCAAATGTTGTGAAGGAGCGAAATCTCCAAGATATGACCTATCAAAAGGCAATTGACAATGTTACAAATGTCCTGTGAGTGGTTAATAAACATCTCTCGTTTCTCTTATACATGAGCTAATTAGATCAACCACCGCTTTGGACAAAGCCATTCGACTGCAGAATCCGCTTTGCCTGGGAACCTTTAAGCACAGGCTCATCTTCAATGGGGTTGTAGCCCATAAAGAGGGTCCAGGCCAAAGGAATACCGAAATGAATGAGGGTCTCATCACAACTGTCTTTGCTAAGGACAATCCAGAGGACGGGATGATTTCTAATGGTCGCGTCTGACACCACCGTTTCCTGCTGAATATCGATGTTCAATAATGAATCCATGTTTTTTCTACGTAGCCTTCCGTTCCCTGTCACTTTTTGTATGCTCTAATTGAATATCGCACGAAATCCTTCATTCCACCTACAAGGCCCCCAAAAAGAACGGGAATCAAATGGGCCATGTCCTAAGTATCGTGAGTGAAAATTGAGCCCGCTATGGCTGATCTGCCCACAATAGAAAAAAATGGGCCTAAGTTCTGCAAAGAACTGTAATGCCCAGTCACTGAGCGGTCTTGCCGTCATGTTCTGAATGGAACTGGGAACAATGTTGTGGATCCGCATCTCCACTGGGCAGTTGTGCATTGAGATCACTGATGACAAGGAGCAGGATCCCACAAGGCTACCTCGAGCTTTGTCACCGGCAATAGACTCCATCTCTGGGGTTCATCTCACATCGGACACCAACTCGGAGGAAAAGCTTCGTCCAATATGTCTCTTGGCGACATCCACGCCATATTTTCCGCCTCTTTCTGGGGGAATTGGATGGAGATTTCTGACCCAGCCACCATTCTGCTTGGATCTCTTTCCTGGTCCACCCCTAGCTGCGTACATCGGTTCAATCCATTTTCCGAAGTTTCTTCATCGGATAGTCTGGGCTTGCCGGATGTGTTTGAATCTGGTTGGGAATATATGCAGGGCCCTTCGTCGCCGAACAAGCGCTTTGTAATGCCAAATGGGTCGACACGGTTAGACTCCCCTATTATTTCAACGTCTGACTGCACTGACCAAAACCTAGGATTGCACTAGCGGATTTACCCATCCATGGGGGAAAAGGGATACATCTGATATGGGAAGCAGAGCATGAAAATCGAAGGACCTGGCTCTCACAAGCAAACAATGTCATGGATAACTCGGGCTTGGATGCAGGTAAGTTCTGTTCAAGAAAAATTTGAATCCTTGGCTCAATGATATATGCCCTTAGATGAATGCTGTATGTTACAATTCATGCAATTTACCAGTTTCTAATCCCTTGCAGACCTGCTTATGGATCTTACTTTACAATTCTCAATATCATCCCAAGTGGATGAGTTTACATTGCAAGGAACGTTCATGGCTGACTCCCCGACAGATGAAATTTATCTCTTCCTATTCCCTGCCGATGTTGACGACTCAAATGGTCACTTGGCCGTGCACCTGCCTCTGGAGACCAAGACATACTTCTGGTCTTTTGATCCTGAGGGAATCGACCGCATGCCTCCGGACTCTTTGGACAAACTTGTCCTTCCTAGCGTGAGCTTTGAGGCCTTAGTATACGGGAAATTCTGGGAAAAGGAGATATATGATTCAATTTCGGACTGTCATCGCACAAAAGGCTTCGACCCCACCAGCCAAGATGTTGCAATCGAACTTGGATGTTCACTTGTGGACGTCGAGAGGCTGAATTATCTCATAAATGGTGGCAAGGCACGTGTACCCATTCTTGTCATTGCATGCAAACAAAACTGAACCCGGTTCAAAGATCGAAGTGGTTGATGAGGTTGAATCGCCAGAGACTGAAATTTGAACACATCTACCCATCATATTTCGCTCCATCATGTGTTCAAATGTTCTGAAAATCCCTACTCTACAAAACCGGCATGGCATCGAAGGCACTCATTCCCAGAAATTGTTCAAATCTTGTAGGTCCTCAGAGAAAATGGGCTGTCGTAATAAATACAGAGCCCCCACACCCGAAACGGATAATCGAAAGTGGGGGTGATCATTTAAACATTCTGCATGCGGCATAACCGCGCAGCCACATGTCTAGTTCCCATTTCCATATCTATTTCCCATTACCACCGTCCAATGAATGACGAGGTACAACTCAAACATCCTTCTATTAAGCATTTCATCCGCGGATGGATATTCCGCCAAAGGATTAGATATGTGTAGGGTGTACCGAGTCTTGTAAGATTACGCACACCTAAACCATGGGCGGCAGGCACGCAAGTTAAATATTTACGCGGCGCCTCGAGCAGGCCCCATAACACACATTAAGATGAAATAAATACCGGGGTGATCTCCGGGAAAGCGACACGCAGGTGCACTAATGCGCTATGTCCCGGCACCGCATGATAGCTCGCACGCCAAAAAAGGAAGAAAAATATAAGAAGAAATAGGAAGGGAGAACACACAATGCAGGAGAAGAAGCATGTGGAGAAGAAGGTGAAACACGAAAGAAAATGGTCCATATATATATCGTGTAAGACAGAGCGATGTCGAAGTATTGGAATAGAATGGGAACGACGTGCGGATACCGCAAAACCAACCGAAAAGCCATAAATGGAGCATACGGCATATAAAAATTCACAATCTCGACAGACTGCCCCTCGAACGCATACACCCAGCCCTTGTCCGCGGCGCGGAAGATTTGCTGGGCTGCGCGCTCAATCAGCCATTGAGTTTCGAGGTCTGGTATGAGGAGAGTGGGCTGGTTAAGGAAGTAATAATAATGCAAAGCGCTGGTGTGAATTGGAGAAAGCGGGGCGGGGAGGAAAAGTAGAAATGTGGGCGGGAGATGGAAATACATTTACGCTCAAGAAGGAAGGAGGGGCAGAGCAAGAACGGAGGAAATACTGAATAAAATTGAGAAAGAATAACAGAAAAAAGCCTCCCATCGTTCGCGAGGATATTTGAAAGGCTTGAGATCGTATCAGTCAGAAAAAGTAATAGTTCCCCTCCAACAAAGAAAAGAAAAGACTCTGGCTTCGATGAAAGAACTCGCCCAATTTGTGTAGGATGAACAGAAAAATGAAATGAGATGAGCCACTCACCCGCCCTCCATCGTCCAGTTCTTTTCGTCAAGGTCAAGCCGTACGGGAATGTGCACATATTAACAATTGTGCCTGGGGAACGGACATAATCAGTCAGTGCGTAGAAGAATAATCAATAAGTCGGTGAGTACCGGCAATGTCGCGGCACCCGACGGAAGGGAAAGGGACGACATGGGGCCAATAAAATGAGACGCACACGGAGGGTACGCCGATGGCCAGGCATCCAAAACCAATAAATGACAGGCATGAAGAAAAGAACAAAGAAACGGAGAAAGATAGAGAGACCAAAGAATAAGTGGAAGTGGAATGGAGAGAAACACATCCATGCAACGCATGTGCCAAGAGGCCCTGGACCAGGGGTATGAAAGACGCAGAAATACGTACAGACCGACGCAGTCTGAACAAATCTCAAAGCGCGCTCGGTGCAACTCGACGCGACGCGGAACGCACTAGCATCGACAGGAATAAACATCAACAGACGCCCCATCCACGCCGTACGACCCGTCACGACCGTCACGACGCCGTACGGAACGCGCTCGTCTCGTCTCGTCGCCACCATCACCGATGCCCAGGACCTAACAAAAAAGGGCGCAGAAACACGCGCCCGATCAAATCCAAAGCCCCGTACTTTATTTCCCATCCCCGCTCCCTCCCCTAATCTCCCGCTGACCCGATGGGTACGGTGCGCGCGCATCGAGGTAGGAGCTACTTCGAAGTCCTGCGTGGGTGGACCGGCCGACGTAATTCCTTTTCCGTGCGCGTGCGCGCCGCAGCTCCGCGTATTCGTCCTTCGCGGAAGATACAGCTGAGTCCTTCGCGGAAGATACAGCTGATTTGCAGTGAGTAACTCGATACGCGAAAGCATCGGCGGTGCGCAGCCCGTTAAGCCATTTTACAGAGTGCTAAGCCGATGTTAAAGGGTGTGGAAGTGTGGGAATAGAGCGCGACAGCGGCGGCGTAAGTAAACGGGAATGATGAAGTAGCAGCGGTGGCCTCGGGAATAGTCGGGAGCCGGACGGCGTCTTGCCGTGGTACCAGTGACTGCGCGCGCGCTCGAGCGTTTTGAGGCACGTGTAAAGAGCGGGTAGGGCATGGCTCGGTTGTATTGCGGATTAGAGTAACACGCGTGAATGGCTGGCGCACAGAGGATGCAGCGAGAGAGACGGGCGACCAGTGTTGTCTTTGACGGCGTCAAACAGAGTTTGACGGAACGTCAAGATTTTGACTATTCGTCTGACGATTCGTCTGACGGTTTCCTTTTTTGGAACAACACGGTTTTCAGGGCGCAGGAGGGGCTGCGGCTGATCAAGTACCTTCAGGGGATCCATGTCGGTGTTTTGGAGTATTTTATACCCCATACTCAACGCCGTTCAAGCCCTCAAGATGAAGTACATATTTTGGACCGAGGTTTTTTCGTCAGCGACTCTTATTAGCCTGAGTGTGATTTTTTCAGATGTAAAACTGATGGATATTGATCTAGTAATGGTCCAGTCCAAGTTATGGGTGTCCTTGGGGTATTGTACGCCTGTTTTCCGAATTAGGCAATCGTCAAACGAGCCGTCAATAACCGTCAAACCCGGCTGACTGCCGTCAAACGACGTTTTCGTCAAACGGATTTGACGATTGACCCGTCACGGACAACACTGCCGGGCGACAGGCGGGAGCGCGTCAAGGAGCGGGGGAGCATCGGTCCACCGCGGGATGTGGTATAACTCGGGCTCGTAGCTGCAAATATAGTTGTCGTTGTCTGTAGCGCCGCGGCCGGAACCTCGTTCCACGGGGAGCTAGTGCGGGCTGCGGGCTCTTCGGGGTCGGTGACTTCTCCGTAGACTTCAGGATTGCTGGCGTCGGGCGAGGCATGCAGAAGATGGAGGTAACAGTCTAGTGGGAAAAGGCGAGTGGGTATCATGAAGGAGGAGGAGGAGGGTGGACGGACGGAGAGGCGCAGCTGCCACCATGCTGCATGCTGGAAGGAGGCGAGATTCAATCAGATAAGCGGTCGTCGGCGATGCGGTAGCAGCCCGGGAAGTAGCGCATGCAGCCGGTGGCAGAGCTCCGGCGTCGGCGTGGCGCAGGTGGTGGGAAGAGAAAGAAGAAAAGCAGAAAGCTTTGACGCGTTGGCACGTGAGGTGACAAAGAAGGCAAAACAACGCATCTCTTTTTCAGCGGCGGGCTGAGGTGAAAGATTATGAAACCATTTCACAGACAGAATTCAAGCGACAATCCTCCACCAAGACCTGATTCCATCGGTGCCACTCTCCCACCTGATTGCAAGTGATAATAAAACTGGTGGCCAGCCATCGCAAGAAAGCCCAGTACTATAGAGCTACTAGCTCTTGTTTGATTTTTCAATATCACTTGTCCCACATGCATCTGGCATCTGCAAATGAAATAAATAATAAAAGACGTTGGGATCTTTTTAAATGACTCAGTGCCCGAGTGGATGGGTGAACTTCTCCAGCGTCCATGCAAAGTGAATTCCTCTGTCTACATGAACTTGGAGAAAATACGAGAATCGCCGCAAATGACTCAAGGCCAATGGGTATCGCATTCATTTTCGGGCTCCCACAGGTCTTTCCAAAATATCTTCCTTGGGTTTTATTTCTCGCTTGAAGCTCTGACGTACCAACACTGACTTGTTGCCGGTTTAACCACATTCCTCAATCCTGGAACACATCCTACTCCACGAACACAGCCACTCACTCTGCTGCGGAATATCTGACACTGACAACAAGATTACTTATTGATATTCCGAGGAATATCGCGTCTTTGTTTCCCCCACATCTACACGTGGGTCTTTCAAGCTGGGCCATCCGGGGATCCTGTTCCAACCATTACTTCCAATGCAAAATATTTCGCGGGTTTTCTTCCCATCTCGGGCCGATTTCTTGCCTCGGGCACGCGTCCTCTTCGCGCGGTCGTTTCAGTGCATTATCATACCAATTCTGGGGTGGTAATACTTATTATGCACTTTACCCAAAATCAGTCTCCGCCCAACTACCCGGGATCGTGTACCTCACAAGCAGATTTCCTCGGCCTCCTGGTGTACGGCGAGTTCTTATTGCCGAAAAAGTGTTTCAGCCTCGGAACTTTGCTCACATAATCGTAGGGATCCATTCATTCCCCCATGCTCAGGCTAATTCACTTCTCTTCGCGTGTATCAGGTCGCTGACCTCGAATCGGGATTCTTGGTCCTATAAACCCGATAATTCAGCCACGCAAGACATCCCTGTCGACCTATCTCTGATGTCGGCTCCCAGGACGCGCTCATCGAAGATTTTATTCGCCGCCTCTTCGCTAATTTTATACCTTTCTGGAAACCCCCCTGGTAAACAAACAAACGGCTCTCTCCTTGCAGCGGATAAATCCGGTAAGCACTATTTAAATTTTGATCTAACACATAGTCCGCGCACTGTGTGGTGGCTGCTGAGCAAAAATCACAAACGGCAGCAAAATACGCATGTCATTTCACCATCAACTTCTCGATGAGTATTCGTCCAGGTTCAGGTTCTAGCTCCTCTAAATGCTCGAAACCGGTCTCCCCGCTGTTACACTTATTGTGATCGGTTTTGCAGCCAGGAACTTGGTCTCTAAGGTGTTTAATAGCCGTTGCAGCGGCCCACATTCCGGCATCTGTATTGCTGGATAGTTCTGTAATCGAGGGGCTCTATTCTTTTACCTCCCACACAACCAACCCTGCATATATGTTTTTAAACAGAAACTCGGCAATCTTACATTCAATGCCCACGTCTTTTCCCTGGGACCAACATCAAAAACAGCAGGAAGATCACGATAGGCACGTACCTCTACAGCTTCGCATCAAACCTGTCTCAGGGCACTCACAGCAATTAGACGCCCATCAAGAAATATGATCATCATGCACCGCCTTGACGCGCATCTCTCCCCTTCCACCACTACCGTTCATCTCACTCTCCTCACCCATCCCATGCGCAAACAGGCTCGTCCCTCCCCATTTGTATCTTCAATAAATGCAGCTACGCCACAAGTGTTCCGGTACTTGCCTCTTTCTGCGTAGACCTTGATGGTGCTGATACCTGCCTAGCAACGCAGTATTCGACAATTGCCAGAATTTCACTGTCACCGGGGGTACCTTCATCATACAGGCAACCAAGAACGATGTGGATGAAAGTGGCGAGTTCCCATGTCGCTCTCGAATGTTTTAATTAACTCTTGCTCACATTGATAGATTTTCGGCGTGTGAGACTGGGCGATCTCAAGCTTGTGAAAGCAGTTGTGAAACAAAAGATTGTTGAATATCGAGAAATTCCCCACAAGAAGACAGGAGTCGTTAAACGCCGTGTTCCCGAGGTCGTTGGGGTTCGAAGAATCTATCTAGCATGTATGCATGGGAGCCAGGATGACTTCACCGCAGTTGTATATGAAGGTTCTGATTTCGAAAAGGCAAGTTATATTACATGGTCAGTTAACTACCCTCATAACTCAGAATCCCACAGCACCGGGCTCATGCAGAACAGCGGGAAGAGCTTCGGTGACAGTATTATCTATAGAGAGTTCTACACTATCTGATATTTGGTCAGACATCCGTCTCTGCTTCAACTATTCGGTGTAACTTCAAGCACCCGGCTCAAAGCTTTACTCTATCATGATAGTAAGTGACTACCTGCACCCAAGATTTAGATGGAAACTGAATTTTCTTATTATTCTAGGCTTGATACCACTGGATGAATTTCGAAAAATACATGAGCAATCTCCCCTCATGTCGGCTTATGTAGAGCATGAATTTGTGTGTTTTCAACTTCTTTAGTTCCATCATTTCCCTCATCGTGAATTGGTTAGAGCAGGCACTTTTATGTGAGCTCAATTCAGGGATAATTGATGGCCTACTCATGGTCTCAAGGCTGCGCTCGATCACTGGGATGAAGTAACCGGAAGATGGCTGCTTGTCCCAGATTCATATGGTTTTCGGAACACACTAGATACTGGCACAATGCTGTGGACCCGCATCTCCACTGGACAGTTGTGCATTGAGGTCAATGACACTATGCAGCAGGATCCCACAATGTTGCCAATAGGACGGCGAGATGAATCTATCTCTCAAGTTCATCTCACATCTGACAACAATTTGGAGGAAAAACTTCTTTCCAACATGTCTCTTGATGATATCCACACCATATTTACTGCCTCTGGCTGGGGGAAACCAATTGAGATGGTTGATCCAGGCACTATTCTGCTTGGATCTCTTTCCTGGCCTACATCCAGCTGCACACATCTGTTCAATCCATTTTCCGAACCTTCTCTATCAGACGGTCTGGGATGTCCGGATGTGTATGCAGATGGTTGGAAATATACAGATTCATATATGCAGGGCTCTGCATATTCGACTGAGGGCCCTGCCGTATTGCCGAATGGATGGACACGGTATGACTCCCTATTATTTCAGCCTTTGACTCCACTGACCGAAACCTAGCATTGCGCTAGCGGATTTGCCCATCCGTTGGGAGTGTCACTTGAGAAAAACCATATATCTGAAGCACGAAGCAGCCCAAGAAATTCGAAAGACTTGGCTATCATAGGCAAAGTACATCATGGATAAATCGGGCTTGGATGCAGGTCAGTTCTCTCCAGAAAAAATTCAATCCTTGGCTCAATGATATATGCCCTTAGATGAATGCTGTGTGTTACAGTCCATGCGGTTCATCAGTGCCTGATCCCTTGCAGACCTGCTGATGGATCTTGCTTTGTTCCTATCGATATCATCCAATGCGGATGAGTTTACATTGCAAGGAACCGTCATGGCCGACTCCCCCACCGATGATGTTTATCTCTTCCTATTCCCCGCCGATGTTGACGACTCAAATGGTCACTTGGCTGTGCACCTGACCGAAACATACTACTGGTCATTAGATCCCGAGGGAATCGAGCCCTTACCTCAGGATGGCATGGACGAACTCGCCCTTCCCAGCGTGAGCTTTCAGGCCTCAGTAGACGGGATATGGTGGAAAAAGGCTATATATGTTTCAATTGCAGACTGTCATTGTGCAAAATGGTTCGACCCCACCAGCCAAGATGTTACCATTGAACTTGGGTATCCACTTGTGGATGCGGATAGGTTAAATAATTTTATTAACAGTGGCAAGGTACGTGTATCCGTTCTTGATATTCAGCACAAAGAAAATTGAAAGATTGAAGTGGTTGAGGAGGTTGAGGGACAACACGGTGAAATTTGAGTGTACACACCTGTCAGGAGGGCAGAGGATTATTGATGTGGACAATATTTCGTGTATTCAGATTTTCGAAAATATCTACGAAGCCGGCATGACATCGAATCCACTGCTGAGAATTTCTCTGATTCTGCTCGGTCCTCAAGAAGAAAATAAATCAAAGGCCTCCAGACCGCGCACACTCGAAATTGATTTTCGATCATTCATAAATTCACTCGTGGCGCCCGGTGGAGAGGCCGGTTTGGCCTTCATCTCAGACCCACTAACAGCCCACGCCACCACTGTAAATAAAGTCTGCCAAAGCAATATTCATTCATGGATGGAAAAGTGCGAATGCTTAAGTCGTACCTCATCATTAATTCAATGCAACTAATCTTCTAAAAAAAACTTACAGCATGTCAATGCGCGGTGCGCCATATTTGACCCCCGTGCATCCCAACAACAGCGGCGCGTAACACCCGTCAAGATGAACTGCCCGTTGTGATCTCGTGCACAGCGACGGGCAAGCGCACCGATGCTCTACGTCTCCAGTGCTGCGCAAAAGCGTTGCAACTCAAAAGCCAACTGAAGAGAGAAGAGAAGGAAAGAGCAAAGGGGAACGTAGCCAGGGAAGTGCCTTCCTCTCAAATCCAACTGACGAAATATTATTCAACATGTCCCTCGCGAAGTTCAGGCGCAAAACCAAGTAACACGCGCAAGAAGCGAGTGAGGAATAAGATAGACACAACGGCATCTGCGGCCGTTGCAGCGAGAAGGCGGGAGAGCATGTTGCGTGGCAAGGGAAATGGAAGAGGAACGATGGCTGAACACTGAGGGGGTTTTAAGTGGGACATGGTTTGATTGAAATTTGTGGAAGATGCACGAGAATTAAAACCGTCGTATCGGTGGAAATTGTATCATGGAAAATACAGAGATGACGCGGTCACCTTCCGACGTATTTCGCTGACACGCAAGACATGAGAGAATAAAGGAAAGAACAAGGAATAGATAGAGAACAACTGAGCCATGTCGAAAACGAAAATCAGGAAAAAAAACAGGTCCACGTATATATTGGGTACATGCGAAGAGCAAAATTCCAATCTCGCGGACAAGGCTTATCGCCGCGATGGGAAGTGTGCTTATGGTAACATGAACAAGAATGGGGAGAGTAACGGGCATAATCGCCAAAGACGAATGAGAAAAACGCAAACGAAGGTGAATTACTCAAGCCAAAAAGAGGCAGGAGGACGAGCGGTGGCAATGTGCGGGTAGGAGAAGGTGGGGAAGGATGAGAGGGCACCAGAGGAGGAACGGAAAACGCGCCACAAACGAATACTCGTTTCGCGCTGACCCGTAACGCACACACTGCACCAATGTGCCATGAAAGCTCGCAAGCCAAAAAAACGAAGCCCACAGCGCTCACGAGTCACGAGCCACCCAACGTACTGTGCTGCCACCTCCTTCGCGAACCACTCATCGAGTCCAGTGCGGCGGGACGACTCCCTACTCCCACGCACGCATGCACATCACGCCGCGATAGCGCCGCGCCGCGCTTAAATCGCGGTCGCAGGGCGCGAATCACGCCGCAGCGCAGCACCTACGGCGCAATCGCAGGCATCGGAGAACCACCAGGCAGCGCAACGGCGGCCCAAACCCGAAGACACCACGACAAAGCAGAGAGGACGGTAGCGCCCTTCCGCGACGACGCACAGTCGCGCGGACATCGCTGCGCACTCCTTCCGCACTACGGCGCTCCCCAAAAGAGCGTGCGCCGCGTGAAACACTAACGAGACACGCTCCCCGCTGCGGGATC
Source organism: Mycena rebaudengoi (assembly GCA_029282285.1). Taxonomy (NCBI): domain Eukaryota; kingdom Fungi; phylum Basidiomycota; class Agaricomycetes; order Agaricales; family Mycenaceae; genus Mycena; species Mycena rebaudengoi. The sequence goes on along the minus strand of JARJCX010000102.1, from coordinate 530,052 downwards.
TGCGCTATGACGGCGGCCTACCAGTGCTACGAGGCCTTGACCACTAAGCCGTGGGGAGGGTTCGGTGCGCGGGAGAGCCGCCAACGTCTGGTCACGCAGCGGGAGGGTCGACGGCGCACGGGCGGGAGGGCCGATGCACGCGCGCGGCGCGACCTGCGTGGAGCTAGCAGCACTTAACAGTAAACAACGAGATGATCGCGGGGCACGGAATTTAAAGGCGAAGGGGAGGGACGCGAGGAGAAGGCGCGGCGCGTCCCTGACTCGAGAGAGTCGGTCGCTAGGAATGAGAGTGGCGCGCAGGCGGGGGGGGAATAGGATGTGGAGAATGCATCCACACGGAGTATGCCGCGCGAGAACTAGTGCGCGCACTCCGTGCGTCTCCCCCAGCGCCTGCCATGCGTATGTGCCGCGCGCGCACCGCGCCTCCCACGCTGGAGCGAAAGCCCCGCCCATAGCCGCTGCTCCTTCGCCACCAACACCCGACGTACGCGCCCCACGCGCCCCGCGCCCATCACGCCGCCGCCGACGCTCCACGAAGTAATCCAGCTCAAGCGCGCGGGATTACTGCGGTCGCCCTGCGAACCGAGACGATGGGATCCTCGCGCGCTGTGTGGAATGGCCAGGATAGAAGCAAGAAGGGCGGAAGGAGGACTTCGGAATCCGCGCGTTGGTGGTATTCGTGCCGCGCCTGCGTCGTGCGCGGGCGCGGACGCGGACCAGGGAGCCACGTGGAGCGGCTGGGGACGAGACACGCGCATTTGACGCTGGGCTGGGGAATGGGGCATGAATGCCGACGAGAATCCGCGGCGTACAGGGGCCAGAATTGCGCGGAATCCGTGCCCGTAGATTGAGTTCGCGGGGCTGTCAGCGAGAGTATGAGGAGGAAGGCGCAGGGCGTAGATACTAAGGCATGGTGTGGCGGAACGGCAGGGTGTATATGGGGCGCGGGGTATCAGCTGGGGGCGCTACGCGCGGGGGTGGCATGCCGGGCAGCATGGAGGGAGACATATTGACAGCAGAAGGGCTTCGTAGTCGTGATTTTGGGGACAGAAAATGGGTATTGCGCCGTCGGTGGTGGTGGCGGAAGAGTACCGAGAGATACTGGGACGGGGCGAGAAGGACCGGGAACGACGCCGCAAGAGCATCTCCGAGAGGCCAAGCAGGCCATGAAGGCTGCTGGAGCGCGTCGCGTATATAGCGCCGGGTTTGTGCTCTGCGTGCGGCGGCCGTGGCGGAAGCACGTTACGGACTCTTGGAGCTGAGAGCCTTGGGCGAAGGCGGTGAAGTAACTGGGGCTAGGCTGTTGTGTCTTGTTGTTATTCAAGTCTGACAGCTGACAGCAAATGGTGCGCTCGGCTCCTTCCACTGCCTCTTCCACTTCTGCGCCGTTCTTATCCATCAGCAAATCCGTAAATATCTGATATGACCTGTTGTGTTATGTCTTGCCTTGTCTGCCTTGCAACGCCTCCCAACCACCTTGCAAAGCCTTCCATCACCTTGCAAGCGAACCAAACACCGGATATTCATATACATGGCTCTCATCAGTCCAGGTATTTCCTTGCAGGGTAATGAACCGCTCTGATCTTCATGGTATACGACGGCAACTTCTGGGGAGAAAATTATTATTACGCAAGTAAATTTAAATATTGTCCAAGGAAGTTTCATTGTATGATTGGGAGACTCCAACAACCAACATATACAGTAGGCAGCGGCTCTGGCCACTCCGAGTCGGAGCTGCCGATTCAGACGAGCCAGTGCCCGCCACCTCCACTAATTTGAACGTGGCCTCAGTATCCGATAATGTGTGAGTAGTTTAAATTTGTATGGTTTGGAACTTCATCGATTGATAAGAGTAAGTATGACTGACTCGAAGCGACTCCGCAGCCTCTGCTGGTGTCAGTGCCTCGGTGCTACCGCAGAGCGGATCATGATGCGAATGTTTGATGAGTTTCAAACTCCGCTTGACATATTGCGTGCTTGTTTGTCGACCAAACAAGTTCATCTTTCTTCCTTTCCCCCCACTCCGCTCCTCCTCTACTCCCTCGTCTTTCGTCAACGGTCAAGTGTGCAGCTCAAGAACTCCGACCATTCAATGCAATTGCCTCCCGATACCTATGAAAGTACTTCTGATGGCCCCTGCAAGAAACTGGTCAAGCTCAAGTCAAGCTCGCCAATGTCAACTTCAAGCATCCTCAAATCACTTAAAGCTACTCTTGATATTATGCTCTCAAGGATCCCGAGGCCCAAGCTACTTCCCTGGCCCCGTCGCTTCATCAAGATGACAAGCCCTCAACCAGCTTCAAGTCGTCAATGGTCGGCTGCATCGTGACTTGTCTTTCGTGCCTTTCTGCATTACCTTTTTTTGGCCGTTGTTGTCGTTCTGCCCTGATCCTTTTTTGGGTGGCACAAATCCCCGCTGGCCTGCTCTGCTTGTGATTGTCCCGTCGCATTTGGTCGCTCCATCCGTTGAAATCCATTGAGGACTTGTTGGCGTGTTCTACATGTAGCAGTAGTCGATTGCAATCCATTTTTTTTTTCTCTTCATTTGTGTATGAACCCAGCTGTGGAACGGATACAAATACATACTTGACACGCGGTGTTGGTTTATCAGGCCTTATAAGGGACCTAAACCCTGTCGGCCTGATGTATTTTTATCTGGCGAGATGACCCTTGCAAACCGCTGTGGATGTTCTATAAGCCAAGTTGAAAAATTCATAAGGCTTAGTTGTATTATATGACTTTGGTGCCTTGCATGGCCATATATGATCTGGCAATGATCTTACGGTTTTGCTGATGTCTTACCACCCCTTCCGCACATCCCGCATGCGCTTTCTCTGCACTTCACCTTACACCCATCCACTCCCCTCTTCGCAACTCCGCCTCCTTGCCCTCCATCCTCTTCCAACCCTTCACATCCCACGCAGTTAGTGTTGCCGGGGTTGGGTTCAGAACCGATCTCGAACCCGAACCGAACCCGAACCGCACCTGAATTCAGGTTCGGATGACTAATATCGGTTCTGGGTTCGCGAAATCCTCGATTTTTGCGAACCGGTGCGCGGTTTGAACCCTCCACAAAATTCGGGAGTTGGAAACACCGGGCGATCACACCGGCGGCAACACCGGCCGAAGTCTGTCGGAGTCTGAACATCAAAGACTCAGCCAAACACTGTGTCACGATTCGATGCCAAATCTAATCTAATCGAGACAACACCGACATCCCCTATCTTAACGCCCAAGATCATAAGCACCCAGACTATATATATCAATGACGACAACGATGTCGGGATTAGCCGAGAGGACTGGGAGATGGCCGGTTAAGGCGAGGCATGACATCACGGATATATTTATCCTCGTAGAACGTTGTGGAACATTGAAGAACATTCAGACATGAGGCTACGGGACGTTTACATACAGGCCTCCATATGTACCAAGTTCACACGGTTACGACCGTTTAGTATAAGTAGAGTAGTGTTCCGACTGTAGTAGTTAACCTTTTATTCCATCATCTTTTGAGCTCTACACATCTCACTACCCAATCCCTCTCATCTTACCAAGAGTGGACGAGATTGAGTCTTGACTGTGACATAATAAAAGGTTACCCTTCATACCCTTGTACCACCCCCACCGACCTCCTTTCCTTGCCATCCCCCCACTCTTCCTCTTTACCTCTTTCTGCCGTCATGGCAGCCTCTTACCTGAAGATCCACTTCCCCCATAACAACATTCACGTCGTCCACACCGACGTTAAACAATTGCAGTGCCAATCGTTCGTGGTTCACTCGAACAGACAGACGCTAGGCCACGGGAAACGTTGAGACCGTCCCCAGCCCTATAGCAGTCGCAGGAGTACTAGCCTGACCTTCGGGGAGGGCTATCTCGCTATCGCCGGGGGTGTCGTAGAAGACCCGGGGTAGTTCTGTTAGCAACAAACCACATCGACCCCACCATCCGCCTTGTGCGGACCGACCTAAGCCGCTACGTTTAGCGCAAACTACTCCTCCTCGAACGGGTCATCGACCCCTGACTCCATCCACGAGTGGGTAGACGACCAAGCCCGATCCGCCTCACCACCAGGAGAAACCTTTCTCTCCTTTCCTACCTTCACCCAAATCACCTACGCCTCCACCCCTCCGCCCGTCCCCGACATGTCCCGACAAGGATCCCCTATGCACCAGGGGCCCGCACCCCAGCACTACCAACCGCTCTTCATCCAATTACCGGATGGAAGCTTCATACCCGCCCCGACCCCTTTCATTCCCAGGTCGCCACCGCGACCCCTCCCCCGCATACCCACACTGCCTACTCCTCCGCCGCCACCATCCCCAAGGACGTTCCTCACGGGATTGTTCCAAAACGCCCCACCGAGACAGGCGTCAAAAATAGTCTTGGCAAAGACCCCGCCGTTGTTCGACGGCAACGACAAGGCCAGGTGGGATACCTGGTACGACGCCCTCACAACCTATGTGGCGGCATACGGATCCGAGTTTACTCTCGAATCCACCAAAATCTTCTTCACCCTCTCATTATTGAGGGACGAAGATGGGAAGGCTTGCCCGGCCTCAAACTGGGTACAGAATTGGAAGCGACAGTATGTCGCTTTTGGGACGTTGCACCTGGCTGCAACATTCGAAGGGCTCATCGCTGAGCTCGAGAAGACGTTCAGGGACACGAACGTCAGGGAAACGGCGCACTTGCGCCTGATTAACACTCGGCAGGGAAAGGACCCCCTCGCCGACTTTCTGCAGAAGTATGAACTTACTGCAGAGGAGGCCGGATACACACCCGGCAAACTGATCTTTGACACCTTCCTGTGTCAATTATTGGAGACCCTCGTCAATGACGAGGTCCGGCGCAACCTATACGCCGGAGGAATCGAGATTCCCGGAGAGTATCGGGAACTCAAGAAACGGATGCTCGTTATCAACGGCATCATGGAGCGCAGCAGGCTCCTCAAAGGAAACATGTTCTGGACCCCAGCAGGGCCCAGACAGAACACCGGGGTGTCCCAACCCCGTCAACAAAACGAAGGACCAGACCGGACGAAAATCCCGGTCTCGAAGGGCGGCGACGCCATGGACATTGACAGGGCGAAGGCAGCAGCCAAGCCCTTTTTATGCTATAACTGTGGCAAGGAAGGCCACATGAAACGCGAGTGCCCGGAGCCTCGCAAGAACAAGTTTAATATCCGGTCGATCAAGACTGATGACTACTCGCAGGAGGACCTGCAGGCCCTGGCGGCCGTCCTTCGCGAGAAGGGTTTTTAAAGGGGCCCCCGCTTGCGGCCAAAGCGGCACCCCCGACCCCGGTTACGAAGACTGTTCGCTTCTCGGACTTAAATATTGACACATACGATACCACGGACAATGTAGTTACGGATGACATGTACACAGAGGAAACAGTAGTTTACGAAAGAACATAAACGATTTCTTAGTAGCTAGTGTAGAAAACAACAAAAAAATACGTATATTGGAGAATCAGAACCGGAAAAATAATTTAAAGAACAAGAGAATGGATGAAGCGAACAAGCGCTGGAGCGCTTTCAAAAAGGCCCCTGGAATCCAAACCAGTGATAAAAATACGGAGATGAAAAAGGGTGACGATGTCACGACGGCTCAATCCTTATTGAAGGAGGAAGCGCCGAAGAAGGAAGGAAGGGCGCCGACGGTACCGGCCGGCTTGACCGGGCTGAAGGCAGCGAAGTGGTTGTCCCATAAGGCAATGGGCATGCCGGAGGACAAGCTCGCGAAGGAGCTCAGGGAATACCAGAGGCAACAGAAACATCATGAGATGTTGGTCAACGTCCAGATAACCACGTTGGATACCGGGAAGACGCGCGCAGTCAAGGCACTTCTCGATAACGGAAGCACAGCATTGTGCATCGATCAAGATTATGCCAAGGCTGAAGACTTCGAGCTCCATGAGCTTGAAGCGCACATCGTCGCCCGCAACGCAGATGGAACGGACAACGCCAGAGGCAAGATCACTCACTACGTTGAGCTGATCATGGCGGTCAGACCACACCAGGAGAAGCATCGCTTCCTGGTGACCGGGCTAGGAAAGGCCCGGATGTTCATCGGATACGATTGGTTGTTCAAGCACAACCCCGTGATCGACTGGAGAGCGCAGAAAATACTCTTCAGCCGATGCCCCCCCGAATGCAACATGAAGGGGACGGAATCCGGAGCCGGGGAAGGCCGAGCGAATGAGCTGGAGGAAGGGGAGTCTTTACTCCTGGTGGACTTTGCGGAAGCAATCGACCTTCGGGTCAAAGAGATGCAGGCGCAGCGCATGGCGCAGGAGGGAAACCGTGAGAAAGAGTGGATGACGGAGGAGAAGATCCCGGAGCAGTACCGCGACTATGTCAAAGTCTTCGCCAAGGAATCGTTCAACTCGCTACCTGAGAAAAGACCATGGGATCACGCGATCGAACTCAAGCCAGAATCAAAGGCTGTAGATTGCAAGATATACCCACTCTCGGTAGTCGAGCAGGAAAAACTCAACGAGTTCTTGGAAGAGAACTTGAAGAGCGGACGGATCCGGCCATCAAAGTCACCGATGGCCTCGGCATTCTTCTTTATCAAGAAGAAAGACGGCAGCTTACGGCCCATACAAGATTATCGGAAGCTCAACGAGATGACGATTAAAAACCGTTATCCGCTTCCGCTTATCTCGGAGCTAGTCAATAAGCTCCGCGGCGTTAAGTACTTCACGAAGCTGGACATACGCTGGGGGTACAACAACGTGCGGATCAAGGAGGGAGACGAGTGGAAGGCGGCTTTCCGGACCAATCGGGGCCTATTTGAGCCCTTGGTGATGTTCTTCGGCCTGATGAACTCACCGGCGACATTCCAGACGATGATGAACGACATCCTCAGAGATCTAATCAACGAGGGAAAAGTCATCGTCTACCTGGACGACATCCTTATCTTCACCAAGGATTTGGAGGAACACTGAGCCATCAACAAACGAGTGTTGGAGACGCTCCAGAAACACAAACTCTTTCTCAAACCAGAAAAGTGCGAGTTCGAACGCACTGAGATTGAGTATCTGGGAGTTATTATCTCCTACAACTCGATGAGAATGGATCCCGCCAAGATCAAAGGCGTGATGGAATGGCCCGAACCCAAGAACCTTAAACAAACACAGGCGTTCTTGGGGTTCACCAACTTTTACCGGAGGTTCGTCTGGGGATACAGCGAAGTCGCGAAGCCGCTCACACGGCTGACCGGGAAGGAGGGGTTCTCGTGGGGACAGGAGCAGAAGGACGCATTCCAGAAGCTGAAAGACCGGATAGCTGATGACGTAGTATTGGCACTCCCAACAGATCACGGGAAATTCCGACTAGAAGCGGACGCATCAGACAGAGCGACGGGAGCGATATTGGAGCAGGAACAGGAGGGCGAATGGCGCCCTGTAGCGTTCCAGTCACATGGACTGAACGAGACTGAGCGGAATTACGAGATCTATGACAAAGAGATGCTCGCGATTATGCTCGCCCTAGACGAGTGGAGGCAGATGCTGATGGGAGCACGGCAAACATTCGAGGTTCTGACGGATCACCAGAACCTTGAGTACTTCCGAAAGCCGCAGAAGCTGAATCGGAGACAGGCCCGATGGATCACGGAGCTCGCGGAGTACGATTTCACTCTGTGGCATCGGGCCAGAGCGTTGAATAAGAAGGCGGATCTCTTATCTCGGAGATCAGATCACGACCAAGGGAAAAGCGACAACAAAAACATCGTGATGCTAAAACCCAACCACTTCCGAGCGCAAGATATAACGCTCGAAGGGCCGGAGGCAGAGATACTGGAAGAGATCCTAAAGGAGAAAAAGATAGATAAGAGCGTCAAGCTTGCGCTCGAGAAAAAGTTACAAGCATGGGAAAAGAAGGACGGACTTATATATGTTCCCCGGAATGAGGAACTACGCGATAAGATTATCGGATTACATCACGACCCCCTGCTGCTTGGTCATCCTGGAGAGAACCGGACACAGGAGATGATCGAGCGTAATTATTGGTGGCCTAGGATAGGCAACCAGGTTTCCAAATATGTAAAATCTTGCGAGGCGTGCCAGAGAACGCGAGTGCAGCGGTATCAGCAGGGAAAGCTGAACCCTCACAAGATCGCCGAGGGGCCTTGGCAAATCATATCTATGGACATGATCGGACCGTTGCCGGACAGCAACGGCTTTAACGCTATTCAAGTTTGGGTGGATACATTCTCGAAGATGATCCACACCGAACCGACCACGATGGAGATGACGAGCGAGGGAGTGGCCCGGCTGACCCGGGACAGGGTGATTAGATATCACGGGATACCGCGGAAGATTATCTCGGACCGAGACACGAGATATGTCTCAGGATTCATGAAGGAGTTAAATCGCCTTCTTGGGACCGAAATGAACCCCTCGACGGCGTTCCACCCGATCACGGACGGCCAGACCGAACGGATGAATCAGGAGATCGAGAAATATCTCCGCATATTCGTAAATTATAGACAATCGGACTGGGCGGAGTGGCTCGCACTAGCCGAGTTCACACACAACGACAAAGCCAGCTCGTCGACGAGCATGTCGCCGTTCTATACGAACACGGGATACCACCCCTGGAAGGGGATAGAAAACGCAGTCAAATCGCGCAACGAGGCTGCGAACGACTTTGCCGAGAAAATGAAAAAGATCCGCGACGAAGCGGCAGCTGTGCTGGAGAAAATGCAGAAAACAATGAAAAAACAGTACGACGGGAAGAGGCGCAATGCGCCGGAGTTCAAGGTCGGCAATAAAGTGTGGTTGGATGGTCGAGACATCACCACAGATCGGCCGACGAAGAAGCTGGACGATAGAAGGCTAGGGCCTTATGAAATCCTGGAGAAAGTCGGCGCATCGGCGTATAAGCTTAGATTGCCGGAGACGGACCTGTCACATCCGGTCTTCAATGAGGCAAAGCTGACACCGTATGTGGAACCACCGGCGCACCGAAGGGAAGAACGGCCCGGACCGGAGATAGTCAGCAGATTCGAGGAGTACGAAGTGGAGGAGATCTTAAAACACCGAAAACGCGGCAGAGGTTATCAATACCTCATCAAATGGAAAAATTACCCGAAGGGAGAACGGACGTGGGAACCACGAAGGCATTTGACGCACGTGCAGGAGCTCTTAGACAGTTATAATGTCGAGCACAATCTACAGATACGTGCGGTGCCGATCCTGCCGAAGGGATTTTGGGACAAAACCATTCGCCGATACAAAACAAAGACGGAGAAATTGCCATACCCGGAACGAAAACTATTTAATCCAAACACGGGAGCTTTCACCATGGTCGCCGAGGACGTCGACCCTAAGAGGGGGTAATGTCACGATTCGATGCCAAATCTAATCTAATCGAGACAACACCGACATCCCCTATCTTAACGCCCAAGATCATAAGCGCCCAGACTATATATATCAATGACGACAACGATGTCGGGATTAGCCGAGAGGACTGGGAGATGGCCGGTTAAGGTGAGGCATGACATCACGGATATATTTATCCTCGTAGAACGTTGTGGAACATTGAAGAACATTCGGACATGAGGCTACGGGACGTTTACATACAGGCCTCCATATGTACCAAGTTCACACGGTTACAGCCGTTTAGTATAAGTAGAGTAGTGTTCCGACTGTAGTAGTTAACCTTTTATTCCATCATCTTTTGAGCTCTACACATCTCACTACCCAATCCCTCTCATCTTACCAAGAGTGGACGAGATTGAGTCTTGACTGTGACACACTGGCACCAAAGCCCGACGTGTCCTTCTGCTCCTCCTCCTCCTCCTCCTCCTCCTTGTCGCGCCACCCGCATTATGCGACTACCGCCACCCTCCACACCCAACAACAACTGCTGCAGCTACTGTGGGAACCACCTGGTCCCTCAGTTCGCAGTTGGCGGGAAAGTACCCCAAACGTGGTTCCTCCGGGTAAGTTATACAGTCCTATAAGCTCCCGCCCAGTCTGAATCACCACTATTCAGTGTGATCTACCACACCAGAACAAAGGCACCTTCTTCTACCGCTTTCCACCATTGCCCGCCGCCGTCCCAGTGCTTCCGTCAGCCCAAGCGCTTCCGTCAGCCACCACGCTTCCGCAAATGTCAGCCCCGTCGGGTCCCTCTGTGCCGCACTGCACCCACGGCACATGTACCTCAACACGCCTAGCTCAAGGCTGTCTAAAGAAGAAGTGCCGTCATCACTGCGTCCTTGATGGCCCATGCCGGGACAACGGGCACAACACCTTCTTTCAACGCTCCTCCCGAGGCCAGGGTGCTTCGATAGCTGTGTCTGCCCGTGTTTCCGTACCCACATCTGCCCGCACCCACACCACACCATTCGACAACGATGCATTCTCATCTGCATTTGATGGTCTTTACGTGGATACACAGGCGCCGTTCCATGCGCTAGCGGCCCACGGACAGCGCGAGGCCGCACAGCGAGTGGAGGACCTTCGCCTCCTGGATCTCGCAACGGGTTACAAATCACCCTCACCAGACGTGCCGGTAGAGCATGAGCTCGAGGCGCACATGATTGACCAAGAGGAGCGTGACCTTGCACTCGCCATGCAGTTGTCCCTTGCCTCGACCTCGACCTCTCTTGCCCCAAGTCCTCTTGCTGGATCATCTATGCTTCCGGATCTGTCCCCTTCACCGGATTTCCCTGCTACGCTTCTATCCCAACAACCTCCGTTTATCGATCTCTCCTCGTCGCCTAGTGACTCACTCCCCGCACCTATTCCGGCCCTTGGTCGAGCACAGGCTCCTGACGCCACCGGTAATCTACCGCGTAAGCGCGCTGCGGCCTCCAGTACCCTTGCTCGAGCGAACCGACCACCTCTCCGGATCACCACGCAGCTTAACCCGACGTGGTTGGGGCTCGGTGATGGTGCCTCTGCTCCTGCATCTCAGTCCTCCACGTTTCATGTTCGGCAGGGCGGCAGCTGACGCCCGTTTGTCGACTCGCGTGTTAATCAGCGATTTCCGCTGATCTACTGGGATGCAGACGATGTTCCGCCACAGACTATATTTGTTGATTCGGTCCCCACCTGGCCCATCTACATTCTATCCAATGACGATACTACTATCCAGCTACTCGGCACAAACATCTCACGCCTCGATCTATTCTGCCCCAAGTATCGCTCATGGCTGTCAATTACGGTCGACTTTGTTCATCAAGTCGTCAGTGATACCCCCATTTTCCTGCGTCGGTCCGGCGTTAGTGTGCGTGACGAAGCAGAAACAATTGAGCGCTTCCTTCCTGGCCCTGCCCCCCACTTCCGATACAACCTCGCGGATGAGAGACGTGCTGTGCGCACCGAATATAAGAAGTTGGGGCAGCTTGTGATAGATGACAGCGGCTCTGAGAGTGAGGTGGAGGTCGTCAGGGACATCATTGATCTGTCTCGAAGTACCAAGAAACGAAATGGCAAGAAGCGCGCACGCCAGTATAGCGATCATTCCTCCCCGCCGCCGCAACAGCATCCTCGGACTGCCACATCTCCTAGCGACTCCCCCCCTCCCTCGGCCCTCTTCTCAGCATCTACACCTCATTCGTCCTCGCCGGATACTTCCCCACCTCTCACTCCAGCTACTACGACTGCTCCGTGGCCAGCAGCGATGTTTGTCATCGACATGGTGGAAGGGTTCCAATTAATGGCGAGCAAGGAATTGAGTGGCATGAAGAACCGGGGCACACGCTTTACACACATCTTCCGTCGCGAGTTCCGCTCATCCACTTATGACGATCAGATCAAGAAGTGGAAAGCAGTGTCACCCTCGCTTCAGCAGAAGGCGCTCAAGGCTGGGAGGACCGAGGCAGGGTCTTGGTCGGTATTTTGCAGGGCCGTCCGCGAGGAGCAGGAGCAGGACTGATGTTAACTTTGGATTTTTTTTTTTGCTGTTCCATTCATATTGTGCCGATAATGTCTTTTATTCACCACATCAATAATGTATCCTAGTTTTGTTTTGTAACAGTGTAGATACAAGCGGTATCATAATTTACTCTCTTCGAACGCGCTCCCTCGGGTGATGACCATCAGTAGCAAGTTTTGCGAGCGTAACCTGGTTGCGCAGACGAATCATTTCGTCGAGAAAAAAATTGTACTTGACTGGTAACATCTCGCGACAGATGGAATGGTAGCCACCGAGCCAGACATTTGTCTGTTCCGCAATCGACGTGTTGAAGAACCATGTCTTGCCGTCCGGACCCATGAGCTCAGGACACGACACCGGATTGCAATGCTGCTGGCAGAAGACATGACCGGATTTATGCTTGTTTAGAAAGTGGAAGACGTCAACAGTCATGCCAACATCGTTAAACCACGACCAGGTTTCGGGGTGAGCCATGACCTGCTGCTTGGCGTTGCAGTTGGTGTCGTAAATAAAGTGTTCGGGCTTGTGGGCGTGTGGGACCGAGAATGCTTTCTGCACAAATAGCTGAAAAATTGTGAGGACCAAGACGATGCAGGAATGAGTAAAGGTCACTTGCCAACACATTAGAAACCGCTTCAGCGTTGTAAAATGTCGCATGGGCAAATATAATTCCACATGGCCAAACGAGAATCTGCTCACTATGTGTGCGACTTCTGCCGAAGAGTGCCTTGAATGTGCGATTACCCTCTTCGGCCTTTATAGTTTCGCACACGGAGTCTTCTACTCCTACCGATCCGGGGTTGGCATCTGGACGGATACGCACTTCTCCATTCTCGTCCGCCTCGAACCACTCAATGTTGTTCTCTTCAAGCGTCAGATCTTGATTGTTATCGGTTGGATGAGCGAGGCGATGCTTCTGAAGTCTGTCACGTAGGGTAAATGCAGCGCGGCCACGTTCATAGTGAAGGGTTTCAATTTTAGCATGTTGCGGGTTGCTGCAGGATTTTTTTCCGGCGACTACGGGCTCATTGCAGCCGACAATAGAGCAAATGGTGTCAAGATCTTGATGAAGAGGGCAGAATCGGTGCCGGTTTGTGTCACGATCATTGGTACAATGCGGTACCTGGCAGCGAACGTGTCCCATGGAAAGACCATCACTGACAACTGCCTGTACATCATCTACGCAGGCTGCTAGTCAGATTGTTATCAGGTACCAATATATAAGAGGACTTACACTCTGTTCCATCCGGACGTTTCCAAGCCCGCATGCATTTATCGCAGCAGTGGGCAACCACGTCTTGACCCTGCTCAATCACCTCTTTATTGCGAGCTTGCATTGCGGCAGTGAAGCGGTCCTTCTGATCGCCTGTATGAGGGACGTGAAGGCAAGTTCCTCTGCGCTCGTTGTACTCAAGAAGAGTCAGGAGCGTGAACGCATCCCAGACGTGATCTGTGGTGAGTAGACATCCAAATTGCCATCCGCCAGCAGCGAAGTCTTGTTCTTGCTGGTCCGACAAGGCCATGTCGTACGAATGTGCACAATTAGTCGCTGAAATCCTAAAACTGTATCAGAAATCAAGAAGGAACTGCGACAAAGTACTTTACCACGCCACCAACATCAAGCTGATCCACATACTGACAAGTTTCCGCTCCACAAACTGGTGCTCGCCGATTTGGATATATTTAGGTACACCGCCATAGTACATACGCGCGCCGTCTTGAACAGAATAATCAGGGTGGTAGGCAGTCTTGCAGTCGGGGCAATAGAGCTGCAAGACCCATGCCGGAGCAACCCCCTTGCCTAGTGTGTATACAACGACTTGACGAGGCAAAACCTTCTTGAGAGGTTGCTGGCGTGGACATTCGGGGTTTGTGCAGTGCTGTGACGGTGGATAGAGAGATAATGAAGCTATACCAAGTGTAAGCCACATAACGTGAGGCTCCTTGAGGGCATAAATATTTACTCAAGCCATACTTCCACCCATGTGCACGGAAGAGTTCTTCTTCTTCTTCACTCAGAGAGATGGCTGGCTGGGACCATACTTCGTCCTTAAGAGCTGCCCAGATAGAAGGGACTCGATGAGCAGCAATGCCGACAGCTTCGGCGATGAAATTCAGGATGGAGGGCGGGAGGATAGTCGGTGCGTGCTTCGTGGAGACATGGATTGGTTGAGCAACAAGTATGTCTTGCTTTAGAATTGATAGAACACGTATGAAAAGCATTATGTTAAGTAAGGAGAGACCTCCGAGCTCTGGGGAGCCTTGTGACGCGTCGAAAAGCACCATGAAAGAATACCAGAGGTGTGTGTATGTCTGTTTGCCATTAGCAGCTGCAATTGAAGCTCCGCTATGATTGCAGCGCCACCGATCATACCGGCGGCCAGACCGCTGGTGTGATCGACGCTCGGTTTTTCCAACTCCCAAATGCTCACGAACCCTCTCCAGTTAAGGCTTCTAATCACGTCTAAAATTCGAATTTAACCGTGGTTCAGTGATGTTTTGTCATGTATATCAGGGGCTCTGGAAGATGCCGAGCTATCGTATGACATGTATCCTATCATGATGTGACACGACGCGTCAGCTCTCCTAATTAGTGGTCTCCTATACTTTTTCTTTGATGTCAAATCCATGACTTGGGGTAAAGGGCCGTGGGGGCACCTGGCATGCAACTCATACTTCCTTTTTTTTTTTGTCGAGGGACTCAGACTTGAGACAATCATCAGCAAATCCGGAAATATCTGTTATGACCTGATGTGGTATGTCTTGCCTTGTCTGCCTTGCAACGCTTTCCAACCACCTTGGAACGCCTTTCATCACCTTGCAAGCGAACCAAATGCGGGATATTCATATGCATTGTGCTCCCTGGTCCAGCTATTTCCTATCAAAGGCCCTAATATTCATGATGTTCATGGTATACGCGGAAACTTCTGGAGAGAATTACACAGGAAAGTTTAAATATCGTCGTACACATTGTATCATAGTTATAGTGTGGCCCACATCACAAGCACATAATGATTGCACCGTCGGCGTCAACATAGTGGGCCGACGAGCTGCCGACAAAGCCAGTAAAGTTTATAACGTGGCCTCAATGTTACTCAAATTCCATTGAGCTCGAGGAACTGAACGAGTCGGAGCGACTCCGACGTCCATTATCGCGGTGGCCTCCGAGTCCGCTGGTCATTGGTGCGACGTAGCGGGGCGGATCTTGGGCGGATCATGATGCGAAAGGCTGTGAAATCAGTGATGAGTTTCAAACTCCGCATGTCACATTGCGTGCTTGTTTGTCGACCAAACAAGTTCATCTTTCTTCCTTTCCCCCCACGTCGCTCCTCTCCTTCCCCTCGTCTTTCTTCGTCAATGGCCAACTATACAGCTCAAGAACTCCAGCAATTTGATACAACTGCCTCCAGATACATCCTGAAGTCCTTCTGATGGCCCTGGCAAGAAACCTGGTCAAGTCGAGCGCGCTCGGGAACGTCAAGCTCACAAACGCGAACATCAATTTCAAGCATGCCCAAGCTTCAAGCCTCCTCAACTCACTCAAAGAATCAACTATGTTCTGCAAGATGTTCTGCTCTCAAGGATTTCGATGCCTGACCTACTCCCTGGCCTTTCGCTGTGTCGCGTTGTTGGGATCAAGATCACAAGCCTTCAATGTCTCAAGTGGTCAAGTTGTCAACGGTCCGCTGCGTCATGGCTCGTTCTCTCGTGGTTCTAGCTTTCGCATTTCTGCCTAGATGCTTTTTTGGATTGCAGCAAAACCTCGCTGGCCTGGTCTACTCATTTGACTTGTGACTGTCCAGCGGACCGCGAGGACTTCGTTGGCGTGTTCTACATGTAGTAGTCGATTGCAATCCATTTATTATTTTATCTCTTCATTTGTGTCTGTGCCCAGATGTGGTGTGGATACACATACAGACCTGACCCGCGGTGTTGGTTTACCATGCCTTATAAGGGACCTAAACCCCGTCTGCTGGATGTGTTTTGGTCTGGCCAGATAACCCTTGCAAACCGCTGTGGATGTTTGGTAAGCCAAGTTGAAAAAATTCATAAGGCTTAGGTGTATTAGATGACTTTGATGCCTTACATGGCCTTAGATGATCTGGCAAGGATCGTCCGGTTTTGCTGATGATCAGAAAGTGTGGCTCCCTGAGAGTATAATCCAAATTCTCAATTAATTATTTTATTTTATTTTTAAATTATGTATCATGTAGACTCGGACAGAGTGCAGAACAATTGGAGACCAGTACCTCACCACATTCAACTCATCAAAAATGTCTGAGCTCCATTCCCTCTCCACAATGTATTCAGCTTTCTCCGCGGCTTTGATCGGCTTCCCCCAGATATATAGCTGCAGCAATCAGAGCTGAGCTACTCGAGAGATACACACAGCCTCTTGCTCAGTTCCTCAGTACTGTAACTCTCCATCCATCAAACCGCTGAGTGGTGTTTGTCTGGTAGAAATCCCACGCTTCTATTTGTAGCTTCTATTATTGCTTAGTTCATATTTCCAGTTAAACTTGAGCATCTCAGATACCATAGCTTCACAGAGAATAAAATGAAAAATTAAAGAATTAGCGGCCAAGACTCCCCGGTGCCGAGCGCAGGCACGTCTTGTTGATGGAAAGGAGATGACAGCTGATCGAGAAACAGGAAGGCGCGCGAGGTCCACCGCAAGTCCACCGCAGATCAGAGTCAGACAATGAAGCCAGTGAGATGAAACTTTAGGTCCCAGTCAGCGTGGAAGAATACATCACAAAGCATATATGCGAAGAGGAAAGGCAGATTCCGAACACAGGGCGCCTAGGATCAAGGGAACAATACGCATAAAAATAGACAAAGATTTTAACACATGTCAACTCATCCCCTAACGTTGACTACAGGCCGATTCAGCCGTAGTTCTGAGGGACAGGATTTCTGCACTTATGGTGCTTCTTTGGATTACTTTTTATAACCAGCATGCTTGATTTTTCACTGTGTAGGGGGGATTTTTCCCTGAGTAAGTAAATACGAACAAAGGCACAGCTGCTATTTTTCATATGTTTTTGACTAATAGAAATAGTATAAAGACTAGACACAGCCACTAAAGGGGTCCCTCAACGAGATCGGAAACTAGTAAAAAAGTGATCGTTTTTGGGTGCCCTGAGATTTGAAAGAAACGATAACATATGTAAACATAAGTACTCGTAATAGGAACCTGGAAACTACTCTGCTGCCCTCAATTGCCGCTGGCATCGGTCTATATCACTATCTAGATCATTGGAAACTGTGCAGTATTGAGCAATGCCGACTCCCGAGTGCGTGCCAATAAGTCGGGACATCTTTCTCAGCCACCGATTACGATGAGGGCCTTACTAAACTGGAAACCAAGGTGTGTGGGTTTTTTGTCTTGTTCCGCTGTTGCCCTTATTGTTGGTTAGTTTGATTCATATTACATTGAGCCACTGCGAGCTGCCGGTGTGCCGACTGCCGCGGCAGACGGTATCTGATTCTCATTTTACTTGATGGACTCGGAGCTCATTCCATGTAGGACCTGTCATCCCAATTCAATATGGTCATAGCTGGATGCGCTCTCAGGTTCAGGCAAGTAAGACGAACGATTCCAAACGCAATGATCCACGTGAGGAACTCACATCGTACCTACACGCTCCTCTCGAAGATGTGGCAGATGTTGTGGCCTGGTGGGGGGTAATTATTTATTCACGCGAACTTTGAAATACCCGTCTTAATCATTGTATCCCAGCATCACTCAGCACAATATCCGACTTTAGCTCGCATGGCCAGGGACTACTTGGCCATTCAAGGTTCAGCGACCGCTTCGGAACGGGCCTTCTCCAACGGATCTCTGACTGCGACTCAGCGCCGTAACCGTTTGGCTCCCGACATGTTCGAAGCCCTTCAGATCTTGAAGAGTGCATATAGAAATAATCACATCGGAGCTGCAGAGGAGGCTACAAAGCGCATGCTATCTTATTTCGATTCTCTGGATGAAGCCGACGAGTAATAGTTTATATACCTGAGCCACTTCCACCAATGATATTTGTGCGAAGATTTTTTTTAAAAAATGCCCAAAAGAAAATGGGTTCGGAGGTTCGAACCGGTTCTGAACCTCGAACTGAACCTCTACGAACCGAACCTGAGGTGCGGTTCTGGGTTCGGAGAAATGCCCGAACCGAACCTGCGGTTAGGTTCGGGGTTCGGATTTTTGGGGAAAAAACCGAACCTTACCAAACCCCGGCAACACTACACGCAGTGCATCGCGTCGTATCGCATCTACGCCTCGTTCCCTCGTAACTCGCCAGTGCGCTTCTCATTACCACTCGACCATACCCCCGCATCACAGCGCCAACGACGTGTCTTGTTTCAACTACTGTATTATTTCAATCAATTCGACAGGGGGTGTGACTGTGATGCAAATTTTCCAATTTTCCAATTCGACACGCGCCAAATTTTACGTGACCGTGAAAGTTTGGGAATTGAGAAAGCCGGCGATCACGCACGGCGGCAGATATTCGGCAAACGAGTCGGAGTCTGAATCTTGGTGTTGTCATCGTTGGCTCGTAAAGCAAGTTAACTAACGTGTCGCTCCCTCTCCCACTCTCCATCTCTGCTCGAGCACAATGCTCCCCTCTGCCCCGTCCTTGCATAACTGCGCAACACACTCCTGCCCACATTGTTTCCAGCATCTTTCTGTGCGTGTATCCACCACACCTTGCGAGAACTACCATAAATGTTACCTCGTGGTGTATATGCATATATTCTGTTGCTCGCCCAGGCCAATCTTCTGTCCAGTGCTTCAATTCCGGGTTACATCCTACAGGGAAAAGGCATTTTCATTTCTGGTCCCTTCAGGAGAGCTTGACCTATCCGTATCATCCTGCACGCGTTGCGTCGACTACGTCTCAGCTGCCCATTCCCCCACAAGTGGCATCACAGGCTTCGGGGAGTGGATCCTCTCTGCCAAGACTTGTCTGCCGTCGCCGTGGCTGTCACAATACGCGCGTAGCAACGGCGTGCAAATCGGCATGATCTACTTGTTCTAGAGGAATATCTTTAGCGTTGACAAGAAACCCAGCGATGGACGGAGGTAAAACCTCGGGGGCAGATTCAGCAGAGACATGCACAGGCTGACACAGTAAGATGTCGTCTTTGAGAATTGAAGCAAGTCTCAGGAACTGGAGAATTTACTGAAGGCCTAAAGACTGGCATTTGAAAGTCATGTACTTAGGAAGTATGTTTGTTTGGCTGCGTCCGAGTCGTGTCTACAAAGCATTGATCCTATATTCATACTCCGATTGCCATCATTGCAATGCCGCCGTTGCCGCCGTGCACGCCCGATCGTCACCGTGCATAAATGATGCCGGTTTTCTCAATTCCCAAATGCTCTCATGTGACCAGACCGAAAATTTCGACAAACAAACCGGAATTTTCGTCAAATCGCGCTTTTTGCACCTCTTCGACACGTTTTGGCGTGACGAACGGCTGGGGCAGTTCGACAGATATCCCCCGTGACCCACCATTATTCGCAATCGACAACCCCCTTGTGATGTGTGACTGTCGAACTGATTGAAATAATACAGTACACTCATCACCAAATAGAGGTATTCTATGCGGTCCATGCGATGATTCCACAGCTTCCGCGCATGCGCGAAGCAGCTGTCGCCTTCTTTACGGGTGCACTGGAGACATGGGAACACTTTAGCGAGGAATATTCCGCTGATGGAATGATTGGCAGAACAGCGCGAGCGGGCGTGGATGCCCACAACCAACGATGCTAACGAAACGAAGGAATGCTGGGAGAGCTTCGGAACCCATCCAGACATGCACCAAACATGAGCCTGCATCAACTCAATGCACGCAAAATGTACAAGAAAAATGACACCAAAACTTATCGACAATTTCTACTCTCCAAGGACCATCGTATGATCCGCCTCAAAGCCAGAATGGTGGATAGCAGCGGACTGACGAAGAAGAGGCAGTTGGTGCAGGCCACTGCAGATGCACTGGTGGTCGAGACAAAGCGTGAAAACAATGTCAAGAAGGCTGCAAAGAAGATCAAGATAAATGAAGCACTGGACGGGATTACAGAGTCTCCATGGCTAGACGAAGGTCTGATTTGTTGCAGCCCAGAGACAGGGAAGCCCAGAACGAATGCCGAACTTGACTCACAGCTGGCATGGCATCGCCGGGCGGAGTTACCACGCTTGAAGAAACCCTCAGAGTCTTTGATTCCAAAAATATCCAAGCTCACTACGAAGGTTCTAAAGATCGAAGCATTGATTGGGGCAGTCCAACATCATATTGGCGCATCGGCTGGAGGCGTAGGTCTGGTTCCAGAGCAGCAGGAGTCGCAACCTGACATGATGCATGATGTACACGATGACAACGGCGATATTGTGATGGAGGACGCATATTAAATTATTCCAAGCCCGGAGGCACATTATATATACTATAATCTACATTTAACTCTCTTCCTTTACATGAATTGGATTAATATTGACCATGGTGCAATTGAAATCACGATCGACCATGTTTGGACTGTTATGGTAGAGGGAACAAATAGATACAAACAGCACCGCCCAAAACGGACAATTGCCGGTCGGACGCTTCTAAGGACCCCGTGACCTCGGTAAGCGCCGGTCAGGCTTGGACGCAACTTTTAAGAGCCCTAGCAGGAACCACGATGCCTTGCCTCTCCGCGCAAGAGGTTTAAAATCCTCATCCAGGCTGCACCGACACACACAAGGCCCGTCTCAGTGGGGACAAGCAATTGCCAAAACGCTTAACGTCCGCGCCACATTCCGTTTTCGAAATGACAGCATGTATGAGTCTTCTATTCGCTCTCTCCGTGCTCGCTAATTTTACCATCCTACAGTTCCTGCGCGTACCATCATAGGTAAGGCTGCGGCTCTTTTTCTCAACACTCATTTTGGTCTTAGATATATGGTGGTGTCCAAAAACCTGGTAAGCGGCGCAATAAATCTAGGACTTTTGCTAACAACCGCCATTTCACAGTGCCATCTTGCATTCTCCACACACTTGTTTCGCGTAGGTTTAATATTTCTCCCAAAAAATCACGCTCATCCATTCCAGTTTCCATCGCCGCTTGATCAAGACAATAGCTTGAATAGCGAGTACACAGATGACACCCTCGTTTGCTAACACTATTATCTTACAGTACCGTGACTCTCTTCCTCTCTTTCAACTAATAGGTTCGCTCGCCGTCTCACCTGCTTGGATCCAACTCACTTTATTTTTAGATCCCAATGTTCTGCTTCGTTCAAGTTCTCAGTCGGTGAGCAATAACTTCAAATTCATCGCCGCTGTTAACGTGCGAGCCAGACCGATCCGACGCCTCGTTATATGTAAGCTCGCTACTCCTCCTTGCTGCATCGCGCTCATGGTTACTACAGTAAATCTTGCGCTGCTTCCGATCGCATGTAGTACTTATAATACCGTCTTCTTGTCACTGTAGTTTACCGTGAATGCATTTTTTTCTTCTGATTTTTATTGTATTGGTGTGAATGAGTAAAAGGAACCAGAAGCTGAGCTGAGTCCCTGCAAGCCCCGAAAGTCCTTAAAAGGGCATCAAGCCCAAACACGGCTTCAAAGGACATCGTAAAATTAATGGATGAATCAACGGTGCTTGTAGGCATGGTACAAGGTAACAGGAGGCTTTTAAGCACTGGTGGCCCTTATAAGCGGCTTACAAGCCCCTTTCAAGGGTCTGACATATTTGGTGATGCCTCTCCGAGTCTTGTTTCTACGCGCCACATCAACCCGCATCCCTGCCTCCCGCGCTCCACTTATTACCATCCGCACGCAGTCTTCAAATCGCTATCAAGCCGATCCGCGCTTACGGGGATCGGCGCGTCTGAAATGATGTCCTTCTTGTCACCACTAGCTGTCGCTACATGATACTCATTCGAAAGCCCCCTCTCTGCGCGTCTTCGCAGGCTCTCCAATCCACCTCCCCGTCTCTAAGACACCCACCGTGACTGTCTGCTTCTGTACGTTCAAATGCCTGCTTCTTCCTGTCATCCAATACCGCCCCCAATATGTAACGAGTCTCCTTGGTGTCAACAATCGCCACAACTACTCGGCCCCTGACCGGCATAATATATTTGTACACTACGTGTCTGTCATCTTGTACTTTTCCAACTCCACTAGAGTCGTCCTGACCCTCCGTGTACATTTAATTTAATTTAATTTTTTAATTTTTTAATTTTGTTCCATTAACGTGCGCGCGTGTACATTTTCCCTGCTCCAACTTCGTATTCTCTTCCGCGCGCAGGCTTCAAACTGCCATTCGGGGTACGCCCAACTCCCCCATCGATGGGGACAAGAAACAGCGCCTCTGAACTAAAGGAGCTCAGTGTGTGCGTGGCGTCGTCCCATACGTGAGCTCGGAGCAATAATTCGCCCTCCTTGTACAATTGTAACACAGCCCTATTTTTTGGTTTCAATTCTTAGCGGTGACACATTGATATTGCGACGCTCATTCATCCGGAAAGCCAACCTATTTACTTACCTTCTTTATTGACTGCCTCAGACGCGTGGTGGGTCTTGAGGGCCTTTACCAACTTCGTCACTTCGTTAGATGACGAAAGTTCGTCCGATGCTATGAATTGGATATAAATGTGTAATAATCACCTAAGAAATTCGTCAGATAGTACCAAGGTGCGCGTTTTACGTCAGATTCAGAGCCCAGAATAGGAAAGTTCGTGAGGTGAAAGCAGACAGTAAGAAACTGCGTCAGATTGACCTACCTAACCATGATATCATGAAAAGGTGATGGCAGTGATGGCCTTGTGTCCCGATGGCGACCTAAACGTGTGTCCCGGCCGCTCCCCAAGGTCACGCAGCATTAAAATTGAGGATCTCGAGAGACACTTGGACGACTGCGGAGAGACAAATGCCTCAGTACTACGAGGTGCACCGTACTTTTAGACTAAAATGTCAGTCAAACGATGCGTAGTATTCGGCTCGTAGAATTTTACGGATCCGATCTCCTCAGTATAAGTCTACACAGCGTCCTCTGAAAGAGGAATGAAATTCAGGTTTCTTTCAGCTTCATACATGAACGGCCTGCATTGGATATGAAAGCAGAGCACTGACAGTTGATTTTCTATTTTCCCGAAACTCAACACAATACACACGGCCTTCCCGCACGCTTCCTCCACAATATACGTTGCTTTGATACAACCATCCCCACACAAACAGAACGAGAGTAGCAAGACATCCTGATCGTCTTCCTATCTCCCGGAGGGGAAGAATTGTTTAGAATGATTGGCTGTACTTACCCAAACGTGCAGACATAGCGCATAACCAATGTCCTCTTCAGTCTTCTTTCCCTCGGATGGGTTCTGGACTATTGGCCATGCCAAAAAGGCGCATGAATATCGCGTGGAACAGCACCATCATGTCACAGGATCGCGTATGGTGCTCAAAACCAGCTCTAAACACGTCGATAGACCGGATTGTAGGGTGCGGCAAATTCAAGTATTTTCCCCTCATGCACGCATCCCTCTATCTTTGTTTATTTTCCTGCCCCTCCCAATTCATGCTTCCTAGGTCGCTAGGTCAACGCTAAAACCATCCCTCGCTTCTGTGTCTGCACTCACCCAATCTTCTCGATTTCGGGCCAGACAGATCAGTACTTGACTCAATTGAGAATAATGTGGAAGTGGGCCATCTACGCACTTCAAATCATACTCAAGGTCTTTCGTAGTACTACTTTGCATTTGAGAGGTTGCACAAACCTTATGAAGAAGATAACCGGCAGTTGGCCATTTACGCACTTCAAAGCGTGCTCGAGGGCCACGTTCTTCTTTCGTGTGCCAACTCGCATTTGAGAGATTGCACGACCACCAATCTGCTATGAAGAAGATAACCGGCAGTTGGCCATTAGAGATGAATACTATTTAACAAGATAAAGCACACTATGGTATGTAGATGAAGGCTAAACAATTAATAAGAACATATCATAAATAGCTAGGAAATGGTCTTGTATGCGACAGGTATATTCTAACCCCCGGGCGGGAAGTGCGTTTCTCGATATGGCACAGTCATGGCCCGGCACGCAGACTACCATCTCGGTATCGCAGGAACTTTTTGGACCACGTCGTACGCTCGGGTTCTCGAATGTCCTCCGCGTCGACGTCTTCGCGCCACCGCAATATTCATGCTCCCGCCCCTTTGGTCTGGAATACTATTCACCCCGTCCTACTTTCGGTTATCCAATGTCCGCCCCAGTAGTTCAAGATCACCAAGAAACCACGCCTGTGTCCGTTTTGCCGACCTAACTAGCGCGTTACATCACAGTATCAATCAACCAGCGCAATTACAATCCTGCGCCGCATCAACTGCAATCAGCGCGGTCCATTTCAAGATCAATCTCACGGCGCGTTCCAACTTCCATCGCAATACCAATAGACAATATTGAGAATCATGCACGGCGGATGCACGGATTCCTCATATCTACAGGCCCTTCGCATTCTCTGTTAGTCTCGAACGTGCTTGTACTCCCTGCACGTTTCATTCTCAGTGTGTATATTGGATTGAAGAGGTATTGTTCTGGTTACTAAAGGTGATTTTGTCTTTGATTCTAAATATGATCTAGGCTCTACCGTGCGGCACTGGGCGACTTGTAGAATCTGCGAGCTTGGTTTGGAAAGCAGTTACAATGGTGTAATTTAGCTTGTTTTGCACACCAGGATATTCCATGGAAACCGGCATTCGTTATTCGGACCGTGCCGTGTAATGCTACCTACCTACCTACCGACGTCCTCTTTCGTTTTTTGGAGCATTTGGAGTAATAAATCTTTATTTAAACACTGAATTATGACGCAATACCACTCCATTGAATAAAACCAAGACTGTAACACAGCAGGGGTCCTACAGAAACATGGACTACTACCAAACCACTATTACACTTACCCATATCCTACACAGCTGTTATGTCCCCCTTCAAGGTCGTAACTTGTAACACTCTGTCAAATAAAATCAAAATTGTAACTCACAAGGGGTCCTACAGATTCATGCACTACCACCAAGCTACTTTACAGCTACACATATCCTACATGGTTGTTATGTCCCCTAAGTTAAACCCCAAAATGTATAAAGGGCACCCAGTGTAAATATGATTTCTTTGGTCCAGGCTGCTCTCGAAGCTTTTGAACGGCGTGATGCAGCGCCTGAGCTGCCCTGGTTGAATCTGGAGGTGATGCCTCCAATAGATGGGCATAAACATTACCGGCAACTTGTGGGGCATCATTATCATCGATAGACCACATCGTCCCAATGACACTTCGGTATCCTGCGAGTAACATCCCAGCAGTGAGATGAACTGACTCGTCTTGGAGCTCTTGGGAACCAGTGGCGGTTTTGACATGCAGAGAGGAATGCCAGATCAGCATGTGGCAGGGATAGCTGGATAATGTTTGAGAGTGTCAACCGTGAGCTTCCGGCAAGGAGGAGGGCACTCTCAGTAGGAGAATCACTTTGCACACCATGGCAGGCAAAATGGACCCATTGGGAATCCGTCATGCCCTCCTGAACATTGTCTATTGTTGCCATTTCCTCATCCAACCACTGAAGGTGGATGTTCTTTCCCTCAACACGCTGCTGAATGCATTTGATTTCTTCCTGAGTTCCCGGAAGGTAGGACTGCCCCTTCGCTGATGGTTGAGTGACAGCAAGGAGTTGAAGTTCTGCCTGGGATTCAGAATGTGAGTGAAACCCTTGGATCAAGGCCGTCAATGATGGTGTATAAGAGGAAATCAAGAAGTCGGATAATTTAGAGCCAAAGGCTTGGTCTTCCCCATAGAGTCCTGCTGCATGGATGGGAAGAAATGCGAGTGGCCCTGTTGGACACCACCAGATGCGACCCAAATCTTGGCTTACTGGAGTCTACAAAAATCATTAGGAAGGGATTTGAATGTGTTGATTAAATTAGCTTACAGTAACTGTGAGTGCATTGAGGATGGGGCGAACAAGCTTTAACCAGAGCTCAGATAGAATATGGGAAAAGAGATCATCTGGAGCCATATATCCTTCCTGAAATCCAAATAGCCTCTCACTGCGTCCGGGAGTTCCCACAATTGATGCCAGAGATTTGGCCAGGGCCAGTGCCTCAGGCAGTGTGAAGTCGGTCAGTGGGACATGGATGACTTCATCTCCAAGGTCCGGCATGACAATCAGAGCATCACATCCATATGCGCTGATATTCAAGATGGCAACAGGACCGATGTTTGCAGCCAGTGAAAGTTCAGAAAATGGCTTGAATAATAGGAACCTCTCAAACTCTGGAAGCTCTCTAATCTGTCGGAGGATCTGATTCCTTTCAAGAGCAAAGGCATGAGATTGCTTTGCAATGGAGTCAAGTGATTTTGGTTTGATAGTATCAGCAACAGCATTGCTCCGTGTACCAGCAGTTTCTAATGCAGTGGAAAGAAAGACAAGCTGATTGGCTAGGTCAGGATGGCTCTTCCTCAGTTCATCAACTGGTGTGCGCAGATTTAGAAGCTGACCCCAGACGATTGAACGACCCTGGTCAAGCCAATCCACAGCCTTCTGGTAGTCATGCACTGCAATTGCAGCTGCGGCAGCATCTCTGACAACTTGGCCTGCCTGCGAGAGGAGATGATGCCGATCGGATATCGAGAGCCCCAGCCATGCCAATTCAGGCAGAAGTTCAATAGCTGTAGTATATGCATGGATTGTAGATGAGGGTTCATGAATGTGGGCATGTTCTGCCCACTGTGTGGCTGCATGAAATCTTACGCTAGCAGGGCCTGTTGATGAGCAAGCGGCTGATTTGTAGTGCTGTAGCAGCTGCTGAGAATCTTGAGGATTGTGGAGTTTCTCAAAGCGTTGGTACAGTGAAATCCCGAGATTACTCAGCAGTAAAGGCTTGTCGGGGTGGCCATCCGGAGTGAGAGTAACAGCAGCTTCAAACCTCAAGACAGACTGGTTGAGATCATTGAGATCACCAAATCGGTTGAAGCGGTGAAGGAGTGAATTCCCAAGGTTACTCAGCCATCCATGCTTGTTTAGGTGGCCATCTGGAGTGAGAGTAACAGCAAGTTCAAACCTCGAGACAGACTGGTTGAGATCATCAAGACCACCAAGTTGCTTGAAGCGGCCAAGGAGCGAATTCCCAAGGTTACTCAGCCGTGAGAGCTTGTCCGGGTGGCCATCTGGAGTGAGAGAAACAGCAGCTTCAAGCCTTGAGACAGACTGGTGGAGATCATCAAGATTGCCAAGTTGTTCAAAGCGCCTGCCAAGTGAACTCCCGAGATTACTCAGCCATGAAGGCTTGTCCGGGTGGCCATCTGGACTGACAATAACAACAGCTTCAAATATCAATACAGACTGGTTGAGATCATCAAGACCACCAAGTCGCTTGAAGCGCTTGAAGAGTGAATTTCCGAGGTTACTCAACCATAATGGCTTGGATGGGTGGCCATCTGCAGTCAGAGTCACAGCGGCTTCAAACCTCGAGACAGACTGGTTGAGATCATTCAGATCACCCAGGCGCTCGAAGCGGCCAAGGAGTGAATTCCCGAGGTTACTCAGCCATGAAGGCTTGTCTTGGTGGCCATCCACAGTCATAGTAACAGCAGCTTCAAGCCTTGAGACAGACTGGTTGAGATCATTGAGATCACCAAGTTGCTCGAAGCGGCAAAGGAGTGAATTCCCAAGGTTACTCAGCCATGTATGCTTGTTTGGGTGGCCGTCTGGAGTGAGAATAACAGCAGCTTCAAGCCTTGAGACAGACTGGTTGAGATCATTGATATCACCAAGTCGCTTGCAGCGGCCAAGGAGTGAAGTCCCGAGATTACTCAGCAGTGAAGGCTTGTCGGGGTGGCCATCTGGAGTGAGAGTGACAGCAGCTTCAAACCTCCAGACAGACTGGTTGAGATCATTGAGATCACCAAGTCGCTTGAATCGGCCAAGGAGTGAATTTCCGAGGTTATTCAGCCATGAAGGCTTGGCTGGGTGGCCATCTGGAGTAAGAGTAACAGCAGCTTCAAATCTCAATACAGACTGGTTGAGATCATCAAGACCACCAAGTCGCTTGAAGCGGCCAAGGAGCGAATTCCCGAGGTTACTCAGCCATAATGGCTTGTCTGGGTGGCCATCCGGAGCGAGAAAAACAGCAGCTTCAAGCCTTGAGACAGACTGGTTGAGATCATTGAGATCACCAAGTCGCTTAAAGCGGCAATGGAGTGCAGTTCCGAGGTTATTCAGCACTGACCGCTTGTCTGGGTGGCTATCTGGAGTCAGAGTAGCAGCAGCTTCAAGCCTCGAGACAGACTGGTTGACATCAATGAGATCACCAAGTCGCTCGAAGCGGCGAAGGAGTGAAGTTCCGAGGTTATTCAGCCATGTAGGCTTGTCTGGGTGGCCGTCTGGAGTGAGAGTAACAGCAGCTTCAAGCCTCGGGACAGACTGGTTGAGATCATTGAGATCACCAAGTCGTTCGAAGCGGCCACGGAGTGAAGTTCCTAGGTTATTCAGCCATGAAGGCTTGGCTGGGTGGCCATCTGGAGTAAGAGTAACAGCAGCTTCAAATCTCACTACAGACTGGTTGAGATCATCAAGACCACCAACTTGCTTGAAGCGGTGAAAGAGTGAATTCCCAAGGTTATTCAGCCGTAAAGGCTTGGCTGGGTGGCCATCTTGAGTGAGAGTAACAGCAGCTTCTAATCTCAATACAGACTGATTGAGATCATCAAGACCACCAAGTCTCTCAAAGCGGCCACAGAGTGAATTCCCAAGGTTATTCAGCAAGGAAGGCTTGGCCAGGTCGCCATCTGGAGTGAGAGTAACAGCAGCTTCAAACCTCAAGACAGACTGGTTGAGATCATTGAGATCACCAAATCGGTTGAAGCGGTGAAGGAGTGAATTCCCAAGGTTACTCAGCCATCCATGCTTGTTTGGGTGGCCATCTGGAGTGAGAGTAACAGCAGTTTCAGATCTCAATACAGACTCGTTGAGATCATCAAGACCACCAAGTCGCTCAAAGCGGCGAAGGAGTGAAGTGGCAAGGTTACTCAGCTGTGAAGCCTTGTCCAGGTGCCCATCAGGAGTGAGATTAACGGCTGCTTCTAATCTCAATACAGACTGGTTGAGATCATCAAGACCACCAAGTCGCTCAAAGCGGCGAAGGAGTGAACTCCCGAGGTTGCTCAGCCGTGAAGGCTCATGTGAATCCCCCTGCAAAGTGCGCTCAACAGCAGCCTCAAGCGTCATGACAGATCGGTTGATATCCGGCAAGCGACCACACAACTCAAAGCGATGGCACAAGGACTCTCCAAGATCTACAAGATACATCACCGGCCCTGGGTCATGCCGCACTGCATCATTGTATGCACAGACTGCCTGGTTTAGGTCATCCACCTTGCCAGATGCCTGGTAAGACTGTGAAAGAAAATTTCCGAGTATATTGAGCCACTGAGCCCTGTTGTCATTGCTTTGGTAGCACAATAGAATCCTCTCATGCATCACTGTAGGCCGTGGCACCTCCATAGAAAATGGGATGTCTTCATACATCTTCAGCAACTCCCTTTCGATTCCATGACCCTTGACGGAGGTGACTGTGGATAATTTAGCTAATGGTCCCATAGCTTCTGGGCAGTCTTACATTTCTCATCTAGCATGCCAATGAAAGCTAAACCAGATACCCTAGGGGATGGCAACTCCGATACTGAGAACCCAGCCTTGAATTTAAGAGAGGGGCCATCGGGATTCACTTTATTGAGCTTGAACTCGAAGTCTACATTTTAATCTTCACTGATGATGCTCAAAGTAAGGGGACCACACCTACTAGAGCTATTCAGTGCCACAGATCCAAGGACTTTGTCTCGCCTGATTTCAATATAGCCGACAAGCCGTGTTCCCTCGGTTTCACTGTGGCGTAAGACTGCCACTGAGAAAACAACAGCATGGGGTGGGCTGTGAAGTAAAGCTCGGTGAATCCAAAAGTGCCTTGTGCAAAGGCCGCTACAGACTCACATGGTACACCCCAAACTGAGATTCCAACTCATTTGATCATTCTCCGATGCCATCGGCATGGTTTGCAGGAAAATATTCTCATCAACGATGAGCTGGGCAGACATTTTCATATCACCCGGAAGATCATCATGGGCATTAGTCAAGGAGGTGACACGGATACCTGTGAGAAAGGACTAAGCATGGTTTGGCAGCATAAACATAGGCAAGTGCTTACTGTGAAGCTGAATGCTAATTAAAAGATATTACATTAATTGAATAAAAAAGTCTCCACAGGAGGTCCGGGATACTCACACTGTTTTCAACTTGGACATGATTGTGAAGGGAAGAAGCTTGAAGGCCAGGAAGTCGATTTTATATGTGCCAAACATCCACGCCGCACAAACTCCAAATGGCAACAACGTACATTCTCGGTGTCGCTCTCAGCACTTCCATCGGCGCCTATCTCGCACCCCGAGGACAAGGTGCGGCGGAAAGGTGACTCTCCCACCGATTTAAATCTCCGTGTAAATAGACCGACTCTTCCGTACACCAATGTTACAGAGGCTTCGCTCTAATCACCTTGCGGTACAGCAGCTACCTGCGTGATGGTCATTTCCCGCTCGGTGATTGGGTATCGGAGTTGAGATGCAATCAAGGAAGCTTGAATTTGCAGCCTAATGGACTTCTAAACATAGAATTTAGGCGCCAGTCCGATAAAGCGCCGACAATGAGCGTCAAGCAGGGTTTGTCCCGCGCCCCGTGAAGCGCGGACGGCGTGCGAGCGTGTAATGTACTTACTGTACCATTAACCCCCCGTTTCCCTCAGATTCATCGACAACCTAGACCTTGAAACCGCGACGGTGACTTGCCAATGGGCTGTATTAGGCACATGGGCGTCAATGATCATCCCGGCACTGCCCGGGGGAGGAAATAAAAACAATAGCAGGCGGAATACAACGGGACCTGAAACTCTACTTTAAGTAAAAGCCATCAAGAAAGTGCCGAGTGAGTCTCGCTCCCGCTCCAAATATTCTACCAGATTAAGGTCGGTGCCATTCAGAGTTGTTATTCGCATGTCCGAGACGAAGAAGAACCTGGCACGAAGACATATCTTCTGTTCGGCAAGTTCGGTCTAGGCGCATTCCTGACTCCGGTTTTTCCTACTTCTTCCCATGGAGCAAATAGTTTGACGGCGCGCTCGGCTGTGAGCTGCCGTCACCACGGCAATCAACACTGCCACGTCACCTCTTCAGCATCACAATGCTGATGTCTCCCTTTCGCTACTGTAGAACTTCGCCCTCGCGACCCAAGTAAGTACTGGATCCGCTCCCTTCTCTTTCCATAACCCTTAGTATTTCTCCTTCCGACCTTCTTTCTCTCGTTCCCAATCCTTTCTTTCACCTTTCCTGACATCTCCGCATCTGAAGCAGCACGAAGTCGTCTAGCATTGCCGATGACCTCCCACCTTGCCACTCGCATACGCTTCTTTTGCGCCGCCCGCCGCTAACCCTTTGCCTTCGGTTCCCGCCTCGCTGCAGCGCAACTTACGCCATGTGTCGCGGTGCCCGCTGCCCCGGTTCCCTATCTACAGCGCCAGAACACCGCGCGTAATGCGCCGCGCGATTAATCACACCACACCTGATGTACTGCGCTACTGCAACGTCGTCCCGAGCGCCCTATATCGTCCCCATCGCCCTGTCACACCCACACGCTCTCGGCGCACACCTTAGCCCATCCCACGCCGTCACCCGCGCGCGCATCGCATGCAATGCTGGCGTTCCTTTCGTCGCGCCGTCGCGCAATCCGACTCTCTTCCTATCCCAGCTCGCGAGTCGAAGGCGACGCGCTCCATACACCGCGAATCACGACGCGTAACTGCGACCACACCCACCGCACATCACAAATTACGACGCGCACCCTTTGCCCCGGCACAAGCGCGTGCGTTCCTCTTCGCCACGGTGTCTATTTTCGCAGTGCGAGGTTCTTTTGCCGAATTCCGCCCTCGTCGCCTTACCGTGCCCCTCAGCCCCACAACCAGCGCCTCCCGCATGCGCAGCGACCGCGATGGGCGTTCCCCATCGCAAACCACTCGCGCGTAGAAAGATCATTATTTTCGGTGCTCCGCGCTTGGACGCATTCCCAAGACCACACACGGCGCCACCGACGTGCCCGGCACCTACGGCAGTCCCTCCCCATCGCTTGCACCGCGCTCGTTGTCTCCCCGCCCATCACCTTCAATCATCCTTGCCCCTACCGTAGCCCCGCTCCCCCTCGCATACGCCGCATTCTTTACCTCCTCGTCCGCCGCATAAACCCTCCGTGCCGCCGCACCCCGCTCGGCGACTACGACGCCCGCCGGTGCGATGCCTGTCTTATTGCCATCTGCATGCGCAGCGCGCATCGCTCCTCAGCCGCGGCTGCGGGAAGCACACGGACGACTCAACGGGGATATGCAGCCCGTGCGTGCACGATTCTGCGCTCGGTCGTCGACGCCCGCACGGACGACGCACTGTCGCAATCCTCAACGCCACGACGAACAGCGCGAGAGATAACGTGCAGAAGACGCCGGTGCCCTCGATTTGACATCATAATGCGGCCCACGCAGGCGTAATCTGGGGCGCGTGCAGCATTTCCCTCCTTTTTTTTGCTATGTCGAGCGGCGGCGAAGGAATGCGCGTGGTCGTGTCGGGAGGAGCATTATCGCATACTGATTTAACCGAGTACGTTTATTAGTTTCGCATAGGGTATGCCTATGTGCTTATAAAAATGTTGCACCCTTCCGTGCACCGAAATGGTCCAGGGAAAATACCTCGACTGCTGCTCTCCTTGAGGTCTTCATACCTTCTTCTGCGGAATACCCGCTCGCTGTCTTGATCCGCCGCGGGCTCGATTTCTATACGCCGACGCGGCATATATTGTTGCGTGGTTCCGAGCCTCGAGGTGGAGGCGTTGGGCAATCAACCAAGTTACAACGAACTCCGGGAATATATACCTACTACCGGCGCGCCACTTCAATATCTTCTATGCCCGACATATTCTCTCTTTGCCTGCAATCGCGTATGATATCGGACTTGTGGCTCATTCTTCAGTTCTCTTGCGAGCATCCTCTAGGACGCAGATTATTTCCGGTAAAGCGGGGCTGCCACTCAATCAGTCAATCCCTCCCTGCTCCTCAATGCAATGCATAGTATTCTACAACACCATGGCGAATCCGCACACGTCGCGCAGACTCAATGCACAAGCATCGCGCACGCCGGCATACAAGCACGGCGCGGGCGTCTCTCTCCCTGCCAATACACCGGGCTACATTCCGCCACGATTCGGTTCGAACTCAATCTATATTCACTGCTCAAAATGTATCTCCCAAGATCTCAGGCTTCGCTTCTTTGTTTTCAATGAAATCTATGGCCCTATTTCCTTCTCAATAAAAACCCCGCACTCGGTCGGGAACCTTTTCTATCCATGATCGTGAGTCCTCATGCCCTCCGGGTTCTGCGGCTTGAATGAGTGAGATATGGGGCTTGTGGCCCGTTTGGGCCTGCTTTTCGGCAGATGAAAGGCATTTTTTGAGAACCGCGGGAATATACCGCCGGACTATTCCATGCAGGTGGAGCTCGTAGTCCCATGCCCCGAATACCCATTCATAGGCTGCTCATCTGCCCCACCTCGCGCTCGAATTTCCTCAAAGTGCCCATCCATTGAAACTCTAGCTTTGAAGTATACTGGTCCTACTTCGTCCCACCAGTTCGAAGCGCACTTACTTTTGTATCAAGACAAATACTGAACTCGGATCCATCAGGATTCTCTCCGCATACCGGCGAAGCTGTGGAAATCCGGTAAAAAACGTGGGCTGTTACGTCGATACGTGGAATTCCCACACGACGTCTTATCCAACGATACCCGCATCGATACCTTTACGCATCGCGTCGGCGCACGGCACCACAATGGTTCTCGCAAACTCCCAGCACGCCCCCTCATGCGCATTGGGTTCAACTCCTCCTGCCAAGAACTGGGTTGACGCAAATCTGCGTACAGCCTTACTTCCCTTCGTCGACTCTGTAGTTGCTAGGACTCAATCAATGACAAGCAGTGGTTAATAGCAGCTCGCTACACTGCACTAATTAATCATCTTCTCCCAGAGAAACAGCGGTGGAAGGATGCCCGCTATCACCCGGGAATAAATGTGGTTTTGGAAGCAAAAAACAACGCACAGTCAAGAAAAAAACAAAGCACGATCCTCCTGATATTTTGCCCCGAGAAAATTTTGACCGCTCTGAGGTTCCCGTTTGCTCTTTTTCTGTAGTCCCTACCAAACGCACTTTCACCAATTCACTGCATTCCCGCAGGACGTCTGCGCCCCCGAACGGCATCTGGCCGCGAGTACTCTTCTGACTGATGCAGTGCTAACTCTTCTTCCTTTGGGTATCCGTCCATTTTCATTGACAGTGTACCAGTAGCGGTAATAAATCATATAACTGCCTGGCGCCGAAGTCTATTTAGGCACTTCCGACTAGGTATGTTGCGAGATCAGTTCGAATCCTTCCCTGCTATGTTTCCACACGCTACCACTGACTTCAACTAAAAACTGCAGCGCATCATTTAATGTTGCAAATATATTTTGACCAGGTTAGCTGGAACAACTCGGAGCCGTGATGCCATTGTTAATTATACTCCGACGGCCATTAATCTCCACAGACACTGCGTTCCGAGGCGATGTCGGCAGCGCTGCCGGACAAAGGCTGACGTGTGCCGACCTGGGTCAGCACTGACTGCCGAGCCGCCGGCACGCAGTGCTGACCTAGGTCGGCACACGTCAGCATTTGTCCGGCACATGCTGCCGACATAGCCTCGGAACGCAGTGAGATGATTGCTTGGAGGATGTATATCATTCGACCCTAGAAGTCAAACCCTCGGTCTATTGGACTTCCGTTGCCAGGGGTCCATGTCAAATGACCACAGCCATCCCGGTCGCCGTGAATTTGACCACAAGTGAACATGTTACAGGCCTATCAATATTACTCCCACAAATCTGCGAGGGCCAATAAAGTAACTTATTCCCTAACTTGGAACTTTACTTACCGCCTAATTTTGGCACGGCTAACTTTACTTTACTTACCCGAACTTTTCCCATGGGTGGTCCCAGTTTACTTTACTTACATGGTTCAAAGTAAGTTTTTTCTTGGCTATCTGGGAAGGTGCTAAGCGAATATATGTGGACATATATCTCACTGAATGTTGTTCAACCATGTGTTTCACCCACATTCACTTAGCATACCTGATTAAGGGATGTTTGGAGTCCTGGGCAAAATAATGATATACCACCAACAATAAATTTCTGAGAGCGTCGAGATATTCCCAACTAAGCCATGGAACTGATTGTAACTCGAAAGGCGCTTTTCTATTGAGTTCACTCATCTCCTCAGGCACTATGTTTGCCTTGTTACTCGTGTTTCACCTTGTACCCGTCCAATTCTTGCAATTAATCTGTCCGGTCTTTGGGACATTGTGATTGCCACGTTGTTTTTGAGCGGCAGGATTAATATAGACAATGCCTACTGTCAGCAGATTCCCCACTTGCGTAAAGGTCACTTTTGACTGAGCGGTCGCTTGAACGAACTTGGCTGCCTAAGTTCATCAATCAAACAGGAACAAACTTACTTGTGCGATCACTTGGCCAAGTTAGGCAATGGGCGGTGCATTAAGACTAATGTTGCCGTGACTCGGAAAGTCAAGTCACGACTCGGTGAGTCGACTTCCGAACCGAGTCGACTTTGACTAAGTCAACTTAGTCACTTGAAGTCGACTCAGTCAATAAAAATTTCCAAATTGCTCAAAAATACCTCTAGACCTCGTAAAAACCCGAATGGTGAAAGTTGATTTTTTTTTGCCTGTCACAGAATGTCACAGAATTTTCGATGTCTCAATCGCTTCCCCCGGCCAAAAGAGACAACCTACCTTGGACGTGACTTGAGTCACTCAAGTCGACCTCGAGTTGATTGCATAGACTCGACTTAACTCAGCTCAAATCGACTCCGTAAGTCGACTTGGAGTTGGTTTTGTCCGAGTCGCGGCAACATTAATTAAGACCACCGATTAAAGCTAATCTCGCAGCGTGACGATTAGATAATGTTCCCCCAATGTCCTAATGCTTATATTCGGTCGCCCCCCGCGAAATCGACACCTTCAATCACGGGTTTCGGTTATATTGAACTGCGGCTCAAAATGTCAACAGAGCTGCACTCAAACACTGAGAGCTGTGGTGTGAAAATACAGGGATGGGGTCAAACAAGACATTTCACGGTAAGGAATTTGCGTGCTTGGCAGGCTGGATTTCAGTTGACTATAACCTTCCTTTCCATTCAACTGGTAGGACATATAACGGGACAAAATGGTTAATGTCAGCTCCATGAGAATTTCCTTTGCCAGAATAGAGCCTCCCACGCACATAATCCCTCAAGCTAACAAAAAGTTAGTTTGTGTTAAACACAACCATACTTACTTGCGATGGTTGATCCGAGGATGCCGGTAACTTTACTTGTACTTTCGCTTAACTTTACTTAACAAATTAACTTCCTCAGCCAAAAGTAAAGTAAAGTTAAATTTGTATGGCTAAGTTGATTTGCATAGGTTACCCACCTGCCTTATATAGTGGATTAATTGGCCTGTCTTCAATCCACCCGCTATAGCAGTCCAGAGTAAAAATGTAAATGGAAGGCAGAGCCTTGCATTCCCCGGGTTTGGCTCTCATAAACTCTGATTCATGCACGGTCCGGGCGTAGGAAACATTCCTTTTCCGGTAAGGAGTGGGGCAGCTATTTTCCAAAATTCATATAGGATACATCAATGAGGAAGGGACGGATATTCGCAACTTTCTGGATTAATTATACTGGGTGTGAGGGGGCCACGAGCGGAATGTGATTGTGAACCAGCGAGGAAAATTGCAAAGGCGATGAGAGGGATTGGGAAAGAGGTAGGTGTTCCGGGGTTTGGTGTGTGTCGGCACACTGCTGAAAAATCCGCAGCTGATTGAAGGGAGTGTACCATATGTTAGGGACCTTGCTGTTCGTAAGTAGTATCTAAGTATAGTAATGTCCGTGTAGTGCGTGTGATATCGGTAGTGCGACAAGGCTCGATGTGCTACATACGCGCAAAGAGCGGGGTGACCCGCAATAGGCCGCGGAAGCGGCAGAAGTAAGGTAAGTGATTTTCGGGGAAGTAATAAAAGCAAAGTAAAAAGGGGAGATAATATAACTACCGGCCGGTGGGGAGCAGCTCTTGGAGCAGGGGAGAGGTACCGGGCGGGGGAGCAGGGGAGCGGGGGTTTGGGGGAGGGGAGGGCTGGGCATGGGTGGGGGCGGGCGGGTGAGCGGGCGGAGCGAGGCGGAGCCGGTCACTAGTCTGTGGTGGGATTGTTCGGCTCGTAATCAGGGATATCCCCGAACACGTTCCGGAACCTGGTGGTGTGCGCGACATATTTGAACAGGAGGGGGAGCAGTTGTGGGAGGGAGAGCAACCGGTTCACATGCCGCGCAGCGGGGCCGCCGAGGCGGAAGAGCTTGTGTCGTGCCCCTTGATGCGCGGGCATTCCAGGAGGAAGTTGAATACGGGTTCGTCGCACTGGAGGCAGCATGGGCAAAGTGGGGAGTCGGATTTTTTGATGCGGTGGAGGTGTTTGTTTAGTATGCAATGACCAGTGCGCAATTGTATGAGTATGGCGACAAGGCGTTTCGGCGCATGCGCCGTGAATTTAATGAATTCTCGCGACGGGAGCTTGTCGTCGAATTGTCCGAGCCGCGCGTAGCACGGCGATTGTTTCCATTGCTCCTTGACATGTGTTTTTAGGCGCACCATGTTGTCTTGCCACGCTGCCCCCTTATTACACGGAAGATGTTTGCGCAGCACCAGGGGCAACGCGGCTGTGGGCGAGGATCCCTCTTGCGCTGCTCTCTTGGCTTCGATGTCCGCCCGTGCGTTCCCTGCCACGCCTTCGTGCCCTGGAGTCCAGCGGAGCGTAAGTGCCACCCCCGGATGTTTCTCTAAAACCCGCCGCGTGTGCGCATCCCACCAATCCCACACATATTGTGATGGGATTGGCTTGTGGGAAGCTGTCGCCTTGAGCGCCGGTTGGCTGTCAACGTAAACACGACAGCCCCGTTCACCCTCACTTGGTCTAGCAATAGCTACATTCCCAAGCTTCCTCCCGCTACGCCCTCTCCTTCGTAGACCGTATGGTCCACTGTGTCCCCTAGCCTGAACCATAAACTACTCACCTCAGTCCCATCTCGGAACAACACCGCCGCCGCCCCCACTTTCTCGTCGATGCCTGACCCGTCCATGTAAAGTTTCCACCATGCGTCGTCTTTGCTCTCTTCCTCCTTCGCCTCTTCTCTCGAGCTCCCTATGCTCAGGGCCTGCCTTGATTCCCAACTCGCACTGAACCTAACTGCGCTCACTTTCTCCATCTCCCAGGGTTTAATTAGTCCTGTTGCCATCACGGGGTTCCGATTGGAGTGCGACCTTGTTACATAATCATCGGACTTTGAAAATTTGCCGCGTCGGTTTCGCGACGCAGACTTCATAAAATGTGATTCTTTTGGAGAATTGGGGCTTTCAGACATGTGTGACACATCTAGTCTCCTCAGATTCTCGATAATCATCCCAACAAGTGCTGAAAACATTGAGCCCACGGAAACCGCCGAAAGCTGATGGCATCAGCTGATGTCTCCCACAAGCGCGTCGCAAAACTTCAGATGTATGTAGCGAGCTCATAAAAATATCATAGATGCATAGAACACATTGAACGACTCACCAGGCTCTCTGAGCAAGTTTTTAGGGTTTAATCATGGCAAAGAGGGCATAGCGCACGTTTGTATTGAGATTTCAAACTCCGAAGATTATGTAACAAGGCCGCACTCCGATCAGACACCCGCGATCACTAACAGACTTCAACAAAACGAGGCACGAGTTGATACCTTGTTGAAGCGTCTGTCTAGGAGAGACTAGGGTTTAATGTCAAAGTCCGCCATCAAGTCGTGTATCGGGGTTGGGTGCCTACCATCCCGCTGGCTGTAATGCGCCGCTTGGTGTACCACATCGTTTAGTGGGTGCGTGTCAGGCAAGGTGCTGAGGCGTAGCGCCGTGCGGTAGCGGGTCTTGTTGATCAGGTGCTCCGTCGGTAAGAGGTCGGCGAGGACGTCGAGGGCGTCGGTGGGTGTCGAGGGTAGCACCCCGGTGATGGCTATTGCCGCACGCCTTTGTATCGTGCGCACCTTCTTGACGAACGCGATCTCCCGCGGCTTTTCCCCGTCCGCCTGTTTGCCGCCGGTGGGTTAGCAAAAATGTCGGCGGCGTACAACACTTGTGGTATGCAGACTGCGAGGTATAATTGGTGCATCTGTGCTGCCCCGATTCCGCGCACGTGCGCGAAGCACGTGTATCTACCCAGCCACGCTTGCCCCTTCTCCAGCGCCGCCGCCGTTTGTTCGTTCCACCGCAGGTCTTGGCTGAGGTGCACCCCCAGCAATTTGACTGACGTCGCAGATCGTATAGTGTGGTTCCCGAGCTGTAGGGAGAAGCGCGGGATGGGGACCGTCCGGCGGAGCAAGAACGGGTGCGACTGCCTATCGCACAAGGCGTCCAGCAGCTGATACTTGTCGGGCCCGAACGAGGTGTTGTGGCCATCTGACCACATTGTTATACCCTCGCGGCACCCGAACATACTTTCCACACCTGCGTGGGAGCGTACGAAGTCGCAGGCGATCACCACCGGCATGTTGTTGTCAATGAATAAGAACTCGAACTCACCCTTCTTCTCCTTAGCCACTTTCGCCAGTCCAGTGTTGTAGAGGGAGTAGGCGATGATGGAGATCGGGTCGCCCTGGTCGAGCATGCCATCTACTGTGAAGGGCTCTGAATTGTAGTCATCGAAGCGGATGCAGGCTTTGCAATTGGCAAAACGCCGCCACAGGAAGTTGGTGTACTGACGGGGGACGCCGAGCATGCGCATGTCGTGGTATAGCTGGTCCAGGTCCATGCTGGGGAATGTGCTCTTGACGTCCATGCAGAGTATACTGGCGACTTTTCCTGCACGCCACGCGTCTTTCACCACTTTCAGGACCATGTGAATGGCATCCATGGTCGTGCGGCCAGGGCGCCTGCCGAATTGATTGCTGGGAGGATGCCTGCAAGCTCCGCCACGTCGGCAATTTGTACTGTCACACACCCGTGGTAGAGGCGTGTGTCTCCATCCAGATGGGTCGGTGGGTGCCAGGCACTGAATAATCTGGCTTGCCTGGCTTGCATAAGGCCAGGCTGTCGATGTGCGCCCACCCCGGGGGGTAGTAGCGTAAGGCATCGCACGACCTGTAGATCGCGCCGTAAAGGGGGACCAATAGGTGGGCATTGTTGGTGAAGACGCAATTGGGCGTGGTGCCATCGCGTGTGGCCTTAAACGGCTTCATCTTCCATATTACGCGGTGGATCAGCGCATCGGAGATGGGCTCGTACGTTCAGGCAGGCTCGGGGTAAACTGTGTCAGCCGGGACGGAGCTCTGTGCCATCTTAGGGGGGAAGAAAGCTTTGTAAAACATGGCGCTCTTGTCGGCATTCGTGACTGCCTGGCGGACGACGTCCCCCACAGCGTTACGTATCTGCAGGGTGGGCATATGCGCCCTGCCTCCATCAGAGGCGGGGCCCGTCGCGAGTCGGTGGGCTATCCAGACACTACTGGAGTCCAGGCCCTCCATTCACTCGATCCAGTGCTCCTTGCGGACCAGCCGGACCTCCTTGGAGTAGACATTGCGGGCAATCCGCACCTCCTCATGTGCCGGATGCCCCAGTGCGAAGCGATGGTGGTACGAGTCCTTTGTAACTTGTTCCATCTCGCATTTCATATTCCGTAGCCGTTCAGAGAACCAGCGCTTGCAATACGGCGATGGCTTCGACAGTGGGACGTGCGCCTCGACGCAGTTTCATATAGCGGTATGTACCTTGTCGATCGCCGTGTCGATTTCACCCGTCGTGGTGTAGCTTACAACGTGTCCGACCTATAGCAGCTCCGTCTGGAGCTGCTCCCGGAAGTCCTCCCATACCGTCTTCCGCCAGAGTGGTTGGGGGGTGAAGTCGGACACGACAGGGGCGACGTCGAGGCAGAAGACTATGGGAATATGGTCAATTTTATCAGGGCGATCGGCGGTGTAAGTGTTGCAGCTGATAAAGCTGGGAAAAAGGGAGGGAGAACACCACACGTTGTCCGCCCTCGTGTAGTTGCCTGTGGCCAGGGCCTTGAGGGTTGGGATGTCACGTGGTAGGTACATTTTCATATGGTGCGCATCAAGTAATTCGAGGAGCGGCTGGGCGAGATTGAGGTTGGCTCTGGTGAACAGGTGGTGGTTGCGCACTTCGTCCCAGAGGGGGTGATGCCTATTGAAATCTCAGGCCAGGATGTAGCGGAGGGGGAGCTGTGGGCATTCATTTCTGGCTGGGTCGTTCAGGTGGTCGTGTATCACCTCCAATGCTGCGTTGTGGTCGCAGTACTTGTATGGTGCCGAAGTCCCCATGTATCTGCACCACCATGACGTCCTTGGAGGGGAGCGGGATGGGTGACCAGTGGCCCGAGGAGAGCTTTGTATTCACAAGGATGAGGGAGCACATGGCGGGGGGGTTCTTCGCTTGAGTGGTGGGGTAAACCGTGGTCCAGCGCAGGTTACTGCATGTCTTCCCCAGGAAGTCGATATGTGGTTTTTGGATAAGAGTGATGTCAACACGGTCAGGGTGCATTGAGTGGAGGAGGGTGTGCTGTGCGGCATTGGACCTGTTGACATTTAGCTGCCAAAACAGAGCTGCCCAGGTATAGCTGTGGGTTGCAGTGTACTCATTTCTGGCCATCCACGGGCTTCCCGGGGCGTACAAGGCTGGCAAGGCGGTTGTCAGTTAGCGCGTCGTTGTCATCGTCGATTGCCGGGTCGATTGCCGGGGGGGGGGGAGGGGGGGGGAGGGGGATGGAAACATCGGGAATTGCGGTATGGATGCCCGTGCCACCTCCTCGGACTTGTCGCCCAGGTACTTGTCCCAGGAGGGGGGTGTAACACCACCGTTATTGTCTTTGAATTTCTGCAGGTACTCCCGTCATTTCCGTGCCTGTCTCTCGATCCTCCTGGCCCACCGCTTGCGGCGCATCAGCTGCTTGGCAGCCTCCTCCTCGTCTTCCAGATGCTCCGCCTCCGAGTCTGACTCCAGCTCATCGCTCTCCTCCCCGGTCGCAACTAGCTCCTCCACCTCCCCGCCATCCGTCAACGCTGCCTGCAAGCTCGCCGGCCTGGGGGGGGGGGGGGCATTTCCCCCCGCCAAGGCGGCACTGCTTGCCGAGGCACTCCGCCGCCTAGTCTGTGATCCGCTGCCCACGCTCGCCGCAGCTGTACCCGCTCGCTCCTTAGCCTGCGCTCTCCCCTCCGGCACCGCTTGCGTGTTGCTCCCCAAGGGCGGGGACCCACTCCTGCCCAGGCTCGCCCAACGCATCGACGTCTGCCCTCTAGGCTGTGATAACACCTCCGCTACACCTGCCGCTGTCACCCCACACCCCTCAGCCGGCCCTCCCACCATCACACCTGCTGTTCACAGATTGCTCAGGACGCGGGGGGTGTACATTTCCCTCGCTCTCGAGCTCAACGCCCTGCTCAGCGCTGCGCGCACTACCCGTTCCCTTGCATTGCCCTCCAGCGCCTCTCTACACCCGGGGTCCATCTGCCCCCATCCGCTGTCTCTTGGTGCCTCACCTGCTGTGCACCCCTCAACGGCCAGTGTACTCCTCGTCGGTCCAATACCGTATGCGGTGAGGGGCATTTGGTGCGACCCCCGACTGTCCGCCGTCCATCCGCTCACGTTGGGGTCATGAGCGCATGTGAAGGGGACTCCCGTGAATGCTTTCGCCATCGCGCTTGCCCCGGAGTCACCTGTCATCCTCGCTCTCTCGACCGCCGCCAGCGGGCTCAACAGCCCTGGTTTACTCACCGTCCTGGTCCCGCCTTTTTTCCCCGCCAACTCAGCCCAACTGCCCCTCCACTCATTCTCCAGTTGCCAGGTAGCGTTCTGGGTGTTGTCCTCCTTCCCGTGCAATGCTTCCCAAGTCGCTGGGTCGCTGGTGAGGAAGTATTTGAATTGCGCATCTGGGTTGTGTTCTAATGCGTACTGCAGTTTGTTAGCATAAAAAGGGCAGTTGTGG
Source organism: Mycena rebaudengoi (assembly GCA_029282285.1). Taxonomy (NCBI): domain Eukaryota; kingdom Fungi; phylum Basidiomycota; class Agaricomycetes; order Agaricales; family Mycenaceae; genus Mycena; species Mycena rebaudengoi. The sequence continues at coordinate 486,934 of JARJCX010000102.1, read as the reverse complement.
TCGGCCACCCCATGCCCCATGTGGGACTTGCACGCTCCTCTACAGTTTGAGCACGCCCTTTCTGCGTCAGACACCATGCACTCCGTCGTCCTGTGCATCTCTCCGCAGCACGCACAGGTGTCGTGGATCGAGTTGCAGGTTGCCGCGACGTGCTCCGTGCCGATCAGCTGGCATTTCACGCAGCATGTCGGTTCGGACCGCAGTTTCCTGCCCCAGATTCTCTGGCCATCGACAAAAATGCCGTCCTTCAGGACGCAGTTTGCCACAGACGCGTCGGCGAAGCCAAAGATCGCGTGGGCCGCGCGTTGCCCTTGCTGTCTGCGCACGAGCGGTTTAATGTAGTGTGCGCTGGTAATCGCCCCGCGCTCCAGACGGTTGTCGTCTTCTACTACGCATATCGCCCCGTCTACACTGGGGTCGAAGGTAACGGGTACGAACTCCATCACCAGCGATGGGCTCCTCTGCTTAAAGATGGAAGTCCCCCCCATCGCTGTGAGGAATGGAGCCATTCGCGCTCTCTGCCAGTCTGCGGCCTGGACCAAGCTCATCGTGAGCACTACGTCGCCGCTGCGCAGCAGCCTAGCGCCGACGAAGGCATCCCCCTCAGGCGGGTCTTGCCCCGTCGCCGTCGCCGCCGTAGCCATCGCCATTCTGGCCTTGGCGACAATCTCCTTGGAGGTCGGCTTCGCCAGCCCGTGCGTCGTTACTTCCAGCGCACGGGCTATTAGTATCTCAGTCTCCTGCTGCGCCGCCTTGGCCAGCGCTACCGCGACGCCCGCGACGAGGGTAGTTCCAGCGCGGCCGCGCCTCCCGCAGCAGCTGCGTACGTTTGCTGCGGCGCGCCTCCCGCCGCTGTCGAGGCGGGGGGGTCGAGGGCAGGCCCCGCAGGTCCTTCGCCGTTAACTGCGTCTGCCGCCTCCGTGGCCTGGCTCGTCGCGCGGCCAAGGAGCTCAGTGGTGGTACGAAGCGAGTCGACCTGCTCGTCGACCGTTCGCGTGAGTACGCTGGGTGCCTCGAGCAGCGTGTGGCTCGTGGACGCATCTCCCGCCTCGCGTGCCTCGTCTCATTTCGCCGCCTCAGTGGCTAGGTCGTTCAGCGTCCTGAGTTCCTCACGGATGTCGTCGAGGGCGTGGTCGATCCGCCGGTGCTCCAGCATTACCGTCACCGCGCGTATCGCATCGGTGGTGGTGGCCGGGCCACCCTGGGCAGCTATGCGCAAGAGCACGAAAGCCGTTTTATCCACAGAAATTTGGATGTTTTGCTGTTCCTCTGCGAAGCCCTTGGCGACAAGGTAGGTGTATGCCAACTCGTGCGTGTCGGTCGCCGACTGAGTGGAACTAGTACTTAGCTGGTATAACTCCTCTCTCCCTTTGGTCAAGAGGCCCGCCATCTTCAGCGTGTCCGGTGTTGTCCTCGTCGTGCGCTTCGGCGCTTCAGTGTCCGGTGCTTTCTGTGGCCCCGAGGGCGAGCGGCGGCTCGTTCTTTCGCTAGCAACTCCAGAGGCTTTAAACATGTATTATAGGCGGTTCGAGTAGTAGCTAGTTAAGCTAAGAGCCCCATAGTGCCCTGATGCTAGGCCCCATACAAAAATTTGACGGGTCTTCAATCAGTGAACCACGTGGTTTGTTGCCAAGAAGAGACCCTTCGGTGCGAGTTTGATTATCTAAAAAAAAGTGGAATGCATATTCAGTGGAGGATTATTGGCACGAGCCCGGGCGAGCGGAACATCTACCCTGTCTCTGGGCTTCGAACTTAATTTTCATAGTGAGGTCTCCGGGCTCACCGATCGTGCTAGGAACAGAAAAGAAATAAAAAGTGAAGAAGGGAAGAAGAATCAAAGTGAAAGGCCCGCTGTCGGCTAGGCGCAGGCCGGAGGAGGAATGAATGTGGAAACAGAGAAACACGGGAAGAAGAAAAAACGAGGCAAAACGGAAAGCGAAAGAAAGGAAGAAAAAAAAGTCACAAAAAATAGACACGATTCACCCATGGCCACATACGTCGCGAAGATGCTGACGCACATCGCTGTCGCGGGCGTGCTGAGCGCGGGGCGGCGGAAGCAGCGCGTGGGGCAGCGCGTGGGGCAGCGCGGGCGTGGCGATGGGCATCATGGACGAAAATGGCGGAGATTTGACTAAAATAATAGAAAAGAATTCTGGCGTGGACTCCAGCACGAATCCGGGGTGTGGGGCTTTTTTAAGCGCGCGATTTTGTGTTACTCTCTTCTTAGCGCCGAGTTCAATTGGACTTGATGCTTGTTTGGTACGGTCATAGACAGCTAGAACGGATTTCGAGATTTCTTAAGCGCTCACTTTCGCGTTACCGTCTTCTTAGCACCGAGTTCAGTTGGACTTGATGCTTGTTGGGTACGGTCATAGACAGCTAGAACGGATGTCGAAATTTTTTAAGCGCGTACTTTTGTGTTATCGTCTTCTTAGCGCCGAGTTCAGTTGGACTTGATGCTTGTTTGGTATGGTCATAAACAGCTAGAGCGGATGTCGAAGTTTTTTAAGCGCGCGCTTTTAGGACCCCCAATAATAATCAGATAAAGTAATTCAAGCCTCGGGGAATTCCGGTCGAGGACGTAGCATACAAATACGAATGTGACTACAAATAATTAGAAAAGGTAACTCACGAACTTTCCCAAAAAGGCTTCCTACTGACGAGCTTTCTCATGTTCCCATCACAATGTCGAACTTTCGCAAATTAAGCGAAGTGACTAAGTGACGAAGATGGTGTGTACTCTTGACAAGCTCACAAAAGCCGACCAAGCGAGCGGAAGGTCGTACCTCGAGGAGATAATCTCGTGTGAAACGGAGGTCTAGTTACGGTCCCTTTGAAGGAGGTCACAAGCGCTGAGAAGATGCTGTTGAAATTGTTCCACGTTGCTGAAAATCTCGGCCGGGAGAGAGGGGGGCAAGGATGTGGCAGCTATAAGACAAAAGTAGCATTAAGTGATGAATCCAAAGACTTCAGTGAGCGAAGCCGAGTGAGTGTTGTGTACCCTTACGGTGAAAATTTGAGGAATTGATGATTGCAGGACACGGGTAGAGGTGCGGATGAAATTGTTCGGCCTTATGGACAAGAGATTAAAGTGGGCACAAGTTAAACCCCCCGTGTGCATTCGGGACACCGCATTGAGCGTCGTTCCAACGTGTTGAAAAATTTGCGAGGTCAAGTTGAATGAATTCAACTCTTTGTGACGGGTATATGCCATCTTCGTGAGTGCGTGGGTTCGCTTATTTTGCGAAGTTTCGTGGTTTTGATGGCATCCCGCGACAGTTCGTGGATTCGATTTTGGGATAGTTCGTGGGTTGGGTTATTTTGGCTCAGGTCGTTATGTCACGTCAGGTTCGTCTCTTTCTTAGGTACCACCACCATCGCAACCTTACCCATTGCCTCAATCTCTATTCCTTTTGGACCGGAATGCGTTGGGCACGCAAATCAAGATTTACAGCCGTTGGCAGTACTGAAGGTACAGTCAGAAAAAATCTGTTTTGGGACATTTTCAAAGAATTACCCATAGCTCAGTCAATTCTTAATTGATTTGGATGAAACCATGCTAGATAATTCGGGCAAATCCGTATGGAGTTAGTTATAGAAAGGAACTTGTGAAAATATGTCATATTGGATAATCTGGCCTTTTAAGACTTCTTGGCTATAAATTTGGTCTGGAATACCCAATTCATGTGCTACTGGTCTGTACTTTGGCTAGGAAATACTCCTTGGCATTCCCAAACATGTTATAGAGTCAAAAGTACACAGAATCTCATGTTTGATACAATCCCATCACATTTCAGACCCTGCTGGGTTACGTGTTTTCTCGACTTGACTGCAAACATCACAGACTGAATTATTCAAATCTGACTACATGACATGTTTTTAAATCTATACAGGCCATCTCTTACAAAACCCCACATTTTTTGAACATGCCTGGACCTCACTAGACCGCATTTATCTCAAAAATGGCCCAGTATCCTACATCATTCAATATGAAATGTTTTCATGTGTTCCTTTCTATCAATAATTCTGCACGAGTTAGCCTGAATTATCTAGCATGGTTTCATCTAAATCCCTGAAGATTTGACTGAGTTTGAAAACATCCCCAAACAGAAATTTTCTGACCGCGCCTTCGGTACTGCCAACGGCTGTAATAAATGCGATGGAATCACCCGTAGGCTGGAGCTTGAGGTAAGCTTGTTCTTCTCGTATCTTGCATTTTCTTTCCTTTTGCATGCCTGAATTCTCATCAAGACTCAACAAAATCTCAATCAGGGTAAGTCATTTCGATCCCCATTTTTGACCTTTCTCCAGATTTTTCAGGTCTCGCACACACCTCAAATACACCGAGGTTCGACCCGGAGTTCCACACCCCGCCCGCTTCAGAGCCCCGGCCCTCAAAGAGTTAGTTCATCGCACCCTGCTTCAAGATATCCTGCTGATCTTCGACATCTTGGTCTGCAATCAATATTGGAGGAATTCCTCTCTTCTCGGCTCCGAGTCGGGTAATTCCCTGTCGTTAACCGTACGCTTACAGTTATCTAGCGCATTGGTGAACCTTGAGGAAGTTGATAATAATCTTACAGTAGACCAGGAAATACTCTCTGTACTCGCTAGTGAATAGAATGGATTTATGCCTTCCGAATGTGGACAGTGAAAATAAAATAAAAATAGCGTCTCATAACAAAAATAACTCAACCCACAAACGATCCCAAAATCGAATCGAACCCACGAACCTTCGCGGGATGCCATCAAACCACGAACTTTCGCAAAATAAGCGAACCCACGTACTCACGAAGATGGCGTGGACTCGCTTGTCGAGGGTGAAGGAGAGGGTGGAAGTGATATACCCGTGCTGCTATTTCAGCTCGCGGATCCGTAAGCTAAAGATCACTCATTGTAGAGTTAATGCGGAACGAAGTGAGGGGATTTCATAGAAAAAGTACATCTGGCCACGCACGAGAGCGATGATGTTGGGTTGTTCGTGTATGGGAAATGGCCGCCTGCGGCCTATTTCTTTGCGCGCTAGCGAGTATCCTGGAACGCTGCGATAAATATTAAAAATTCTTTCAAAGACATGGAAGGAAGAAGGATAAAAATGACGCGGAAGAATAAAGTGAGACTTGCGGATGTTTCTCAAGTGCGCACTCTAGCGCTATTCTCTCCATTAGTCTCGACTCCAGCGCTACGAAGGTTCTTCGTCCTAGTCCCTATTATTTCACGTTATGAATCACATATTTCCCTCACTGTGTGTCCAATTCAGAGAAAAGAATTTCAGGTGAAAGGTGTAACATAAACAGCAGGCGCATATTCGAAACTCCCAACAAGACTCCGCCTAAAAACATACGACTCCGTCCCGACTCTTCACGAAGTCTTCCCACCTGGACCAAAAATGTCAGTCAAAAGCTGCGTGTCACTAGCATCGAACCGTTTACATGAGTCCAGATCAAAGACGTAGCCAGCTATTCCCTCGTAAGTGAATCCCATAGTGATCGCAGTGTTGCGATTAGCAACGGAGGTGGTGTAGATATAATCGGCGTTCGCAGCAATCAAATGCAGCCGATAGAGAGGGACGCTCCCGCAGATTTGGGTCGGATAGATGTACCCTGCGGTAAAAAGATCCGTCTACCCATTCGCAATCGCGGCAACGCGTTCGGTTTGGTTCGTGGTATAAAAGTAGGCGTTCCTGGCATTGTTCCTGAGGCAAAAGAGCGGCACCGTTGAGGGGTCGGGAATAGAGAAGATCAGGGCTGCGACGCCGAGGAAGGTACACCCAGGGTTGCCGAACATAATATTCGTGACATTGTTATCGTAGATGGTGTATATATGTGCGGTGACCGATGGGACGTACAACTGGAAAAACGGGGCCAGGTCGGAGGGATCTTCGCATGTCTGAGGCGGGTTGAGTCACAATAATTGGTGAAATGGTAGTGCAGCACACACTTGAGTAGTTCGAAGGTCAAGCGTCGCTGTCTCATTGAGTGGCGACGAGAAACCGGACGCCGGGGCGACGAAAACGAACGCGGCGAAAATCGTGGAGATAAAAGCCTTCATACTGAACAGGTTCTCCTAGTTTGACAAGGCATATAAATGCGGGGACCAGGCGCCTAACATGTTCTGCGGCAGTTTTCTAGCATTATGATCTTGTGAACGGACAGGCTGGAATGGGAACTAAAAACTACACGATGGACCTTCCATTCAATACAGTGCTAGAAATACCAACTGCACTTATCACCTAACGTAAATGTGAATGAGCCATACTTTACGGATTGGGCCGGCTTCAACGAAGAAGCCGGATGCCAGTGTCAGCTTTGCTCCTGAGTACCCGACAAGCGTTAATGTAGATCAGAAACCCCGACTCGATAAGAAACATGCAGAAACACGATCTTCCGGTTGTTCAATCGTGGTGGTCGCAATGTTGCACATGGCGCGAGGTTCGTATTAAGCTCTGTCAATCCTGGATGGATCTACGACGCGGACTGCGCAGAATGAGGCGCAAGTATCAGCATCTAACCGTCCAATCTTGAGTCCTGAGGCGGTTACTTTTGTCTGGGCCCTGGATTCTTCCGCCTCCAGGTCTTGTGTTCAGGCCGTCCGTTCTAGCTGTCTATGACCGTACCAAACAAGCATCAAGTCCAACTGAACTCGGTGCTAAGAAGACGATAACACAAAAGCGCGCGCTTAAAAAACTTCGACATCCATTCCAGCTGTCTATGACCGTACCAAACAAGCATCAAGTCCAACTGAACTCGGTGAAAAGAAGACGGTAACGCGAAAGCGCGCGCTTAAGAAATCTCGATCCGTTCTAGCTGTCTATGAACGTACCAAACAAGCATCAAGTCCAACTGAACTCGGCGTTAAGAAGACGATAACACAAAAGCGCAGGAATAGGTGGGAAGGCTAGGTCCCGAAGGTCCCAGATCTGGGGATTATTGTCCGGACAGTTTTTTGTCATATTCGGGATGGAGCCGGGAGCGTAGGTAGAGGCGGGGTGGATGGGCAGGCGTCGCAGGACGAGGCTCGCGGTAGTGGAGAGCGAGCTGAAATGAGTCCGCGCCATCTTCGTCACTTCGTTACTTCGCTTAAATTCATCAGTTTGATGGCATTCTACGAAAGTTCGTGAGTTCAAAGAACTTCGACGAAGGTTCGTCACTTTCCCTGGATCAAACGTACCGCGTGCCTGTCGGCACATCACAGAATCAGTAGTGTACCGAGCTCAGCTGGTTAGGGTTAATGGTTAGAGGTTAGAGGTTAGAGGTTAGAGGTTAGTAGTTAGAGGTTAGCGGGTAGCGGTTAGTGGTTCTGGTTTAGTGGTTAGTGTTAGGGTAAGGTATCTATATGAAAAAACCCGTCCAGCCTTGTGCTGAAGGAACAACAATGGCCGATGTTCCGGGTTCTTGAACGTGCCGAGTTAAAATGACGAAGTTACACAGAAAATCGTCGAAAGTAACGAACTTTCCCTACATGCGATCAAAGTGACGAGGTTTCGTGAAAATAAGCGAAGTAACGAAGTGACGAAGATGGCTACTACCCGCTGAAATCCGCGCGGCTTCTTCTGCTCAGTGCGGCCGCGGGGAGGGCGGAGGAGGGCGGAGGAGAGAGAGACAATGGCGGCGCGGGCATGGGCACTGGGCGGACGGACGGGCGTGGTGTCGACGATTTGGGACGTAGAATGGGCGGGACTGAGATTAGGCTGGGTGACGCGTAACATGCGGGGCGCGGTTTCTATTAGGATGTCGAGCGAGCGGGCAAAGTTTCGGTCGACCGAAAAGGGGAGTGGGGCGGCGTACGCGCGTCCGGTAACGACCACAGCGGGGCGCCAACGTTGTGGGGCGGGATGCTGAAGACGGGTGTCATGGACGCGCGGGAGGATAGCTTTGCCGTCGGGTGGAAGGAGGGAAAGCCACACATACCGTCGACCACATTTTTGAAAGATAGTCTGTGCGCGAGCAACTGGGAGGGATGCGTGCTCCGAGGGATACGTGCACCGAGAAGAAGAGCATGGGATGTGGGAAAGAGAACGGAGAAGCCGCGCGCGAGGAAGCCGGAGCGGATGGCTTGAGGGAGGAACATGGCGGCATAGGGGATATAGAGAAATACGAGCGGGAAGGGCCCTAGGGTCCTGTTTTTTTTATTCCTGAGCCAATTATAAACAGTTTTTTTTAATTTTTCATTTATCAACAGGCGTTTATAAACATGTTTATAAACACCTCCGCCTAAAATGACTAAAATTCCAGCGTATCAACCTCCCCCTGCCACATGCTCTTTCCGGCCGCATTCTTCCCGCTCTGTTCACTCCCTGTCGCCCGCTCTGCTCAATTTTCCAGGCTTCCATGTCATTCGCGCCTGGAATAGCCTTGTCCGCGAGTAAATCGCGAAAAAAGGGAGCAGTGATGTCCACTCCCATCGCGATGGGGATACTGTCAGGTAAATGCTTGAGAAGGCAGTTGAGGTCTTTAAGCTCCTCCTGATAATGCGTGACGCTGGAGCCAGACATTATGAAGAGCTCAGAGTCGCGACGGAGACGGAGAAAGGAGATCAAGTTGATCGGAGATCTCCGGCTATTCGTTGTACAGACTTATAAACCGGCAGTTTTGCCGAACCATTTAAAAACCGGTTTATAAACCGGTGTTCATAAACATGTTTATAAACCAGCATTAAAAACAGGACCCTAGGGAAGGCTTGCGCGAATAACATAGAGGAGTCGAGGTAACGGCTACCCAGAGAGGGTTAAGATAGCGTTAGTCGTGGGCAGGAGGCCAACATGGCAGCGGCGTTAGCGCGGAGCCGACGGCGTTGATGGCGACGCTCGCGCAAACAAACGCGTCGCGACAAATGAGCGGACGTGTCGGGCAGCGCGCTGGAAGGAGTCGGATCTGTATCCCACTTTATGCTGGAACTCAATGGTGCCGATAGACAAGGATGAACTGTCAGCGTATACATTCTGAACATCCTCGCTGTCCCCGCTGCGTATGGGAAGTGTTCAGCGCCCGGCCAAAAGATACTCGGCGGCGCCAACGCCAATCTAGATCAATTGGCTTTGCATGATGAGTTTTACAGCCCTTGATATAGCTGGGACAAAAAAAAAACCTCGCGCCATCCGTTCCTGTTTCGGTCACCGTATAGCTATCAATCTGTCGGTGCAGCTGAGATCTGATAGAGGAGGATGGACCATCAGAGTATCCATTCTTGAACATCGTCGCTGCGGCCGTTTCAATTGCATGTTGATGTACCCAAACTGTTCAGCGCCAAGCCGACGAATATTCGAGGTCACCTCCAATACAAATAAATCCGCTGGTTAAATTTCATAGCTAGGAGAAACCGTGCCAGCGGATGAGTAAAGTACGTGAATATTCTTTCTTGGAATGGGCAACTTACCAGAAGCTTTATATCTATCCTGCAGCTTGCCAAATAGTGGGAGAAGCCCAAGAGAACCATGTGGTCCCTGTCCATCGTACTACAGCCATAATTCTCGCGCCCAACTCCCGTGCAAGTTGGGCGCCTTTTTGCTGTTTATTCCTGCAGCTTCTGCGAAGGCTAAGTCATCGGGGCCCCTGCCTTTGACGCCCCGAGTCACACTCGATTGTATTGAACATCAAAATCTTATTCAGCGCATGAAACCCAGCCCTTCAATGTTTGGATTTCATCCCCTCCGATGTTCAACTTTCAGCTCATACTCGCGAGTTTCACATCCTTTCCAGCTCTACGGATGTTATCTGACTTATTACTCCCAGGCGCTCCCTTTCCTGTGTGGCTCTGTGCTCAGTAGTGTTGTGGGCAACACAGCTCTCCCTCGCTCCGCAAACGCGAGTCTTTCCCTAGAGTTCCGTCCTCTGACCTTCGTCGGAAACGTTGCCGCCGTAGCCACCAATGCCGCCGGAAGCACTCGTATTTACTACCAAAACCCGGACAACAGCATACAGGAGAGCATCATCAACGGCCCATTCGTAGTCGGCACCTTCGCCGCAAGCACTCTCCTTGTCCCAGCCGACGAAGTTCTCTGTGGAACACCTATCGTCGCTACGACGATCGGGAACAATGGGTTCCCGATCCGCGTCTTTTTTGTATCGCCCAGCTCCATGCTCCCAGGCTCGACAGTGAACTGATTCGCAGTAATGCAGCCGCTGCACTTCGGCCAACCTTCCCAAGTCGTTCCTGTATACGCATACTCGCTCAAGATGTTGCTATATGCGCTGGCAGATTCAACGCCAGGAAGTTCCCACCCTCTGCGGGTGGGCTTCGTGAGCGCCGGACAGCCTGGGACGCTGACTGAGGCCGATTATATCCCGGGGAAAGGATGGCAGCTTGCATCGCTTCCATGAGGTTGTCAGACGGTGCCAGCGGGGGAAGGGGACGGCTTCACTGATGGTCGTGCGGATCTGAATGCGAGATGTTGTGTTATTTTTCAAAGCTAGCTACCTATGTGTGTAAAATGGAACCAGAGCCGAGAAGCGATGCTAATCCGAGTCGGAAGGGTGAATGCCTTGAGATACGCCAACGAGAGACTTCCTGTCGACGGCCAGCATCTGATTAATTGGGTCTAGAGCACCCATTATAAGATTATAGATGCTTACAGCAAATCCAAATTATGGTATCGGTCCGAGCTGCAATGAGAATGTCGATTGGTGCATTTGTCTGGTTCGGGTTCTGTTTTATGTCTAAGAAATTCTGAGGAAGAAGATAAAGTCATACTAATTTGCTGCCCTGATGAGGGGAACCCCGCCATACCAAGGGTGATCATAAATCAGCTACAAGAAGGAATAAAGCTGACGATGGGAAGGAGAAACCGCTCGGCAATCGAGGTTCGACAAAAGAAAACCCTTGGAATGATCGATTTTTCAAAATGGCGTGGACTCTAGAAGCTTCTCTCAGATTTGTTGCTCAACGATAGGCATGAGGCGAGAAGAACGGAAGAAAAGAACTAGCATATTGTGAGTGGCATACACGTTCGGCACGTTAAATCTTTGGTATTTCAGTTTCTCCGCGCCAGCGGCAATCTTGGGCGCTAAAGCACGGCGTCCCTGAGTGCTTCTACTATTCTGCAGTCTCTCATACACTGATGAATGCAAGAATACAGAGGAAGTAGTGGTATGTAGCATGATGAGGAAGGTTGAGCGCCTAAATCTAATTAGAAATAGACACCCATGCATCAAGGATGGACGAGACCAGCAGTGCATTCATCCAAGCGGTTGCAGATATTTTACTAGCCACTTCCCATCGTGACATATAGGATCGCGCATAAACTAAAGGCGAAAAACGTTGAAAGAACCAATTGCATAGCACATTGGAGGGCAAAGTGTCTTTCAGGGGTAGCGCGACAGCTCGGACCAGTGAACAAAGCGATCAGCCGAATCGGTATCTTGTCCTCGGCGCGTTGCATGTCTTCGTAAGAACAAGCGTGGGTGCTCGAAGTTCAGGATCCCGAATCTAAAGTATTCAAGTAGACAAGTAATTCCGACTTCCCCGGACTCGAGCTATAGAGCGCTTAAAAACGGCATCGAGTATGAAGGAGGTGGATACAGCCGACCTGAACGCAAGTCCTAATCATTGGTCTGGCGTCGAATACTTACCGCCATCCAATGATACCCATCTTATGCTATATAACTGGCTGGCGACTATATTGATTGGCATCCTCCCTCAGTTCAGCCATGAAGCATATCCTACCTGCGATACTTCTTTCTGTTATGGTCGGTCCGACCTCTGCGCTGTATAGTAGCAACACACCTCGGGCTGCGGTATGTTGCAAATTGCAAATAATGTATCTTGTTACCTTATCCCACACGGGCAGGCACGATCCGCGGAAACCTGTGGGGATCCAGCTCATGCCCTTCCCTTCTACAGAATTTATGCAGCCAGCATAACCGAGCATTTTTATACCCCAGACGTAATCGCTGTCAGTGTTGGTATTCGGAACAACGCATACAACCTAGAAAAAGTCGCCGCCATGGTTTTTGTCACTCAAGAAGAGTCGACGGTCCCTTTTTTCCGCCTCGTTTGTGGCAGTGAGTCTGCCACTTACAATTTATGGACAATTTCTACAACGGAGCGAGACGATTCCATCAAGAAGAAATGCTTGCTCGCCCCCGCTGCTCAGGCGTATATCTATCCCACCCAAATCTGCGGAAGCGTTCCGTTCTACCGCGCAGATAACGTGGCAAAAACAGACATCCTCTACACCACCTCGGAATCAGAACAACTCGATTTCATTGCCAACCAGGGATTTACTGACATGGGGATTGCGGGATATGTGTTACCTGCGGGGGTCGCATGTGACTGAGTAGATGTGTTCTATGCCTTCTCGTCGCGATCTACGATGGTGCTGAACTTGAAGTGGAATATGCAAGAACAACATTTGATTGTTAAAGATCCCATCCCAAGCCTCATAGCTTCATGGATTTAATTTGATGTTTTTTTTTGGTTGTCGATTTCGAATTCCGAGTTCCTATGCTGTGTCCATATACTTACAAGCCTGTTCCCCCTCAATACTTCCCGCGTTGAATTCACTACTAAGCAGCTGGTTTTGAACCCCTTCGATGAATTGATGCGCGATTGTTTCTCCATGGTTATCGGTCCCTCGCGCGACTTGACGTCTTCCAACTCAAGATTAGAGAATCCAAATCAAGTATTATACTTGTACAGGCTGTATGTATGAATGTCCCTGTCATACTGCTGCGAATTCACAGCACCAAAACAGCAAATACGCCAAGCGCCACGCTCTTCCCAATCGTACCGGCCACCCTCGCACTCCCACTGCTGCTCCCCGAAGGCTTTCTTAAATCGTTGGTATTTCAGTTTCTGCGCGCCGGCGGTAATCTTGGGCGCTAAATCACGGCATCTCTGGGCGCTTCTATCATTCTGCGGTCTTTGATACTCCACACTGATGAATGCAAGAATAGAAAGAAGTGGTGGCATGTAGCATGATGAAGGTTAAGCACCTGAATCTGATTAGAAAGAAATAGACACTGATACATCAGGGATGAACGAGACCAGCAGCGCATTCATCCGAGGTGTTGCAGATATTTTAGCAGTCCGCGGAGAAGAGTGCTCGTTGCGTCGAAGCGCCGATGGCGCCGCCGTATCTGATGAACGTTGTATTAGCATTGTAAAGAGAAACATGGAAGTCCGTGAATGAGTTAAGAAGGAAGATTATTTGGAGAAATAAAAAGGAAGATGGATCTCGACAACGGCTCAGGAATGGGGATATTCGCGAGGATGGGGAGGGATCCGGAATACGTTGGGACAGGAGACATCGGTAAAACCACCCGCGCCGACAAGAGGAGGAAATATTATAGAAGGCGACGCAGGAGGAACTCACCGTGTCATTCCACGCGCAGGATGTTTGATATTTCAGCGCTCAAAACATGCGTTCGTCGACATACATTCGGTGCGAGTCGTAGAGGCGTTCTTCTCTCGTGCCGCAGATCTCGGCACGCAGGGCGGGCGGTCTGGGAAATATCAGGTTCTCATTTGCGGCGGTGGATCGTATGAAGCGCAGATGAGAGACGCAGCCATCCTCCGATATCACGGAGCGCGTCAGTTTCACGGATTCAGCAGGGTGGTGTAATTTGCGACGGCTGTGGTGCGCATTTCGCGTGAAGGGAACACGAGCCGGGTGGCCGAGAGCACTTACAGGCCCTGCGTCGAGGGCGTGGACGTGCGTCAGAGAAGGTGGCTGTATTAGATTAGCCGCGCGGATAGAGTGGCGAGAAAGATGTACATAGAGAAAGGAAAGAGACGCAAGGGAGTTGCAAAGGAAGATATCTGGTGGCCAAAAAAGGGTATGGGGACATGGAAACGGGGAGGGAGGATCTCGGGGTAGAGATGTGCAGCCGATGTAGTACGCGCTCGCTCGTTATGGCGGACCACGCCGTTGCGCATATGCCGCCCACTCCGTTCCCAAACAACGCGCCGCGCAGGGGGTACGTGAGACGCGCAAAGTGTGCGCGGTTTAGGGGGGCGAGGGGGAAAGAGAACCGGATGTGGTGAGGAAGGTGCAGAGTGGTGGGAGTTAAGTCAACGGAATGGCAACGGAGGGTAATGGAAGAAGACGATGAGAAATAAATGGATTACGGAGAACGGAGAAATGACGAGGCAGAGAGGGCGACGTCGAGGATAAAAAGATTGGAGTAGAAGATGAGCTCGAGAAACGAAGTGGAAAAAGATATCATGTACCACGAGAGCAGGAGAGCATTGACCCCAGGATAATACATGCGCTCGTCGAACGATTCGGGGATGGTGACGCAGGTGGCGCAGGGTCGGGAGACGCAGAACCATTGTGTGTAGCGTGTCGCGTCTGGTCGCATGTGCGTGGTCGAGTCGCGCGTAGGGCTTGGGGCTGGATGTAAGAATAAATGGATGTTGGGCGAGGAGAGCGGAGGGCAAGAGAATATGTGGGGATATAAAGAAAGAATTTGATAGGCGGAGCGAGAAGAAAAATGTGTTGCGGACGGGTAAATGGGATACGAGGCGAGAGCAAGAAGCCATCCGGAAGGAAAGGTGAATACGCGCAGTCGACCGGGTGCGCGTGCAGGCCAAGCGGCGGAGCGGCCACAGGCCGTTTCTGGACTGCGTGGCGTCGATGCGGTCGCATGTCGGACTCGCGGCGCGGCGCAAAGCAGCCGAGAGAGGAGTGTGATATATGATCGTGAGAGCTGGAGAAAGGGCGAGAAAGAACAAAGACAGGGATGTGGACGGAAGATAAGCGGAGGAGCTTGCAAGGAAGAGAGAGAAGACCACGCACGATGTTGTATCTTGTCGATCTCCGTGCATCGTGTCGCGATTGAGACAGTGGATACACGGAGGAGAAGCTTGTCCTTCGAAAAGGGGCGAGAGAAGGGGCAGTCGTCACTGTTGGTGAGCGACCGCGGGCAAAGTGCGGTAGAAGACGATACGGCGAGCACAGCGCGTTGGAGCGCGCTGGGGGCACGTGGGTGCGCGCTCGAGGGGTGCGTCGTTGAAGGCGTCGGGGACAGTTAGAGGCACAGAGGGTGGACAAGCATCGTCCCTAGCGCGGCGTCAGCACGCTCAATATTCTGCTAAAAAAGAAGCCAGTCAGCCTAACGAAGAGGGCCGACACCCTATCTAGCCTGCCGCCCCAGGCGGATGACGTCGTCCGCCCGCGCCCAAAATCCGCGTACCCCCACGCCCCGGCTACCACGTCGCCCACCACCGCCACGACGAAGCACACGTCCTGCGCCAGGTACTTTCCCCCCCAGTCCGCCGCGCGCGCTGCGTATCACGACCACGCGCGTAATTGGATGCCAGTGTAAAGAGGCGCAGGAAATCCGGAGCTCTGGACGACGGAGGAGAGCCGTATACACTGGCGCAACTAAGAGAGCCGCGGTCGGTGCAAAATCGAGGCTACTAGGTTACTCCAGAGAGCAAAGGAGGAGGAGAATGACAAGCGGCGGTCGGCCCTTGTTGCCGATCCCACGTGCGATCGGATTGATCAGCCGAAGGGCCGCCCAACATCCATTTTTACGCCATTCCAAGGGTGATAGCAATCGGTCCGGAGTCCGATTAAAGCCGATCATGCCGAGCGGCAAAACCCTGGCCAATTTGAGACTGTTTTCGGCAAATTCCAGCCCTTGGAATAACCAATTTTGACTTTTCTTCTGAAACCGGTTCTTGATTTATTTAGTGTGGGAGAACCGTCGTAAACAGAACCGGGTTTTGCATGCAGAACTCTCTGGAGCTAGTTCTACAACGGTCCTGGTTCCAGTTCTCTGAGCTCAGTGCCCCTTGTTGGCAGCTAATCATTTCTTTTAAATATCATTAAATACTACATATATACTATAAAATATTACCCATCTGCTAGGGAGTCGTGAGGCGAAGTCAAAACCAAGGACTATGACTCTGGATTAGCTAGGGATTAGCCCCAGGCATGGGCCATAGCCTGCTTGCGTAGAACTAAATAGTGCAGTTTTAGCGCGCATTTTTTATGCGGAGGTAAGGCTGATAAATTTTTCAGCGTGCTGACTGCCATGTTGTGTAGGCGTAGCCATAGGATGATGGAAGGTGCACGGTGTACAACTGGCACAAGAGTCACAGCATACCAGACCTAAATTATTTATTTATTTATTGAGACATGAGAACCGGTCAGAGAACTGATTTTCAAAATGGGCGGTCAAGATTTGAGGCCGGTTCTGGCCGGTTCTAATGCAAATAAACTGTCAGAACCGATTTCAGAACCGGCCTCAGAACCGCCTTTGAAGGTTACTCTCACTGCCCCTATTGACTCTCAAAGTCTTCGCAGTGGTTAATTTGAATTTTGAAGGACTCACTACAAGCATACATTATTCATTACATACCAAGTCCTTTGATATCTATCCAAACTTCGTGGGCTAATTAGTCTCTCCGCTCAATGCCCGAACTGCTGGCTGTCTGCGCACGGGTGACGGCCAAGCGGAGGGCCTATCTCGAGCTTCGCGTGCATGCTTGGTGCGTTTTCTCCCTCCGTTCCGGCACGAGGTTCGACGAAAGATGACAGTTTAGCAATTGCATGCCCGGCGTCGACATGAACCCTACTTAAATGCCGTCCTATGAGAGAGACCCACCATCAAGAAGGTGGGGCCTGTACGCGCCTATTCATCTGCGACAGCGTTCCTCTCAGGATTCTTTCTGAGTATTTCTACATAACAAGGTTGTTGATGAATGAACACAATTTTCGTATTACATGAAAGCAAAGGAAGTGGCGACGCCAGAACCTCCTATCCACTTTAAAATATGTCCTGGAAGTGGAAAACAAGCTTCAGTGTGTATTCATTCGAACAGAGCTTGAGATACCCATCAGAGCTCAATTCTTCTCGAGTTTACCGCCATTATTCTTGATGACCTTATCGAGGTCGATGGACGCATCGTGCCATTCATTGTTCATTTTAATGAGGCGAGCGTAGAGGGTGTGGCCGTTCAGCCCATAATTAGCGCCGGTAGCCGAGAAACTCTGGACGTCGGTGCTGAAGGTACCATTGACATTGCCGAGGACAGTGTCGAGGTTCAAGGATGAGTCGATGTCGTTGCCCTTTCCATCTTGGCATTTAGCTTTAAGGATGGTCCCTTCGAGCCGGATATAGAAGCTGGTGGCTGAAAACGACATGCCTAGAAGGTGTACCAGCTTTAAGTAGTAATACTGTTCCGGGGGGGTCAACGAGCGTACTTGGCTGTGTATATGTGCAGTGATGAGGTCAGGTTGGGGTTGAATTCGAGTTGGGGTTGGACATTCCCTGGCCCATCCGTGCCTTCTTATACATTTCCCGCTATCCTTCTGTCCGATGGACCCGGCATCCGAGAAATTCAGAAGCAGGATGCCGTAGCGCCTGGGCGACCCCGAGATATGAACGCGTGTGGAGATGTGGCGGTCGAACTTGACATGAAGCTAGCATTGCGAAGACGCCAACCATGCCGGTGCCTGTAGTGTAGATTCCAAATAGTATTAGTACAGATCCTCTTGGAGAACTCATCACGCATGACCTTGACTCCGCGAATTCCGCTAAGAAGATAGTTTTACCTTGATTTTTGGCAGGATTCAGATCTGGTTCTTGGGCGCTTCGGCGTCGATAGGAACTACCCCTGAGTTGCTTGACCACAACAGCCCCCCTTCTAGGGTATCAACACGCAGGATTCACGCAAGCGGAGAGTAAACGGCTCACGGGTGAGTCTGGCTCCGTCTTTGCATCATTTTAAGAACTCGCCCCATAAATCACATTTGAATCTATGGATCAGGTTGACTTACATCTCTATGCCCTGTCAGGTCAGCCACAAGCTGCGATATGGTCCACTGACTGCCACTGATTAGCATGGCTGGCGCAGACGGCACCATTCCATAATTGTATTGATTTTTTAGAAATATTTAACGTTTGGCATCAGCTGCGGCCTCGGTCCGATCTTCCCAGATTTCGACGGAACCGGAAAGACCGCTTCCAGTTCCGATGTGCTGTTCTGGGTGGATTTTCCAATTGAAGAGCCGTGGCATCGGGGGTTGTAGCCGTTAATAATGGGCCATGAATGCTTCCTGCTTAGACAGTTCAGGCGGTGACAGATAGAACCCACTAGTACATTTACCTGACATCAGTACCTGTATCTTCGATTCCGAACCCTGGCGACTACATGAATGTTCTTAATCCATTCAACATATGCAGTCAGCGACGGCATGAGCGCTCGGGGTGCAGACGGTCCTAGCCTCGGTGACGTTTGTAATGGAAACGCTGTGGCATTAGTACCAGTTTTGACGCACAAGAATTTGCGCGCAGGAGCTGTTAATAGTGGGCTATGAATCCTGCGCACACTAGTACAACATATGCAGCCAGCGACGGTGTGAGTGCTCGGGGGGCAGACAGTCCTAACCTTGGCGAAATTTCCAATGGAAGCGCTGTCGCATTTGCGCTGGGGAAGCTGTTATTGTATTTACCCGACACCGGCGCGCAATCTTTGAGTTCAGATTCTGGCGACAGCGTGAATGCTCTTAATTCATTCAACATACGGAGTCAGCCGGAAGTGCCAACTTACCTGCTCATCGAAGCCTTTAACCGAGATTAGAAACGTCTGCGCATGGGGCTCTCATGCCGTCGCTGACTCCGTATGGATCAGGGCTTTCTCTCACTTGGCGTGATGCATGCACCAACTTACCTGCTCGTCGAAGTCGGCGCTAATTCGTCGCAGTCCCAGTCCCAAATTAGCGCCGCGTCGACTTTGACGAATTAGCGCCGACTTCGACTTTCTCTCACCGGCGCCAATTTGGGACTGGGACTTCGACGAATTACACGCCAGGTGAGACAAAGTCGAAGTCGGCGCTAATTCGTGGAAGTCGACACGGCGCTAATTTGGGGCTGGGTCTGCGATGAATTAGCGCCGACGTCGACGAGTAGGTAAGTTGGCGCATTCATCACGCCAAGTGAGAGAAAGCCCTGATCCATACGGAGTCAGCGACGGCATGAGAGCCCCATGCGCAGATGTTTCTAATCTCGGTTAAAGGCTTCGATGAGCAGGTAAGTTGGCGCTTCCGGCTGACTCCGTATGTTGAATGAATTAAGAGCATTCACGCTGTCGCCAGAATCTGAACTCAAAGATTGCGCGCCGGTGTCGGGTAAATACAATAACAGCTCCCCCAACGCAAATGCGACAGCGCTTCCATTGGAAATTTCGCCAAGGTTAGGACTGTCTGCCTCCCGAGCGCTCACGCCGTCGTTGGCTGCATATGTTGTACTAGTGTGTGCAGGATTCATAACCCAATATTAACAGCTCCTGCGCGCAAATTCCGGTGCGTCAAAACTGGTGCTAATGCCACAGCAATTCCATTACAAACTTCACCGAGGCTAGGACCGGCTGCACCCCGAGCGCTCATGCCGTCGCTGACTGCATATGTTGAATGGATTAAATCAACCCCAACCTGACCTCATCACTGCACATATACACAGCCAAGTACGCTTCCGGTACACTATTACTACTTAAAGCTGGTACACCTTCTAGGCATATCGTTTTCAGCCACCAGCTTCTATATCCGGCTCAAAGGGACCATCCTTAAAGAGCCGTAACACTAGATATTAGACTAATGACAACGGCAGTAGCCATGTGAATTGCACCGTAAACCCACGACACTAGCCGTCTGGCTGGCTAGCACTACCATCTTTGCACTCAGACACCGGCTATCTATTCTTGCACTGGAGAGGGATCCTGTCCTGCGAATCTTGATTGATAGCAGGTTTTTTCACGCAGCGTACCGTAACCGCCGGCATATTTTTTAGTATATTTTTTATTTATGCCCACATATATTTATGGCGGCGGCAAATGGGGATACCACAACGGAGATTGTCCCCCGCCGTTCGCCATCATTCCCGCCCCGCCTGCTGCCGGCACTGCACCGTGCTGCCTTGCCCTAGATCGGCGCGCTGACCCTTAATAAGGTCACTATGCGCGCCCACGCTCACGGCATGCGGACTGACTGGCCGCATGTGGAGTCGGGTAGTGCTAGATGGGGACATTAACCGAGGCAAATGCCGCCGTGGTGGCGTGCCCGCCTTTCCGGGTCAGCAGGCTGCGGGGCGGGACCGGCACGCAGACGTGTGTTAGGATTAGAAGGGGATACACAACCGAACCCGCACGCGCTGATTTTTCCGATGATAGCCGACGCCCTGTCCCACCTGCTCCGCCGCGCCCCGTGCCCGCCTGTGCACGCTTCAGAGTCCTCGCCTGCTCTAGCGCGCTCGCCCGCTGCGACACCCACCACACCCGCCACCCACAGTTGCATACAGGCTGGCTTGACGTTGATGGCAGTAAATAAGGGGATATTGTTCTGGTGATGCGGCGCGGCGTATTGATTATGAAATTATATCATTAATACCCGAACCACGGCGGGATGCCCGCCATCGCTGTTCCGTTCTGCATGCTTGCCGGTTCCCGTGCTATCATTTACATATGTTAGCTTCCCATCATTGCCAATCCCACGCCGTTTGTCGTCCGGCTACCTGCAACTGCTCCCGTGTACCCGCTCCCCCCCCCCTTGCTCTTGGGGTACCAGCATAACAATACACACCTATGCACCGCGTCTCCTCCCGCTCACACTGCGCTACCCGCCTTTTCCGCAGCTTCCCGCACAATGGCGTAACCCCGCGCAATTTGGATGCATCGTGCTGCCCACGCGGCTCGCGTTCCCCTCGCATACTCCCCGAACCTCCACATATACTACTGCCGCTGTGCTTTTCTGTTGTACACAGATCCTTTACCCCCCTTTACCTTTATGCACCCCAAATGTCAACCAAATGTATTGTATTTTTTTCTTTTGATTTGTCTTTTAGTCTACAAATGAACTAAGGAATCAACATAATTGTAGAAGAAAGGTCAATACTGTACCTTGTGGTCAGTGACCGTTGTTGGCAGTTGGCGTGTTGCAAATTCTGGTCGCGAACTGACGCTCGGACTTTCGGGTCCGGTGAGCGGGTAGCGGGCCGGTGAGCGCTTCACGGGCGCTTAACGGATTCTCAAAACATAATCGAGCAATAGCACAAGTACTAGGGCTGGGAAAAATCCCGGAATAGCCCAGGGTGCTTTCATAAAATGTATCTTGAGGATTTAAAAACAGTTGCACCCAAAACGCAAGTCATTAAGAATATATGGACATTGGTCAAACTTGTGCGACATGTTCATTGCAGTTTACAATATTCAATTACCCCCGCCTTTCGAGCGTATTCGGTCAACAATCATTCTAGAAAGTTAAATACCCCAGATCTTTCGATTATATCCAGTTCATATGACCTTATTATTCACTCCAGGTACTACTAGTATGATATCTGAGCTTTGCATGCCCCGAAAATTATCGAAAGAGGTGTTCCCAAGTGAAAAATAAATCTTTTCTAAGAATCCTAAAATTTGGATGGGTCTGTAGGTATTGTAATACTGTGTATTAATCTGATTTTCCAGGCCATAAATGCATCCCATTGCAATGAAATCAGCCTGGTCTTTAGGACCCCAGAAAGGCCTGAATCATTGTACAGGACTTTGATGCACCCCCAATTCATTTTTTTTTACAGTTTCTCTGGATAGGACACACTCTTTTTCAATGAAGATTGAATGTAATATGGCTACAATGGAAAGAAAACTATTATTTCAGCTGCAGGGAGCAATTTAGCAAAATCTCAACCAGAAAAAACAATCAAGCACTGAATTCTTTTCCTAAAAATACTTGTGCATGTAAGGTTTGTTATATGAAAGATAGATGCCGATTTTAATAACTACACATCCGCAATTCGCAAAATTGTCGAATTTCAGGTGGATCATTTCCAATTATGTACCTCAATCACGTCAATCAGTGGCTGTATCGCTCATTCCCACCACCACCATCTTGCGTCTCTTCAAGCCTAGTCCTCAGACATAGTCTATCACACCACTTGCCTTGTAATATTTAAGCTTCACTCCCATTCCTACTGCATAGCACAGAGGTTGAGGGCTTGAGCTGCAACCGGGACCAAAATTTATGCAACACAAAATTGAATGAAAAAAAGTGTGTTATCTCTTTCTTTGTTTGACTGTACTTCGATTCAAATGTATCATACATATGAACTACGTATTCTACAATATTTTCAGGATTTTTGAAGCAAATTTCGGCATCTGGTTGGCATCGTCGCCGACGATGTCGAGAACATCTGACGGCATTTGATCGCAGCTCAAGATGCTTTGATCGCTACCCGTCGCATCCATCAAATGGACTTGCGGCATGCCAGCTTGCGGTGACATGCGCCGCCCGCTCACCAAAAGGGGAAGAGGAGAAGGCCATTGGCAGTGGCCCTAGCCGTGGATTTATACTACAATTTCCCCGGCTAGTGCCGTGACATGAGACAACCGGTTGGGGGAGGGAGTACATATAAATAGATGCGCGGGGGCAAACGCGCCAAGAAATGGCGGCGCCGGGGCGGGCGGAGGGCGGTATTTGGCGCCCACGATCAATTGGCGCACGCTGCAGGCGGCGCGTGCGGTAGCGCCATGCTGAGGGAGTGCCACATAAAGGAGATGCGTGGTGGCAAACACGCCAAGAAATGGTGTGCTGGGGCGGGCGCAGGGCGGTATTTGCCGCGCGCGCTGTGTAATCCAGGGCACAGGTAACGCATGGCAGAGACGAGGTAGTCGGGCTTGAGTGGTGTTTCGGGAAAGTCCGATGCCGAGCGCAGATTAGCCTGTATTGCGAACTCAAATCAAAAGGTAAATAGGCCAAATTACTGAAAAATATAAACGCAAACATCGGCTATTAGCGCTCTCGAGTTTTCTTACCAGAAGGGGACGAACTTCAGCGGGAAGCAGAGTGTGGCACGGCTTAAACCCCAAATGGGGACGGACAGGAGTCTATCAGCCACGATGCTAGCCGTTGGATGGCTAGTGTCGTGGCTTTACGGTACAATTCCGCTGGCTAGTGTCGTGGCATGAGACTACTGCCTACTGACACGGGTGCCTTAAAGCTAAATGCCAGTATGGAAAGGGCAACGACATCGACTCATCCTTGGACCTCGACACTGTCCTCGGCAAACGTCAACGGTGTCTTCAACACCGACGACGTCAAGAGTTTCACGGCTACCGCCGCTAATTATGGGTTGAACCGCACCGCCCCCGTCGCTCGCCTCGTTAAATGAACGGTGATTGGTGCGATGCGCCCAGCGACCTCGATAAGGTCATCAAGAATAATGGCGTCAAACTCGAGAAGAATTGAGCTCTGGTGGGCATCTCAAGCTCTGTTCGGATGAATACACACTGAACTTGTTTTCCACTTCCGGGACATATTTTGACAGTGGATAGGAGGTTCTGGCGTCAACACTTGCCTTGCTTTCATGTAATACGAAAATTGTGTTCATTCATCAACAACCTTGTTACTGTATTATTTCAATCAATTCGACAGTCACGCGTCACAGGGGGGGTTGTCGATTGCGAATAATCACACCCAGGACAAAGTTTTTTTGACCTACATAGAATGGTGGGGGAAAAGTTTACATTTTTTATAAGCCTTTTCAAATATATAAAAAGATTTACTTTTATTTTAAATGAAAAGGTATAAAAAAACGGCAACTTTTCGCGACACTTTCAGCAATTAAGAAAATATTTACTATCGTTAATGGGTGACTTTCCATAAGCATATTTTATTCTGGGGAATATCCGAGCTTCTTTGAGAGTGCCAGTGATGGCGTCAATCGATTTAATCGCCGTTTTCTTATGGGAAACCCCTCAGATGAATTTATTTAGTCCGAGCTTTTTTACTTTTCGCTCCGAATTCAATTAGGATTGACAGCTGTTTGAAGCTCAGGTTTGTGCCAAATAACGCGTCAACAAACACACTCTTCCTTGCATACTCCTCGCACAATCCAACAACTATGGATCTTGACACCCTGATACTGCTTCAACACAACAAAGAGAATGAAACACAATGAGTATGGACACAATTTTGTGGTCTTTATGGTACAGAGGTTCGGACTCGTCAGGGGGGCATCAGGTCGAGTAAACTTTGGTTGAGAGGGAGACTGCCATGATGGATAGCAACATAGAGCAGGAATATATAAATCGTTGCCAGAGAGTAAGCCGGGAGGGAGCTATCCAGCCCAGATGCAGGGTCCGGCGGGCTGAGGTATGTTGTGGTGAAGGAAGAAGAGCGGAGGAGGTAAAGCCGATGATGCAACCAGATGTGACACGAATCCCAATTGGGAACGATGATGGGAGTAGCAGCCGGATTCGTTATATTCTCATAAATGTTGAGGATATGAAAGTCTGTACAGGGGGTAGGTACCCCCTCTTCAGATTTCTATAGATTTGAATAGATCTGCATTAAATCGTGTACGTTTTTGGCACATCGGATTGATGAGGTCCTGACAGCTGACTCAGCATCACGGCGGAAGGCTCAGATATTCCCTCAGAATATTTTATGCTTATGGAAAGTCACCCAATGGACAAAAGACCTGTCCTTTCAGCAGGCCACTTGTCCATCAACAATAATAAATATTTCCTTGATTGCTGAAAGCGTCGCGAAAAGTTGCCGTTTTTTTATACCTTTTCATTTAAAATAAAAGCAAATCTTTTTATATATTTGAAAAGGCTTATAAATATGTGAACTTTTCCCCCACCATTCTATGTAGGTCAAAATAACTCGGTCCTGGGTGTGAATGGTACTGTATCACGGGGGTGTCTGTCGAACTGCCCCAGCCGTTCGTCACGCCAAAACGCGTCAAAGAGGCGCATAAAAGCTCGATTTTGATGAAAATTCCGGTTCGTTTGTCGAAAATTTCCGTCTGGTCACGTAAAATTTGGCGCGTGTCGAATTGCAAAATTGCAAAATTTGCGTCACAGTCACACCCCCTGTTGAATTGATTGAAGTAATACAAAATGTGGAAATACTCAGAAAGAATCCTGAGAGCAATGCTGTCGCAGATGAATAGGCACGAATAGGCCCCACTTTCTTGATGATGGGTGAAAAATCGGTTATTCCAAGGGCTGAAATTTGCCGAAAACAGTCTCAAATTGGCCAGGGTCTTGCCGCTCGGCATGATCGGTTTTAATCGGTCGGGAGTTTTCGGCAAATTCCAGCCCTTGGAATAATTGATCAAGCCACGGACCGTGACACGCACCTTCGGGAACTCCCGGTGCGTGCACCCGCCCTTTCCACTCCCGTTGGCCCAATCTACCTGACTAACAATCCCTGGGCCGACAGCCCTCCGCATGAATGCCAGCACACTGCCAACACGCCCCCAACTATTCACCCGTACTAACTTTTGCTTCTTTGTATTCCTCTAGTTTTACCGCGGCGTGTGGAAACATAGCGACCGCGAGCTTTAATTAGCAGGGTGCAGGGAGGTCCAGGGACGATAGTGTACTAGTGCCTGTACACTGGGATAATTCCTGGGAACCGGCATTCATGAGTTGGACCGTGCCGTGTAATGCTACCTACCTACCTACCTACCTACCGCGTCCCCGCCGTCCCCGCCCGCATCCCCGGCAACCCTGGCATCCTCGGGCCGCACTGTGTGGCACTGTTATGTCCTCCGCCACTCTCTCTGCTCCCACCGCGACCGGGGACACTCATCCCCCACACCACACACTGTCACTGGATCTTTCTGGCGCATTCCATCCTTGTCCACTGCTCTGTCGATGCGTTCCATTTCTGCGCCACCACCCTCCGCACTTTCGTCTCCTCAAAACCCTCCCCTGGGCTGGATTTCGCTCCTCCGTTGCTTAAAACCTCTCGAACTTGCATAGCGTATCTCACTGTCTTTTCCTCCTCCCTGTACCTCAAACTAGTCAGCATGATGCTCCTCGTCCCTCTGGGTCTTTTTCTTTTTTCCGTCATCTGGCAGGCACTTACGCTCATACGAACTCACCGGCAATACTGGACTGGTCCCCTGTACATGTCTCATGTCAAAACTCTGAGCTAGAAGCCGATCCCGTCTCGTCATATGCGTGCCAACAGAGCGTCGGCGTAGAGAGCCTACCCCATGTGCCTACGGCCATTGTTCTCCGTTGCCTTCGTCTGAAGATCGAGGGAAAAATGTAAAAACAGGATAGAACATGTCTTGCCTCCATCCACCTACTGGGCGCCCTCTTTCTTTCTTTTTTTTTTTGGTGGTACCATGTCAGTAAAGGACAACTAGCAATTGGCCAGCCTCCTAAACATGCGTAACGAACAGAGGGTGACGGCCCTCCGGAAAAGGAACGTTGAGACTCGTCATGGCGGGTGTGAGGCAATTAAATTGTTCGGACAAACGGGACATGTAGCAACAGGAAGATCGCGGATCGCATCGGACCGGTATGATGCACGGGAGGCATGGGAATGGAACATCACGGAACATATCGGCCCGGTACGATCGAGCGGACAGACAGACATTTGTCGTTCTCAGACCTGGTATCCTTCGGTACCAGGAATAGTACTGTGTTCATATTTTTGAAGCCGTTGCAGGGCCAGGATGAATTTCTGAAGCAGGACACGATGATTGATGGGCTGCCGTGTTTGATGGAATCAGTTTCGTGATGATACCAAGCATTTGAGGAGATGTAACCTAGACAAGCTGTAGGCAAATATGTGAAGTTGTATCAGAAACCATTAAGTTGTATGTAAACCCCTGTAAAATGCACATAATTTTTGGACAATATATCAACACATTTGGGAAGGTCTGAGGGAGGGCGACAAAATCGGTCCCCCTGCACGTATTTTTAGCATCATTTTTGAGGGTTTGTTTCACCTTTGTTACTGCCTCAAATCACTGGCAGACCTAGTCTCGTTTCCAGACGTTAGGGCAGTGGCTCGCTGGGCGAGCGCAGCGCAGCGGCGGCCCTCCGGACCGCTCGGAGTGATCCGAGGCAGATTTTGATGAAGATTTGATGTCGTTGCACTAGCATATTCGCACCGCTCAAAAGTTTTCAGATCTCTGCACCACTTTTAAGCGAGAGTCTTGATTAATGTGACTTTGGTGAGTGGCTTGGCTCCCGCCTTCTACTTTGCGCAACGCCTGCGAGAAAATTTCCACTGAAAAAAATTGGATTAAACAATAAGCAAGGCAACGGCGGTCCAGGAATTTACTCAGGCTGAAATGATTAAAAACTGCACCTTTACTTCGCTTTTGAGTTTCACTTATTCCCTTTTGGGAGCCCCACTGTTCCTGCATCAAGCATCACTTTTTGGATCAAAGGGGGATTTTGGGTGGTGCGAATATGCTCTACTGCCCTATAACGTCTGGTGTACTTTGACCGTAAAGGGTGCGATCGGTGTCACACTTGCGCCAAAAAATATATTCTACTTCTCCCCAGAACCTGGAAAATCCCAAACTTGCACAACTTCATCTATACATGTGTCCCCTCCATTTGAGTCACAAATCCTGTAATATTTGACCTGTATTTCACTGATAGTGAGCAGTGTGCTGATGCTGTCTTTTATGCCTCCCCCACCCATTTGAGCGGTTAAAAAATAATTCCGAGGTACAACTATATTTAAAACTATTATAAGACGCTCTCCTACCCTTCCAGCGCTTCGGGATGGCTGGAGAAGGCGAGAGGACACCTTACACCGGCGTAGAAAATGATTCCTACAGTGAAGATTGATTCCCTGCATCCCACATTAAATATGAGACCTGTATTGGCTGGAAATGGGTTCATTGGTATTCCATAATGGTTCCTCCTTTTTTCTGTGCCCGTAGAACACTGGAGAACTCATGTATGAATTAACTGGCGGAGGGGAGAAACTGTGACTAGAGTGACTGATGTCACCGAGCGCACCAGCTGTTCAGGCGGTGATCCCTGGCCTCTTACTTCATCAATTTCTGCCTCGGATCACCGATCGCATCAGCGCTCGGTCCGACACCGCCGAACACCTGGAACCGAGATTATGGCAGACCATCAAGAAAAGGAATGCCGGAGGGAAAATATATATTTCTGGCGAAAATTACCTCTTTAGGCCAGAATTGATGGCAAATGACGCGTGGGAACCTCGCTTGTGTCCAGTCTTAACTCAGTTTCTTAACCCTGTGTAGTCGATTTTTTTTGTAGGTGCCCCTTGTGTTGGATTATGTCGGCTTCCATGAGTTTCCATCAGATTCTCTTTGTGGGTCCTCATCCATTTGCCTCCGTACCACCATGTACCTATGAGGACAAACGATCTCTTGTTGCTGGTTTACCTCCCCCTGTGCTCGCTAACTTAGCCCTGCTGGGACGAATTCTAACACCTTGAATTGCACCTCCGCTGTGCCTAAATTTGCAATCTTAGGTGCGATTTTGTTCATTTCTTATACAAATTTCTTATACAGGTATTTCCGTGGTTCTACGATTCTATCCCTGAATCAGTCTTCTTTCTCTCGAACTCTGTCTTTTTACCGCTTCAGGTCTGCGGGTAGTATTTCGAACGGTTCCGGTCAGAACGGTGTTTGGCCATGCGTGTTCCGGGCATCTGACTCAACATCATATTCACAGCCTCGAGGTGCACATGTGTTCTGGCGCTAACCTTGCCCATTCCCACCACCTCCTTCGACAGATGCAATCAATCCTCATTCAAGAATCCCACCGCCTTACACTATGTTTCGCCAACTAAAAAACCAGCTGGCGGCCAGTACTAAGACACATGGGAGCCACCCTCCGAGCTGATATTTACATGGGTTGAGCAGGTGAAGTCATGGATCGTGAGCGCACTTGGTGGGGGGGCGGGATGTCCTCGGGAACCATTATGGCAACAATTCAGAAGCACTTTCCTGGCGCCAAGATGGGGATTGAGAATATCGGAAATGCCGGAAATGATGTGTCGTCGTCTGTGGTGTGACCAATAGTGCGTCTGCTTGCGCCATGCGGGCGATAATGCGAAACTGATGGATGAGTATTTGGATGAGCAAATGGGAGGGAATGGCCGGTGGAATGGGCTTGTAGAGGCGCATAAGCGTCTGCCCGAGGGCTCGAAGAAGGGCAACATCGCGAAAGGAATTGCTCGCGCGTCAACGCAAAATACGGAGCTCAATCTCATGACGAAGGAATTTACGCCAAAAATTCAGATCATTTCGGCCTTGGAGAGCGGTGAGTTCTGATATACCCCATATTTAAGACCCCTTCTGATATGACATTTATAGTCTGCACTCGGATTTACGGCGCGGGAAGTGCAGATTCACGGCAGGCCGAGGCAATACTAAGTTCGCGGCTGATCTATGGGCGGTAGAAGGTCTGTACTGTACTACTATGAGAGAATATCCATGTCCACTACTTTTGTCCGATAATAGAAAGATGAATACGAAGTTTGGCGGAATATTGAAGAAGGTCTTCGGGTGACGTAGGCAATAAATGAATACAGAGGTGACGGCTGGAGCATCACAATATCTAGGCAATGGACGTCAGAGTGACGTTGACGGAGTACTGCGAATTACACACATAATTGGACAGGGCAGAAGGGACGCAGGGCGGAGAGTTGCTTTCGGCGGCGAGATATCCCTGGCCGGGCGAGTTCCCCTTAGATCGACTCCACTCAGAGTACAGTGGATACCGTTCGTTGCGGCAGTCGTTGGCAGTTCCAGAAGCGGAAGGAAAGGAGTCGAGGTCCATGCGGGTGTTGGATGCTTGAGGTTGTTGTGAAGGATAACGAAAATTATATGTGGCGGAAAAAATAATCGCCGAGTTTTTGTCGTTGACAACCTCTTGGAAAATGGTAAATCGTGTGGGGTCTGCAGTGGGTGTTAGTTAGAGGAAGAGTGTCAGGATATGAACAGTACCTGGGCTTTCAGATATTATTTTCCAATATTCAGGAACCACAGTGGTGCTGTACAGGAAGCCAGACTCTTGCGGTGCGCCGTCCATGACGAGCACGAGCGGCGCGGTCTCGGCGTGCAGCACAAGCTCCTCTGAGTATACAGTGAATCGCGATTGACCAATGACGGGATCTTGGGACGTAAAGGCGACGGTGGGATTTATGGTTCCAAGGCGACGCGGGTGATCAGAGGCGTGGATGACGTCGCCATCATCAGACCAGGAGGAATGACCAGAGTGGTCGAAGGTGTCGGGAGGGCCCTCCGGGACGATGTCGATGCACATCACGATATGTCGCGGTGGGGAGGAGTGGGGAATCAAGCGGCCTGTCATTGCAGGAGAGATGGGGGAATTCATAGGCGAGCCATCGCTGGATACCGAGGATCCGTTATAGGCTGGCCGACGAAAGGGGGAAAGTAGATGCCGCACTGGGAAGATCAACGCCGATCAGAATTGAGAGACGACCGGGGTAGGCTATAACACACATTTCTGGCCATGGCAAGACTCGCGGAGTTGCTGTAGACGACTGCCGACTTGCTTTGTAGAACGCCGCTTTCCGGTCTTCTCAAATATGTGGTCGGAAATGAACTTATTTCGTTTAGGAAACCGACCGAGCATCCTCGTCTCCCTCGAGTCGTCGGGTATATAATTCTCGAGGCCTGTGTGATAGGTCAGTTTCAAGTTCCAACGTCAACAGTCCACGCCGTGCCTTCCAATAGAGCAGCCTCGAGATCGTGTGGCCAAACGGGCTCTCCACTGCGCGAAGTTTTCCAACTTTTGCGTCCCTGAAGAACAGATTGTAAGACGTCCTTTGTGGTCTGGCTCTGAGGCGACGGCCAAGGCGAGTTTCCGGCGATGCGCGAGTACAGGCGATCGGCAGACGGGGTCAGCGGCGAAGACGACCCGGTCGACGAAGTTTCTTCGTGATGGGTCCAATTCATGGCGAGGGAAGTGACGGTTGAAGTAAAAGAGTGTCGGAAGTGCAGCGGATTTAGCGACCTATAATGAACGAAAGTGCGCTGGGGTTGGACAGCTTGAAAAGGTAGCACTTGCTGATCTTATATCAGATCGGCCCTCTGGTTAACTTGAGATTAACAGGGACGAAAGGGTACAGCGCCTTTCCAAGGGGCGATCCAATCGACAACGAGAGCAAGATTGGTCGGCTGATGGCAGCAGTTTCGCCCCTGAGGAGGCGCTGCCAAAACAATGCGGCAAGTTTTACTCGAAGCCAAACCTTTGGTTAAATTTACACCGTTCACCCAGCGGATTGGCGAGCGTGTCGCGCGGCTGTAAACGCGACAAAAGCCAATGAACCGAGTTTGGAATGTAGGGAGTTCCATGTCGCGGCTGCCAATGTCACGCAAGTGCTGGGAGGTGTTTGGATATCGCCCACAGCCACCACCGCAAATGTTATCTCTCCGGAGGAGCGAATGGGGATCTTTATAGGTTCTAAATGTGGCTCTGCCGGCACCACTGCGGGGTGACGGAACTTTTAATTAACAGAGAAGTTTTAACGGACCAGTTTACTGTGTGAGTCTCACACCGGGCAATTTTTTCGTGTCCATATAGGTCCATACTGAACAAGAAATTTGTGCCGACAGCTTGCCATACCGGCCAGACTAGCCGTGCGGTGCTCTTGCCGTAGATCCGGAGGCCTTGCGCGAGCAGTTCTCGGCGGATTTTCGGGCCCGTTCAATGATCGGCGGATTTGGTAATTACAGCAGGCCCAATCAAGATTGCGAGAGTCGAGGCAGCTCATCATCCATGATTAAAGAATATCAAAACGGATTGATAGGTGCGCGCGGAGACAATGGTCGGGCCAAGAGTCTATTAATGCATAATCCGAACCCGCGACTAGTCCGGCGCGCTAGGGGCGCGTCAGAATCCGGATGCTAATGCGAGAAGCACGCACAAGGGGTACAGGAAGTGAGGGTCCTCTAAATTCGGAGGTGTTTCGGGATTGTCTCGCTCAGGCTTCAATACTCAGTAGCAGAGACATGTCTAGGGTCAAATAAAGTCAGGCTCAGACTGACCGCAACCCCTATGAAGGAGAAGCCGTGCATCCTACTATTCGATTTCCTGGAACGAACGATAGCCAGGTAACGTGGTGGCGGGACAAGAGCAGCCCAATTACACCTGCCATTCAGGCTAACCTGTAGCATCCACCAACGGAAGACAGGATGCCACTATTCACCAACGTTTCTGATCAGAGTCGAAAAATTAGATAGAGCAAGGCGCCTACGCAGACAATTATAAGAGAACTCCACCGGGGACTGACTTGGCTAGCGCGCTTAGGGCGCCAACTTCTACTATCCACCAACGTTTCTGATCAGAGTCTAAAAATTAGACAGAGCAAGGCGCCAATTATGAGGGACAACTTCGCCGGGGATTGCCTTGGCTAGCGCGCTTAGGGCGCCAACTTGGAACAAGAGGAGTTCCAGACGCAGTAAGTCCATCGAGAAATTAAATAGAAGGTGGGCGAGGCAGATAAGCTCGCCAAGTGGGGAAAGCACCCAGAAATTAATGGGCGCTTGTAGGAAAAAAAAGTCGGTGTCTGTGAAAACAGCAGAAGCGACTTGGACGCGACAGCCTGCGAATGAATGGAGGTTCTACATCCCATCTCGCATACATCCATTTCAGTTATTATTGGAACAAATATGATTAAACTGACACATTCTTTTGAGCAGTTTGCGAAGTGTTAGACAAAATATGGCACGATGACAGCCTGTAGCGCGCGGCTCAATCTCTGCGAAAAGAGGCAAATATAGGGGCACGTCTGTCCGGGATATGAAGGAGCCTAGACCAAAGTATTTCGATAGGAGACACCGAATCAGTTTCTGCTACACATACTTTCCTTGGGACGAGCTCCAGCTTGGACGTGGCGGTCGGCATCACAGTCACATTCACCAAAAACACGTGCATAGCCCCGCGTTGTGCGCCCCGGGTTGAACGGAAAAGTGGAATTGGGAAATCAACAGTGGCTGATATATTGTGTTGAAAATGCCGCAGCCCCGGAGTAGACCTCCACATGACATATGACTGCAATTTACCTGGAGCCGCATTCAAGACCACTGCTCTTCCATCCATCAACATTGAAGTTCAATGTGATTGAACAACTTGACCCATTTGTGTTCTATTCGTCCCACAGTACGTTCGGCAGCCATTCTTGCCACCTGAGGAGGCACGCATCGAAGAGAATGTGCGTCCGAAGTGTGATGGGCGGATGGGCGGGTGCTCCAGGTTGCTTTCGCGCCGAGGAAATCTCCTCGCGGAGATCCGCGTGCTCATTCTCTATTGTGCCCGGTGTTTTAATAGAATACAAGGCGCAAGACATCTCCGGAGTGTACCTACGACATCGAAGACATTATGCGACAGGCAACGCTCCAAGCCTCTGTCACATCGGGCGTCAGAAAAAAGAATATGCGAGGCTGCTGCTGCTGCTAACAATTTTGCTGAGGGTCCACGAATTTGGACGAGGCAGGACAGTTTCAAGGCTAAGCCAACATCTGGATATCGTGGTCGAAGACAAAGTCGCGCCGTTGGTTCTGCATCTGTTCTAAAAACCAGTATAATTCGTCCCGCGGAACAGCAGACACGAGCGAGAGCATTCAATGCGCCACCGAGGAAGGGATAACTCGCTGGAAAGGATTAAGCAAAAACGCCGGTCGCGCATGCGCGGGTGCAGCGGAAAGACGGCGCGTGGGCATGGCGCCAAACGCTGAAACGGCGATGTCAGGTCGCTCGATGAGCTCGCCACTTGTACTGACGGCGGATCGGCCCAGCTCGAGCGGGGTGGTGCGGGGATATTGCAGAAAGTCGATTGCACAGATGGTCGAGTGGTAGCCACGCAGGCACCGCCGCCCAAGCCTCGAACGACAGTGAAATTCTGACATCTTCCACAGCACGGCCTTTCCATTTGATACTAGTTAGAATACGAGGGGGAGAGACGTGGCGAGCCTTGCCTATACCCCTGGCCGTTATTTCGTGAGCAAACAGGAATGGCATCTGAATAAATCGTGGTCGCGGGACTAGATAACGGTATCGGCCGCTGCGTTGTAGGTAGATCCGAGCTGTAGACTGCCTTCGAATTGGCGACTCCGCTGTGGGACTTCGCAAGTGAGACAGATCGTTGTGGCTGAAGGGGATCCTGAAGGGGATCAAGAGAAACAGCATGGGAAGATGATTCCCCATTCTGCGTCGAGGGCGCTCCGATGGTTCTCCTGAGGCGCAGCAACAGTGTCGCGATTGGTACAGCAAAAGGGAAGGATTTTGTTGGAAAGCGAGCGTCCGCGCAGGGAGGAGCGCCTCGGCGCCTAATCCAGGGCGCTTCGTGGGGCAAGCGGAGAGTTTCCTGGACCGCGAGTATCTGTGGGGCACCTGAGGAGGGCTGTGCAACGCGTTAGAACAGCCTCAATGTCTGTGCTGGATGGACGTACAGCTGGCGGGTGTATTTCGGGGGACTGAAGATCACGGGCTTTTGCGGAATCATTGTTCCCAGCATGCGGGACGTCAGGAAGTGGGGTGGGTCCGGAAACTGCGGGGGAGGCCAGCTATTCACGTTCATTGCATTAGCCTAATGCTCGCAGCCGGTTTTGTTACACGTACAGGGTGGGGCGGTCCAATTGGTGACGCGCGGGGAAATATTGCGGCGGGTCCCACTGAGTATCGCAGGGGCCCGTGTCCGATTCAGATGTGCGGTAGGAATCGGATTCTAGGTCGAAATCGATATCCATCTGTTCAAGCTGCACATTTCCGAGAACGTCGAAATTATGGCCATAATTCTGGGGCTCAAAGGTAACAGGAGAAATATGTGCTCTTCCTGGCCCAGGCCTGTACGCCCAGTATTGCGGAAGTGGCTATGGAACACAGTAGCGAGGGAGCCGACAAAGAAGAAGATATATCGATTCGTCGGGCTCAGGGTATCCAGGATGGCTGAAATAAAAGTCATCAGGGCTATACAGGCAAGAGTAAGGGCGAGGATCGCCACAATCATTTTGGAAGCGGCTGAAATGGTGAAGGTCATCGTCGAGGAAGTGCTAAGAAACGAATGAGCCACACACCATTATATAGTGCCAGTTCTTTGTTCTGCGATTGTCATATAGAACAATAAGGTAACCACGCAGGGAGATACAAGCCAAGCGTAGGTCAAAATTTGGTCAAAGCTTTTCCAACCAGCCAGAATGAGAATTGCTTGCAGGTTTTGTGGTGGTGGGAGAAAGCGGGCATCGGGTATAGTCGGACCGTGAATCAACATGCGTAAATACTTCATCCGACTTTGCCCCTCCATCGTCATGCGAGTACATGCCCTTGTTCATGCTCTGCGCATTCATGAAGCACCCTTGCCAGCCATCAGCGCCGACTGTCCTTCCTGCGGGAGCCCGTCCCCCGCTACTGCAACCGCATCCCTGCCGCCACCCGTCGCCGCACAGCCGTACGATGAGACGGGAATAGATGAGACCTTTGAGCTGGTCATGGCCATCTTGTACGGGTCTTCCTTCCTTTCTCCACTCATATGGACTTCCATCCTTATTCGTGCGCAGACTAACACCATGCGCTTCGCATCATTCCACTTCATCATCTGTCGCTATTTTCTTACGCACGATTCTCTTCCCCCATGCCCCATGTCTACCTTCCCGTTCTAATCCACCCATCATCAGACCTGCGCTGCATAACATCGCGTTCTCACCCCTTTTCGAAGGACAAGACTTCTCGTCCGTGTATCTACTGTCTCAATTGCGACATGATGCACGGGGGATTCGTGTGACAAGATGCAGCATTGTGCGTGGTCTTCTCTCTCTTCCTTGCCCGCTCCACGCATCTATCCACATCCCTGTCTTCGTTCTTTCTCGCCCTCCCTTCTCCTCCCGCTCATCTACCCCACTTTTTTCTCATCTGCTTTGCGCCGGGACGCAAGTAGTCGTGTCGATGCGCACCCATCCAGAAACGGCTCGTGGTCGCTCTGCCGCTTAACCTGCGCGCGCACCCGGTCCACTGCGCGAATTTACCTTTCTTTCCGGATGACTGCTTACTGTTGCCCTCCCTCCTCTATATTCCTCTTCTGATTCTACTCCCGCTTCCCCCTCCACATACACTCAGTTTTTTCCCCCTCACTCCGCCCACCAAATTCCTTTCTTTACACATTCTCTTACCCTCTGCTTTCGTCGCTCATCGCATTGCTCTTTTCTCAGTCTTCGATGGCCCTACGAGCGACGCGATAATGCCCGTGCGACCCACTATAGACAATGGCTCTGCGTCTGTTTCACATCCCTGAGTCACTGGACGAGCCTATATATTATCCTGTGTCAATACTCTCGTGGTGCGTGGTATCTTTTCCATCTCCCTTACACTTCGTTTCTCTCCCTAATTTTCCACTTCATTCCTTTTATCTTCGACGTTGCCCCTCCCCACCTCTCTGTTTGGTCATTACTCCGTTCTCCGTAAAGCATGTCTCCTCATCATCTTCTATTCACTCTCCATTATCTACTGGTCTTGCGCGGTGCGCTGTGCCGGAAAAACGTGGCGTTTGCGCAGCGGCGTGGTCCGGCACATCGTGCGCATCTACCCCACGACACGGGCCCGTTTTGCCTCCACGCAAATGGCTAGGGTCCGCAAGGCGCGCCTTAGTTGTTAGCTGTATATCTTAGTCCACCATCCCCTCTCCCCATGTCCCTATAGCGCTACCCGACATCTCCTTTGCATCTCCTTCGCAAATCCCTCTTTTCTCTCTATGCATATCTTTCTCGCCACTCTATCTGCCCGACTAATCTAATGGAACCCTCCCTAGAACGCCCAAAGGACGTTCGTAATTGTCTAGGTTATATATTAACTCATTTCGCCTCTCTCAAGTTCTCTCTGTAATTCTAATACAACGCTCGTCAGATACGACCACACCATCGGCGCCTTGGACGCAATGAACACTTTTTCTCCGCACGCTGAGTCTCTAGTCCGCGCATCACCCGTATCTAACCCGTCCCGCCTACAGACAGATGTAGGTGAGTGGGTCGGGCACAACTCGGAGGTCAACGGTGAGTTTCTTCATGCTCTCCCTCCTATTTCGTTGTCGCGCTGGTGTCGGCGGGCGTTTCATCCTCCCACTCGTTACCCTTCCCGTTCGGTGCCGACTCAGTCGCTATCTCCCGCTATTCCATGTAGATATAATAACTCTTAACCGCTCCTTATATACTCTATCCTCGCAGGACGCACGACGCACAAGGCGCACACGACGCCCGCCACGCGCACGCTCACTCCAGCCCCAACGCTCACGCGCTCTGCTGGCGCTCCTCCAGCTCGCGTATCCTCCGCTTCACCGCAGCCGCCTCCTTCCCGCCCTTGCTCCCCACGCCAATGCGCTCTAACTGCGTCTGCGCCTCACGCAGCTCCGCCGCGAGATACGCCTGGCGCGTGGCGGGCGAGGACCCAGCGCCCGACTCCGCGGCCGGGGGCATGGCGCCTGAGAACGGCTGGGGCCACGCGCCGCCGTTACCGGTATTACCGTTGTTGTTGTTATTATTATTGGCGCTGGTGCTGCTCATGGGCGGGTACCCCGCCAGCTCGACCGCATCACGGTCCATCTTGGGCGGCGGCGGCGCGGGTGTTTTGAATGTGGATGCGGATGCAGCCGCGGGCCCGCCGAGGGTGCGGGGCGACTGGGTCTTGAGCTGCCGCTCGCGCCAGCGCGCGCGGCGCAGGAAGAGGAGGCGGACGAGCGCGAGCGCGACGATGCCTGCGATGATGGCGAGGGCGACGCCGACGACGAGCCCCACGGGCGCGTCGTGCTCGTCGTCCGACTTGAGGTGCGGCCGGCCCGTCGCCTTACTATTGCCACTTTATTGGTTGCCAAGAAGATTTGGAAAACGCAAGACGAACGCGGGCGCATCTGTCTCGATGGCGGTGTCGGGCGGTTTGTCCGTAGGCGGGAGGTCGACGGTGCGCGCGACGGGCGGCGCGGTGAGAATCATGGCGGTCGCAGTTCAGGGACTCAGCCCGAGGTCAGGACGCAGAGGGAGGCCAGGAGGGTGAGATATAGATACACGGAGTGCTCATGAGAATCTCTTGGCAACAAGGCCAATCAACGCTGCTGCAAATAAACTTGATCTTCAACGTCCATCTCCCGCGATTCGTTCCTGCGCGTCTCCCTTCTTCTGGATTTACCTAGCATCGCTCGCTCGCCACTCAGGGAAACCTACGCCTCATCCAAATCATCAACGCGTACGTAGAGTCTCCAACGATCCCCGTCATGCCCGCCCGGCCCGTTCCGTAGGTCTTTTGTATGTACATTCGTTACCCCGCATCGATTACATGTATGTAAGTAGGTCCAGATACACTGACAGGCCGCCTATCCATGGACATCGCCCTTGTACATCCGGCGTCTTAAAAAAAACCACTCACCGTCCTGACCTGCCGCCTATTCTTAGCAGGCAAATTTCCCAGTTCCACGCGCGTCGCTGCATCCTTAGCGCCGTCATCTCGCGTGCAAACGTCGGCTGCGCGTCCCGTCCAATATATTATGTAGGTACACCTCCCGCATATATGTACAGGATTTATAGCACACTTCCCCACCTTCCGCAACATAACATAATATCCAGCGGGTCACTCTCCCAGATTTGCTTACACACAGCAGTAGTGCACCCAAATAAGGACCCACGTTCCCGCCTTGCTTCTTTACTTCCTTCCCGTCACTGACGCTGACATCCGCCAACAGACACGCGACACCGTCGAGCACGGTAAGCGTGCGATACGGATCCAAGTCCCAAATATTTATGTGATGTGATGTGACTCACCTCGTCGTTCTCCCGAGCCGTCTTTAATCAGTAAACGCGAAAGACCTTGTATGAATGGTTTTGGTGAAGTTGAGGCAACGCGCAGACGAGTGACCGTAAAAAAAACTGCGGTAAAATCGAGGTGAAATACGCGTTGGGGGTTCGAAGAAGTGAGATTCGCAGTACAAGCACGACCGAGCAGGACCGTAGTAGGCTTGCAGAGGTACGTGATGGTCCTGCAGATCTAAGTAATTTCCAAGGGAGCGGTAGCGTCGTGAAACGGGAAGGTCCTGCGGAGGGCTCAGCAGATGGGATTCCCATGGGAGCATCTGGCCATGAGTGTGGCGGTATTGGCATTGGGCTGGAAATTGGAACGCGCCGTCTGGTGGAAATCGAAATGGAACGCGGATTGTAATCGGGATTGCAATTGCGGGGGACATGCGACGGACGCAGGCGGCAAAGCAGATGGATTCTTCGAGATCCTGGGCCACTGGAGCGGACGTATGGGAGGTGGGTAGTATGCTATGCACCCAAGATAGCACGGAGAAGAGAATATCGGAGTGGACCCTTGCATTTGTTTGTAAATTGATCAATTCCAGCCAAAACTGGCGTTGCACGATTATCAGGGCAAGCGAAGCATGCGTACGACTTCGGAAAAATCCTCCAATACCGAGGTAGAGAAATGCGACGCTGATGGGAGGGATTTTTCTGCGATGCGTAGCGACAGGGAAGTTTGAAGTCTAATTGCACCGACAGAGAGGCTTTCTTTTATTTTATTCGCTTCGCTTCTTGTACACGTACGTCGTAGATGGAGGAGGTGAGCGTGATATCGACTTGAAGCCTGAGCGCGGATGGTATTTGCCAATTGGAGAGCAGGGAGGGAGGCGAGTGGGATCGGAGAGGGGAGGATGGACACGGAGGATCAGCACCGGTGTGGTAGCAAGCGACCGAGATGAGAGGCACGCCGCCGACGCTGTATGTCATATATCATACTCACATATGTAGGTAACGATAAGTGCACGGGCGTGGAGTGGGCTATAAGGTGAAGGAGAACGAGGCGTGGATGGGATTGGATGGCATGTGGTGCACGGGATGTGAGGGGTGGGAAGAGGATGAATGGCAAGGAGGCGGAGTAGATAGGAGGAGTGGCTTACTGGGATGTGGCGTGCTGAGGAAGCGCACGCGGGATGTGTAGAAGGGGTGGTGAGGTGTCTGAATGAGAAAAACGGCGCAGGTGTGGGTGGGCGAAGGTAGAAACAAAGGAGGGATGAATGGAAGCGAGAGGAGTGGAGGAGTGGTACGGGGTAAAACCGTGATGACCGCGGCAGGAGCTCGGGCGGTGTCGAATGCGCGAGGAAGCGAAAAGAACTAGGGAAACGGTGAGTATGGGTGGTGCGCAGCGAGACGCGGGTCGTAGGTCGCAGCATGGGAACCATAAATGGTGGCGCGGCATGGGTTGATTGGGCGGCGTATGGAATGGGAATAGCTAAGGGGAACTGGGGCAGCAGAGCGGTCTCAGCAAATTTAAGGAGGGACGCAGTCACACCGGACCGCAAATTGCGTCAAGCCCATTCCTGACTGGGATGTACGTAAAGACGCTCGGTGAAGCCATCAAGGCGCGGTCGACGCGGTAGCAGCGGGGCGCCCTCATAATGTGGATCCGGAGTGAGCATAGCCCCGCCGATATGAGATGAGTGCGGCGAGAGATCGAGAAGCCTGAATAAAAGCCGGGATATTAGGCGATTGGGGTTCTTAAGTAATCACCAAACTATACCCCACAGCTTTGACCGTAAAGATGCTGAAATAATTGTGCGGAGGGCTCGGCGCGCCAGATGCAAAGAGGTAATGATACTAGGAAGCAGAAGGAAAAAAAGCGATAGATTTTTTCGTGATACTAAAGCGATACCCTTTCTTTGAAGGCACGGGTAATTTGGAAAGGCTGGGAGGCGTAGAAAAGTCTCAGTGGCCGCAAAAAAAAAAAGAAACCGTGAAATGGGCATTCGGAGCGCGCAAGGAATAAGATTTGAGGTACATAAAATCACCGGCGAGCCGGAAGATCGTAGACCATGCGGCATTATTGAAAGCGAGACCCATTTTCTGAAGGCCATAACAGTTTACTACGCCCCAGCTTCGCCGCTTTGGCCGTATGCTGAAAAATTCTACGGGTCTTGAGTTGGTGTGCGCGCGCCGAACACTAGTAGGAAATCAATCAATAAAAGCGAAAGACATTTGAATTTCGGGGAATTTCGGGGAATTTGGAAAGGCTGGGAGGCGTACATACACGGGTGGCGGCAAAAACAACGAATGGGCATTCGGAGCGCGCAAGGAATGAGACTCGAGGTAGGTCGTGACAGAGATATGCGACGCACCGGCAGATCTGATCCCTCAGTAACTTCCGTGCGTGGGCCACGCATGATTCTCGACGTTGTCGATAAGCAAGGTCTTGACTCAACAAATTCCGTTTCCCGTCGAAGCGGCTGGCGATGAGTGTGGTGTTATACTGGTATTGCGGTGGAAGTTGGAACGCCCCGTCTGATTGATTGGTATTGAAATGGAACGCGCGGGGTGGTTAATATTACGACGGCGCGCGCTAGTTGGTGCGCGAGACGGAGACAGGAGGTAGTGCGGATAGATTATTGGAAACTTGAGCTACTGAACCGGATGTTGGGTATGGCATGCGCCGAAGATTGGAAGTATTCCAGACCGCCGGAGCACGAACATCGGGGCACCGCGAAGACGTAGACGCGGAGGGCATTCGAGAACCCGAGCGTACGATGTGGGCCAAAAAGATCCTGCGATATCGAGGGGTAGAATTTGCGTGCGGCGGCGACGGGAGAATTTCCTGTGATGCGTACCAACAGGAAGAGGTTTGAAGTCTAACGATATCACCAGAGAAGATTTACGGTATTTCAAAAACGCAGCTTCTTGTCCTCGTAGATGGGGGAGGTGGGTGTGTCCCCAATATCAGTTTAACGACTGCGTGGATGGTAATTGTAAACGAGAATGCAGGGAAGTGGGTTGGTGTGGTGGGGAGAGAAGAGGCTCGGAGACGCGAGGATGCACATGGATAGGTCTGGAAGAAGACGAAATGAGAGGCAAGTAGTCGGCGCTGTCTAATGGCATGGGATAGGATGCGATGCGCGGGACGTGAGGGGTGGATGACAGGGAGGGGGAGTGGCGATGTGATTCACAGAGGAAGCGCAAGCGGAATGTGTGAAAGCGGCGTGAGATGTGTAGACAACAAAAGGGGTGCAGGGGTGGATGGTTGTAGGGAGGGAAGGGAAGGTAGACCAAAGAAGGGATGGGTGGATAGAGGAGTGGGGTAGTGCGCGGTATAACGACCATGATAGGAACCTGGGCGTCGCGGAACGCGCAGTGAAGCGAAGATAATCCGAAAGACAGCGAGTATAGGTGGTTTTGCGGCGAGAAGCGGAATGTAGGGCGCAGGATGGAAACCACGAAAGGTGGGGTGTGGTGGATGAAAATGGGTAGCGTATGGAACAGGAAGGGGCGAAGGGGCGTATGAGATCAGAGGGGCCTACAAGGAGGAGGGAACATGCCCGGGAAGAATTCGAGGACGGGATGCAGCGGGGAGAGGCGCAAAGAGACACCGCGTAGTAGATGAAGCGGGTTGACGACATAAAGCAATATTAATGAGTAGGATAAAGCAGCACGCCACGCACCTTGCCCTTCTTATGGTGCTGATCCCGCCGTTCTCGTTCTCTTCCATCGTCACCGCCCGGTCCGCTGTAGTAGTGAGGATGTCTTGGGACGGTCGTGGTCTAGGCGTAGTTGACGCTGTTTGTACTTCGCTTATATCATCATCTTGGCTTGCTTCAGGCATTCACGCGTCTTAGCGAGCGCACAGCGAGCCTCATCCCAGATCCGCTAGGGGTTGGTCAGGGTGGACCACTCCACCGCCCGCAGCATCGTGCTTCGCAGTCTTCATATCAGGTCAGTCGCAGTTACACCAGCGGCGTAACGGATAACAAACCTCTACGCCGAAGAGAGCAGGAGCTGCAGGAGCAACAGGGACTTCGCCGACGTCTCTTGCACACCTCGAGGCTCTTCGTCGACTTCCTGGCGGAGATTGAACGTTGATGAGGCGCCAGTGGCACGGGCGGAAGCAGTCTAGAAGCAGAGGAGGAGAAACTCCGAGAAAGACTGGTGTGGCGGTGCATCTCGGCAGCAGTCGGCATCAGTCGCCCGCTCTCCGACTCACCCGCTTCCTCTGGCAACAGCGCGTGGGAACGACATCGCTCTCGACGAAGCCCAGATACTGGGTGAATATGTTGCTCAATCACACTCACTCATTCCTGCGAATCTGCGCTCATCCTCCACCAAATATGCATTTTACTCAAATTTTAATGAGAAAATTTCAATTCGTTGGGCACCCAACGACGCACTGGCACCGCGACCTGCCTGTATAGATCCCTATTATTTCCTCTGTTTTGTGACGCGCAGGCCCCCAGTATTTGTGGATTAAATCTTCCTTCCTTTTTTTTTTTTTGTATCCGATACTCTAACATACTCGTCTCTCCCTTCTGGTATTCCTCAGCTCCAGTACTCCGCCGATTTTCCAACAGCCTGCCGATACTAGCCGCACGCGAAGACCGCTCTATTTTACATATTACTCTCAAAATGCCGCTCACTGCTGCATCACATATAATTAATCCTCAACCCAGGGCGAGTTCGAAATATCTAGCTCATTATTCCTAAAGGCCCATTATGTGATACAAGTTTAAAAAATAGCCGTTCCACTCGTCGGCGGCCGCGTACGCTCGGACTGTGCATGAATAAAAGTTTCTAGAAGCTGAATGCTCCATGCCTCCGCCTTCCCTATATACATTACTTCCGACTACCAAAACATTGTTATGATGGACTCCTCGCTCGGCACCATCTCCCCATTCTATCTTCCTATCAATCTCATGTGCACTGATGCCCCACGTTTTACCTCATATATATATTAGTACTTTTATGATTCCCTCCCTCAGTCATTCCATGATACGACTGAGGTGAGCATTACCCATATTCATATCTATTCAAAAGGCCCTCTGGGCATCCCTGGTACCTGGAGCGAGACCTCATACCAATACCTCGCTCATGGATAAGCCATGAAGATTCAGCCGCGCTCAACTCTTACCCTACCATTTAAGAACCCGAACATCATGAACAACCAAACGTCGTAAGGATAAT
Organism: Mycena rebaudengoi; assembly: GCA_029282285.1. Taxonomy (NCBI): domain Eukaryota; kingdom Fungi; phylum Basidiomycota; class Agaricomycetes; order Agaricales; family Mycenaceae; genus Mycena; species Mycena rebaudengoi. The sequence goes on along the minus strand of JARJCX010000102.1, from coordinate 443,255 downwards.
CCCTACCAACCTGAACTCTCAGAGATCCCATATCTCGTGGAGCACAATAAAATGTCGTATGGATAGTTTCCCCGACGTTCACTTATCTCCCCATACGCTACCATTTAGTGGAGGACTAGCACACGCGAGGAACATGAATAGCTAAATTCTGAGCAATAAGACAATGTCGTACTGATATTTAGAGAACAAGTATCTCGGACCATTCATCCGACGCTCACTAATCGCCGCAGTCTTCGCCTCATATGCTCGCCTTTAATAATAACTAGCACACGTGAAGAACATCTACTAAATACCTATATCTGAGCATGAAGACAATGTCGCAACGATAGCTAGAGAACATGTATATCTTGAGCGAGAATACAGTACCCCAACAACGACACTCTGTCCTTACTTTGATCGAACCGGTGCAACGCGCATTCAATTTCTACTAACGTATCACCTAGTGCGGCTTTCTTGCAACAATTGTTTTTCGGTTTCCAATGGCCAGCGTATCATTATGTAACATTCCGTACTAAGTGGTTTAATCTCAGACATGTAGAGTCTCGGCGGGTCACCTTGTTATAGCTTTGCTTATCAGTGATGGGATGTCTCCAAATGGGCATTGTTAATTTATTTCTTCGCTAATTGACAGACCCGTGAATTGCAAGCGGTATTTACGAGCTACCAGTACCGTTCGCTTCAGGTCCTCCGGTAACGGAGTTCTCGAGGATATGGGGACATGTATGTCTTGTAAGAAAACATTCAAAACCTGGCCTGGCCTGATATTCAGGTAGCTCACCTTCAGCAATGTCCCGCAACATGGTTTCATGGGCAGGGCAACTCTCGCCTTTTTTCCGTCCCAGAGGAAGACATTCTCTTCCTTAGATTAATGTGTCCTCAATCTCTTTGGACATACCTTCCCTGGTTAAATATTGTGTCCTGCCACCAATTACCATGTTTATGATTAAGATATGGTGTTTCCCTTCCAGAGTTGGTGCCGATGCTTTCCATCTCTCCAGGTCTGCTGTAATTCTTTCAAGCACTGAAGGTCGGGGTGTAGTATATGGCACCTTATTTCTGATCCAAGCCCCTAGCATGCGGCAAGTTTGGCCATCGGGGATTATCCTCATGCTCTTGTCAATGACCCTAATGTGCATTTCATTGTTAATTTGCCTCTCATGTATGACCTTCGTCCGATAAGAGGCCCGGCCCAAAGGTAAGAGCACTGTCTTGTGTTCATTGAATTTTGCAGTCGAAGCCGCACACCATAGCCTCAAAATTTTCCAGAGCTCTTCTAATGAGTCTTTGGATGTTAGATAAATGGTTGTATTGTCCGCAAAGAGGGAAATTACCAGAATTTCCTTTTTACCCGGTATTTTAACACCTTTAATTTCCGAATTTCGTATCAAACAAGCGAGGGGTTCAATAGCCAGGTATAATAATAAGCAGGGAAGCCGATGAACGGTTCGCCAATCTCCCCATTGACGGATCTCCAATTTAATTGTCTCAGTCTTCGACTCATACACCAGTTCTCAACAGGTCGTCTGCACACGTGAAAAATATTCAAATACCAACCACATCCTGAGCAATATATTTACAGAAGACATATATCTTGAGCAAGAACACAGTAGCCCAACAAAGATACCCCTTCCTTACTTTGACGAATAGGCGCAACGCGCACTTCACCTCTACCAACGTCTGGTAGAGTAGTTCATGCGAACGGTTTATGGGCGAGCGAGGTTTGTAAGTGGGCAAGATGAGGGACGAAAGCAACAGAGGTGGACCAATCAAGAGTTGCCACCGATGAAATCACTTCCATCAAGGACTTTGCCGTACCAGGTAGGTAGGTAGGTAGGTATTACACGACACGGGAAAAGAAGGAAGCAGGATCCGTAGTGTTACGGTTGCCAGATGTGGTTGCCATCAAAAATGGTATGACTGAGACCAGATTTTGGAACTGGAATTACGGATTTCAGACCTGGTAACCTACATCGGTACCAGGAACTTGTTACTTATATTCTTTATCCAGCTTACTCCAATGCTTAACAAACATAGTGTAGATGTTTGTCCATGAGGGTTTATTTTCGTGGTCTATCTGCTTAGCCGCTTGACCACTGAAGAAGCCAAAAAAAAAAAAAAAACACTTTGCTATCCTATGCCCTCATGAGGATTCGAACCTCCGACTACCATTTGAAGGCCAGAACTTAGTATGCGCAGGAAATGAACAATGTGGCAACTCATCCACGAAGGCTTCTGTGCTTCCTTTTGAGCATCGATATGACTGACTCAATAGGCCCATTGATGTTAGTATTTCAAATCTTAAGTAGCATTTTTGTCTCTGCAGCTGTGAATAAATTCCAACCAAGACCGCCTCAAAAACGAATTTCACTACCCATGCCCGAGGCCTGGTCCGACATCTACCTCCAATTTTCCCCATGTGGTAAAAAAAAAGTCTCGTCAGCCACTTATGCCCCGGGGAGGATTCTACGGTGGGAACTACAAATGCCCTTGGGAGGAATTTCCCTTTATCCGCATTGCTTTTACACAAGGAATGGATGATGTACCATTGCATCCATGGGGGCCTCTTCGGCTTAACTCTAAACTTAGGGACCACACAATCTCTCTTGGTTTGCATAAAAATAAGTATAAATAAGCAGTGCAGTGCCGGTCCATGTTACCAAAGAGATCGTTACCCGAGTCCCGTATCCCTCTGGGAGGATTCATGATCCCCCCTTACGTCTGTAGACTCCACAGATTGGTAGTGTATAATATGTTTAGCCCACTACTGGGCTATCCATGTCCTTTCGAACCTAAATATTAACGCGCAGAAGTAGGTAGGGGTCGAGGGCTTATTTCTTAATCTCGAACTTATAATTATTATCAGTTAGAATAATAGAATCCATTCCATTCCTGATCTCACGGTTGCCCGCGCCGAGACGATCCCTGAGACCGTATATCCTTCGGGCGAGAGAAAATAATCCCCTGCCCTGCCGGGGCCAATAGGTAGGACAGTGATGTCCAATCAATACCATGTTTCTTGATTTGTAAACAATGTTTTGCATTCGAGACCAGGAAAGAAAAGATCAGTCCTCTTTCAACTAATTGTACTGGAACGAAGATAATCCCTGTCTTTGCTTAGAAGATCGATCAAAACATGAGTCCTCTTTCATTTAATTGTTCCAGCCAAAAGATAAACTATTTTTTCATGTATAGCGGTCATAGTCTTCTCAAATTCAGCTTTCAAGTACACAAAAACCACATTCAAAAAAATTACTCATGTTATGTACCGAAATATTTATCATCTTTTGGCTGAGAAGATTGAACGCAGCAGGCAGGACTCATGTTTTGATCAATCTTTTGAACAAAGACAGGAATTGTCTTTGTTGCATGAAGAACAGTTGAAAGATTAATTATCCTTCATTATAGCAAATTTGACGGAAGGAAACGGTGGATCGTGTCTTTTCGATGGTTTTTTTTCTTGCAATTGATTTGAAATTTTTCAAATTCATTCTGGCTTCATTTTTATTATGTAGAACACAGAAATCCTCGATGGCCTCTCGCCGCAACCGTTTGGGATGAGCGGAAAACCAGGCACATATATACACATGCATCGCTGCCATCGACTAATTGGCACATCGTTCTCGAGTTCTGTGCTGCTTCTTTGCAAAAGTGTGAGGAAGATGGAGGCTCGTTTCATCCCTCTTATTATGTCCCTCCCAACTTGCAATAACAAGGGCTCCGTGGAAGCCTTATCCGCTTTACTTTGCCTTCATTTTACCTTCCTTAAAATTAATTTTTCGTAAATGTAAATATGGAATTGGCTCTGAAGATGTACAGCTCGGATCCAGGAGAAGGCGATGAATCAATTCCGAAGCAACTGTATAACATAAAGTTGATAGGATATATTATTTCAGATAATCCGCGCTGGCTCCGCCGACTGTTTGTGTCTGTTACGAGTACTTATGTAATAAGTATCGTCCCTTTCAACCAATTTCATCAATTTTTTTGACTAGTGACGCGGATCGTTGAGGGACTTTTTAGGGGCTGTGTATTGATAAATTGGTGGCAGTGCTTAATTTTGCTTCAAACTTTTGTAGTCTTTTTAGTCGCTGTAATGTTTTCAGATGTTATTTTCCATCAGAACGGGATTTTTCCCCGAGTAAAAAACTTTTTGTCCCTTGTCCTTGTTAAAATTGAGGGGCTCCCTGCCAAATCCGCCCCGCATTAGCTCAGAACCAGCTGGATATTTTCCCCTAGTTTATGAGAGGAATATTTCATTGCACACTGTGGCTACCTCCCCGCTCAGAAATCCTTAGATAACCTGTAGAACTGAACAATATATGGGCTTGTCCTTAACAGAGGGGTTTTATCAAGGGGCACCCACAAAATAAATCGGCTACACAGGGTTAGGAAACTGAGTTAAGGGGTGCCGGACACATACTATACTATTAAGCGAAATTCCCACGCCTGATTGCCATCAATTCAGGCCTAAAGAGGTGATTTTCGGGATGTGCCGGCGTGCTTATTATTTTTCGTCTGCCTTTTCCGAGGTCTGAGAGCGTAAAATAATTTGCTAGACCGAACTAGCGTGTTCATTCCTACTACCTATAAACTACTGTGCCGTTTTTGCACCCCTGTTTCCACCATTCGCAGTATCAATGACCAAGCACAGGTTGATTTCTTCTTCAATCCACTGCAGCACAATGGAACCGGACACTATATAGTGTTAAGCACTAGAAATTCTCAGGGTTTGCTCAGGGTTGGAAAAAATTCCGAAAAAAAAAAACCTTTTAAACACATTTTCGAAGCATTTTGAGGCGAAATCCGAAAACTGGATTAAGGTGCCCCGGACCCATACTATACATTAAGCGCGTGTCTCGGCATCTTGCCCCTTGGGTTTTATCCGTTCTGGTCCAAACTCCGTTCTGTTCCGACTGTCACCGATCATTTCATCGCCATTACTCCTTTTTATTTTCTAAAGCCAGTCTGCGTTCAGAGCCCAGCTAGCCACAAAGCTAGCCGAGCTATTTCGAGACGCCGCGAGGCTGACTAGACGGGTAACTAGCCGGACCTCGCCGGAGCTAGACGGCAATTTTTTGCGCTTCGTCAGGCCTACCGGCGTCTAGAAATCGCTTCGGCTACCTGGAGCCTGAACGCAGTGAGTGGGAAGAAAGTGCAGGTAATAAGTAATAGGTAAATCGAATTAAATTACAAGCTATCTACGGAAACCTGAACACTTTGTGTTTCGGCACATTCCACGGTAGTTGCCAAAAATCTGCGATGTTGCAGTAGCTCAGAATCCCGTGTGTATCTCCTTCCAGCTTCTGAGATTAACTTCCTATTACCATTTATGATGGCTGCCTCTCTGTCCGCTTAGATTGAATGAAATATTGGCGGAGTACATCTATTCTCAACCCTTTTTTGAGTAACAAATTTGTTCATCATTGGCCATTTAAAAAAAAAGTAAGTACGAGGTCATGCCGGGTGCAGCCACGGCCCTTCACCCCAAGTGTCATTCGGGGAGTGTAGCACGACACACGTCACTCCTGTTCGTTCTCTTTAATTCTTCCTCCTTGCTTTCCCTGCGCGTATGCTTTTCAAGTGCTCAAGATCGACCATCGCCGCCCCCGCGCCATACTTCCCCTCCGTGCACATGGTCACCGTCCTTGTCGTTGTCTTTGCCTTGCATGCCATTGACCATCAAAACAGGGGTGCAGCACAACCCGCGAGCGAGACCATCCTCGGGTAATAAGACGCAGTCGCGCATTCACGGCCTTCGGCCTAACCGCCATTGAGGCCAGGCGCCAACATCATCGGACCAACATCACGTTCTCTCTGCATGCCGTAACGCCATCCTGGACTCCTGCGCAGCACGAGTCACGACGTGGGATCGAAAATATATATACGCGGAAAAGTCCCACATCGCTACGCCGCCGTTAATTCACGGTTTCTGCCCGCGCTTCCTAGACAAGAAGGAGACGCGCATGGACACGCCGTTATGTACACACGAGTACCGGCATGTGAGGCGCACGGCGTATTTCCGCCCCTCGTCCTAGCCGTCATCGCGGGCCCCGCTCCAGTGGCACCCACATAATCGCGCTCCCACTCTGCAGTAACGACGTGGATCGACTATCTGTGCGACATGGCCGCGCCGTTGTCTATCGACACCTTCTGTGTGCGCACTTCCTCGGGGCTCGTCTTTCTCTCCTCCAAACCGCTCGTTCAAACAGCCCAAATTCACGCTGGCCCCAAAAACGCTCTTCCTCCGCCAAGGCCCGCGCGCGCTCCGCCTCCAGCGCATCTGCGACTCCTCCCATTGCACCCGTCCCGCCCACCGCCTCCGTGTCGTCTCCACCGCGATTTCGTGGCGCCCGCATCTCGCAGAAATCCAACAGTGTCACCATGAGCGTCACACCCCGGGTTTCAGCCGTGTCGGTCGCACGTTTGTATCCCCACAGCGTCCGTTATGGGATTATGTATTGATTTATTTCGTTGCCCGTACGTTTCATTTTATTCGATCTCGATATCTCTCTCTTTGCGTTCACGCGTTCGCTCTATATGTGCACCACCTGACATTTCCGTTCACTTCTATCTTCGCACCTCCATCTTTCCATTTCATCTCCTGTTCGCCGCCATTTTCTATTTTCTCTTCTTTTCCCAGTCTCCTTTTCTCATCGATCATTTACGTCGCCTGCGCCTTCACTTGTTCTTTATTTTATTTTTGGACCGTGATATTCTCTCTTGCTGTAGTTCCCTTGATTTCTTGTCGGTCCGGTACACCCCACCGCCGTTTTTCTTCTTCTGTACTTTGTCTTCCTTCGATTTTTGCGTCTCTTTCCTGCCCTCACCTCATCCGTTCTTTTTTTCCTCCTGATTCCCTTTTGCTGTAGACTATGATTCCTTCCCTTGCTCTTGCCCTTGCGCACTCGGTCTTGTACTTACCACTGCCTCTTCTTTTCTCCTTTCCCTTTCCCTTCCGTCGAATTCTGTTCCATCGTTGATTCTTCTTGATCCCGACCCAACCCCGCTCTCTTCTTCTTGTTTATATCACTTCTCTCCCATGTCAGTTGCCCTTGCGCATTCGTTGGCGGACCGTCCCCCTTTTTTTTTACTTTACTCCGTTGCGCATTCCGTTGTTTGGTACCATCTCCCACCGATTCTTCCTCTCTTCTTCGCCTTCTGGATTCTTCTTCTGTATCCCATCCTCAGAATACAAGCCCGCCACCCTCACCCTAGCTCTCTTTTTTTTCGCTTTATTCCATTTTTGAGGGACCGTGATATCCCTTCCCTTTCCTTTTTTTTCCCGCTCTCACACGTTCCGATTTCGTGCTTTACACTCGCGACCTTCTTCCCCTCCTTCGCTGCCATTGACTTCCCCCACTTCTTCTTCATCCGCCCCTACCCGCCCCGTTCTCCTGTTGTTTTTGGGCTGGTCCGCTTTTATTTCCTCTCCCCTCATTTTCCTGTTGGATTTTCACTTTTCTCTACCGTTCACCTTATCGTGCTTGGGCTAGAGCAGAAGCTGCGCGTTCGTTTTTGGGTGAACATCCCGTCGACATTTATATTTTCGTTCCCATTCATTGTCTTGTACATATTCCTTTTGTCCTCCTCGTAGATCCTTTCTCCGCTTCCTTTCCCTTCGATCCTCCGTTCCCTTCGCCGCATGTTCCTTCATTTCATTTCATTTTATATATTTCTTTCTTTGCGCTGACCTAAATCACCCATACACAGATATACTCTACCCCCCCTTGTCGTCCTCACACACCCTCCGAATCCTCCGCCGAAGCCGCGCAGTCTGTCGTGCTTCTTCCGACGCCGTTGAAGGTGCTGGCAGTGGTGGGGCGCGCGGAATCGGGCAGCCTGATTAACGCAGATTCGACTCGGAGTCGCGACGCCAGTAATCGCGCCTTCGACGTCGGCTGAGTCGCGCTGGAGGGACTGCGTTGATAAAGGCCACTGGAACGGAGTAATGTACCGCAAGGGGGTAGATCAGGGGCGCAATACCGTAAAGCCTCAGCAGGAGAAACCCAGTTGTAAATTATTTCCAGGCAGGCAAAAGAATCTATAGCACGTTTGTTTAAACAAATTGTGTCTAGACGCAAATTGCCGTTTAAACAGGAACTGCACGGTGCGGGCATCACGGCCGTTCAACCCGCGGTTTAAACAATGTTTAAACACAGAAAGGCATTTTGCACCAGGTTCAAACTTGTGCCTCAAGTACCTGCATACATATGCAAGGCACCGGAGCAACAAGCATCTGACTGGGCCAACTGGGAATAACATTTCAAGAATGTAAAGCTTTTTTATTAGGGGAGTTCAGAGTAGACGTCGGCTGCCGGTGCAGAAATTCTCGGCGGCAGAAATCTCACGTAATCAGTCACAAACCAGTACTTCCCATTTTTTCTTCCACGCCACTCAATCTCTTGCTACACTTGCTTTATACCGTATATCCGAATAATACATGGTGGAATGGCCAGAAAAAACAAACCTACATTACCCTCTATTAAATGGACCAAGAATGGACTGATCACGTGAGATTTCTGCCGCCGAAAATTTCTGCACCGGCAGCCGACGTCTACTCTGAACTCCCCTATATTATGGGCCCGAGGCCCGGTACGCAGTTCAACTGGACTCAAGGCGCACTTGAATGCCACACAAGGGATAGTTTAAATACAATGTGAGACTGCCTCGAAGCAAAGAGGAATCGGAAGCTTAAGATATACTTCCGATGAAGTGAGTAGTCGGGCTTTGAGTATTTGTTTCTTACCATGTTAAACAATGAATAATCTTTCTTCCTTCAAGGTTTCTTATCACTATTTTTAATACTTGCTTATCTCTCACATTGCATATATGGCCCGTTGTAGACTTGTGCCTCAGTCTTTTATTAGACATAGGCGTGGTTTGCAATAGTAAACAACAGAAGTTGTTCCTCAAACTGCTGTCCTTCTGCTCATTTCTATAACTATTATCAATATGTGATTAGAGGTAAGATTGTGTCCAATCAATTAGCTTGGCAGCTTCACACTGTCCTTTCCTCATATTCAAAAACCTATTAAATGTAGCATTGACCCAGCAAGTATAATTCTGACTTCGATGTTTTTTAATGCTAACCTCACAGTTCAATCCGACGAGGTGCAAGATTTTGTGGGGCTTCTTATGAACTGGCCACAATTCGATATCTTTTCCTCAATTCACATTTTTTTCCGATATGCTGGCGTTTAAGTCTTGCTGTTTAAATTTCATTCGCTGCTGTTGCATCATTTGCCCAATGATTAGGGTCTATTCTCCGTTTTCACCGGTTATACATGCTATGACCTTAAAATTCTTCGCAAAGACTTATACTTCATTCCTGGAGACAATTCTACAGACACATGAATATCTCAGGACGTTAGACTAGTCCCCTTCAAGGTAACAATGGTTTGTATTGGCAATTATTCAACTGAACGAACTTGGGATACTTGTGTAATTCATAAAACCATTGCATTTAAATTCAATGATCTTGAGCAACTTGAGCCATGGATTTGATGTGATGCAGGGGGTCACATGCCGCCTTTATTTTTTTTCCAGGGACTAAATACTCCTGCGGTAAAACGGGGCCCAACTCCACACACGGTACTAGAATCTGCTCGATCATTTCTCTCCAAAATCCTACTGACATAGTTATATATCTTCAAATGAAAACTTCAGAGGCACGCAAACTACTTATTTGCTGTGGTGCGGATGCACTCCTCCAGAAAATGGTGTGGCTTGTCGACATACTGTCCCTTTCCCCGTATCAGGTTATATGGAGACGAAGAGCTGAAAGAATCGGATGCCATAGAGCTGCCGCCTTCATCATAAAGGTACTGTGTAACGGGTTCAACTCACCATATCCGATCGCTCTGGCAACATCATGCTTTTTTTTTCTCTGCCTAGGCCTACAGTTATTCTTGCCTCCTTTCTCATGTTCTCAGCACACAGAGACTACCTCCTGTACTGCGCACGACTGTATTTCTTGGGTGTATTTCTTACAACTAATATCACTTATTTTACATACAACAATTATCTGCGTGAAGTCAGATGTTCACCGCATCGAAGCCCCGTACTCAATGTACATGCACTAAAAACACTTGAAGTCCTCTCAGAAATTTACAGAAATTGGGCTCCCGATGTGGATTTACACAGCCCTTTCCATTTCATTCCGCGATTGACCTTGGTTTCGGATTGCTTCTGCAGACTGAGTTTCATTACTCCAAACACTCCAAAAAAAAAAGAAGAAAAAAAAAGACCTTGGTTAAGTGAGAAGAGAATGTTTGGAGTGGAATCACTATCTTTACATATATTGACAGCTCAAACATGTCTGTGGATTTTGTTTCCTCTCCCAGACTGACAGTTTGTCAGATCCACTTGCTTAAGTTTTTTCCTAGCTGCTTCTAGGTCAAAGAGTACGCTTCCATGAGCTGGCTCGGCTCAAGCTCAGCCGCTGACTGCCAAGGATTGATACAGAGGGCGATAAACGATGCAAGAGGCAAAGTGATCTAGAGCTGGGAGAGCGAGGACGGTGGACGAAGTCTTAAACACCAAATGTGTGGGAAGAAGAACTTGTTATTCATTATGGATACCCTTACATTAAATACATGAGTTATTACCAAGGAGAAATAAAATACCATGTCAATATTTGACAGCAGAGAAGTGAGCAGCAGAGTAACCAGTTGAGTTAGTATAGATTTCTAGATAAATTGGGTTTAATTATACAGGGTGAGATGGAAAACAACAAGGATTGAAAGACGGTGTATTGGAAGGCGATGGTGACCATTGAAAGCATGAATTTTGAAGCTTACAAAGGGATAATGAGGATAATGCGAGTCTGTTGGTCTGAGCATGACAGAAGGCAGGCAAGGCGGCCAGGTTTGAGAATGATCAAAGGCTACGTTGTTTGGTTCGGAAGCTGTTGACAAGTGACAGGCATGGGAAGTGGTCCGTGCACAATCTTGCACCTAAATCTTGTGAATAGACCTTTGTCAGCTCACAAATTCTAGGTGCCTTATTGTCAGGTGATCTGAAGTGTCGGCGGCCCGGATCCATTTACATGCTTAGCGCTTGCTGGCGCCAGTCGGAGATATGGGAGGGTCGGGCCCGGTCGGGGCGACCCGACCCGACCCGGTCTAGGCCCAGGCCCATCAATATATGTCAGCGCGGCCCGACCCGACCCAGTGTCAAACATCGACAAATATCTCTCCTCTACAAACTTCCCAGTCGTCCCTGGCTTGCGCTTTTACATATGTCTCCACTTCTGTGGATTTCTCGCTTCCTAATTCAACATGTTCTTTCCAGTTGACTGCTTTTTTCTTTTTGTCGCTCTATACACTTGCCTTTATCATGATACCAGAATAAGATCTCAATGCTTTGTCAGTTCTGGCTACACCGTCTTTGGCACAGACTTCGATATTCAACCTCTTTTTGTAGATCATCTTTGACCTTCGAGTCTCCAGTGGTAGTAACAAATTTGAGAAGTCCTATGAGCTCAATGTATTTCATAATATTTTGTGTGGGTAAATGCCTGCGCGACGGCAGGAGATAAAGACAGCGCAGTGATTTTTTTCTGAAATTCCATGTAGACATTAGAGGGCAGTGGCGAGCATAGCGGACAGCAGTGTTTGCAGACAATTGGCAGAGGGTCGGGTCGGGCCGCAAGGGCCTAGGCCAAGCTTAGGCGCTACACAGCCCCTGGGTCGGGTCGGGTCGACCCCTCCCATGGATCAGACGCTCTCACTGGCGCTCATCAATGTATTGTCACCCCGTCAGTGGTCTGAGTCGTTGAGGGAGCATCCGGGGGAGTGGCATTCTGTGCCCGCATGCTCCCAGTAAACAGTAATATACGCGGAGCCAGCAAAGCCGGCCGCTGGCGGCGGCCCGTGCTGGAGTCCACTGTGTATCACTGGAGTTCCATTCACCTCAAATCCTTCTCCACTAAACTCCAGTGGGGATCAGTGGGTGTAAGTGTTCTATGACAACCTCCAACATACCAAATTTTATGATCCAATTTCCAACAATATCCACTGAAAAGCACCGGTTTTCACTGGGTACAGATTAATTCTATCTCCAGTGATACCCAGTGAAAACCAGTGGTTCTCAGTAGATCCACTGATCCTGACGGGAGTCAAGGTTATATTGCGAGCCAGTGAACTCCAGGCACATCAGCTGGTGTTCGGCCGACTGTAGTGGAGTCCACTAGTATTTACTGAGATCCCCTGAGTCTCATTCTCTGACATAATCTATTGATTATTAGTGGCTAGCGAAATATGTTTAAATTCAATTCAAGTCCTGGTATGGTGTTTAAAATCTTATCTTGGTAGGTACGGAAGGTGTGTAGAGAGATTTCACCGGCCTTCGCCACGATCCATCAGCGGGTGCGGGTGCAGACACGGCGTCACTGGAGATCGGCGAAGCACGGTGGCGATTGATCGACATGTGGGACACACTTGGCTCATCAGCTTGCAGCGAACTTCAATGGACTAGTGGAGGCCACTATGTCAATCTGGCGAACTCCAGTGAACTCCAGTGCGTAATCGGACACTGTTGATCAAAGTTGAATGACCGATGTTGCCGGAGATGGCCGATCGACAGCACGGAATGACGGCTGACGGTACATTCCAGCAGTCACCAGTGTCCATCGATGTCCACCAGTGTCCACCGCTGTCCAGCAATATACTTTCATGCGGCGCGTATATAACTCCCAGTAAACTGCCTCCATTCCATTCACACGTCAAGCTGAGTGTAGACGGCGATTCAAGGCTGTAGAGGAATTCGACAGCTTTCTCTCTCCAACAATAGACGAGGTACGGAACGGCCACTCAAACCACACGCCGGCTGATTTCGGGCGCGCAAAAACAGCAGGCGGGCTACATACACCGCCGGCGTCATATTTTCGCAATAGCAACCCATTTGCGCCGGCCAAATTCTCGGCTCTGATGCTTGCTGTGTAACTTCTCAAATTGACTTCTCTGATTTGAGGCCAGACCAGTTCCACCCCAAATGACGGTTTGTTAGAATATTCGGAGGTAATCTAACCCCGGGATAGGGAAAAGCGCGCGCTAATACATAGTCGGCTGAGTTTCAGTACATCGGATTCACGTCAGGGGAGCCATGTACTCAAGATCTGAAGGATCAGAAACCAAAGCTACTTCCATTAATTCGAATTCCACAATCAGCTCGGGACCTAGATTTTTTCTGATATTCAAATCTCACCTCAAGCTCGCTAAAAACTGGCAGGCTTGGCAGTGGTTACGTGTTCTTTGTTCCAATTGCTGTGTCTTCTCTCGGGCTTAGCACGTATTATCAAGTTTCAGTGAACTTCAATTTTAAATCGCACTCATGCGAACAATTTAGTCCAGCAATAAATATAGCCTCTGATTTAGTTCATCTGAATTTCACTCCGATACTCCATATTTAATAACACCTCAGGCGAGCTAAATCTCGGCACTGACCGGTGTCACTGCTGGGGCAGAGTGCATGCAGACGGAGCCAATATAAGACTCCAATTACCTTGCGAAATGAACACAAGAATCATCCGTAATGTCAACGGCCGCCACACACCCAGTCTGGCCTTCAGCAATACACTGCCCAGGAAAAAGTCTGGTTCCGGCTACTAGATAACAGCCTTACTCGAACCCAAACCTCCCAATCAAGGGATATAATTCGATTTGGACTGAATCGGAGGCGATGCCAGGATAGTCAGAGCAACAGAACGACTCGGCTTCGGAGGCTACAGGTTGGAAGGAGTAACACATGCTCGAGGCTAGCCTTCTACCAGTGAGCCGTTGGCTGAAGCATATGCATTGACACGGAGTTGGTGATCAAGGTTGACCATGCCCAGGCAAGCGGAGGGTATGAACAGAGGGATCACCTCAGCGAGTATGTGTTTAAAGCCAGGCCGAGGCCAGTGCGCCTTGTGGGCGGAGGCAAGTATGCAATTGTTTTTGGTCGTTTATTCGCGTTTCGATGGCCAGGTCTCTGACTAGCTACGCTGTAAGCCTGTATTCTGTGGCTCATAGTTTGGAGGAAGTCACAAGTCGCAAGTTAAACAAGTCTGAATACGAGAATACGATAGATACGACGGACTACGCTAGTTACAGCTCAGGTAATAAATACTTCAGCTGAAGTGGGGAGTTGAGTTTGATCGCCGTGTGTCGGCATGACGGTTCATCACAGCCGTGCTAAGATTCCCACATTGATGATCTACTTTCCTCTGCCCGCAAGCTTCATCGCCAGCAGACATCCTCTACATCCTTGTCCTCTACATCCTTGCCACGGTGGGCCCGGACCGTCGTCTAACACTCAGCTGGCAGAAAAGTTCATACTAGAGGCAGATCTTATGCCTTTGATTCCGGGGTGCAAAGTTTGGGACGGGTTTCAAAATTTGCTCCTGCCCTATAGACATCCCATACCTGCAGCGAATGGCATGCAACCATCTCGGGCACTCTCAGATCGCTGCGGAAACAGTTCAGTCATCGAACACTGGTGAGAGGTTCAACATTAGAGAGCGATAGTGAGTGTTGGATAATGTCTAGCTGTGCCATTCCCGAACACATCTCGAATTTCTTTGCAGATATTGCAGTGTGATGTGTATAAGGGCGAGCATCCTGCTCCAAAAATACTGTTTATTATGAGCTATCGGGATTGCCCGGTCCGAGATCAAACCGTGATCGCTACTTCGTAAGTAGGGTAAGAACGGAAGGAAAACTAGAATAAAGAAAAATAATGTCATGGGCAGGATAGCCAACTCTCTAAAAGGGAAACAGCAGGTGTGGCGTGAATTGGAGATTGTGTGCCAATTAGTTTCCTGTAAACAGACACTACGTTGAACGATGAAGCTCATACATCGCATGTTCAATTAATTGTATGCGTAAATCGTGGCGTAGGCCCTACCAGTGGGGCGGAACAGTGCGGTATCGGGTATCGGTAAAAGAAGCCCGTTGCAGCGCCGGCTCCCTCTAAGGCCCCACTACTGTGCAATGATTGCATAGAACACTGGCAGATTCCTGATCGACTGAAATAGAATCTCGCGATGATCTGTCGCAGTACCTGAGGAGATCTCCTGTGTGATTAAGGGGTGCATCTGTGGGAGAAAGGACCGCTTCCGAGATAAATTCGGGATAGGGCTTCCTTCGACCACCTCGTTTTCTTCGACCCTGCTCTCCATCGCACATACGCACCACCATTCCAAATGCGTGCTGGGCCCTTTATCTTTATACTCATATCGCCTACCGCTGTGCTCCCAGGCCAAGCTAAGGTTCAAAATGTTACCCTTGCCGCCGGCACTTCAAGCAATATCACGTAGGTGGCATCGCCCATGACCCTTCTCACTGTTTTGTGACTTCTCCGAATAGCCTGGCCGGCCCTGAATGGGGCGGGGTTGGTGGGTGGCAGGGCCTCGAGGACCAAAATACGGACTGCGACGCATCTACCGACCCTTACTTTAGAGATGGCAAAGCCACCTCGAGTCAGGGCACTTCTGTTTCTGTTCTCTTCCAAGGTAATATGCATGGTTAAACACCCTCGCCACATTATTGACCACCTTCCTATGCAGGGACAGCCGTTTATTTCGTCGGGTGGAACAACTCGCGCAATGGCGTATATCAACCCTACATTGATGGGGTGCCTGATTCACCAGTCTCCGCTTATATACCTGCGAACATGTCGTGGATGTGCAACGTTATCCAATACATGCGAACAGGTCTCACAAACGCGAACCACAACCTCACAATCGCGCTGCTGCCGGATGATCCTGGCAGTATCCATGTTCCAGGACTATCGGTCAACGGGTTCATGTGAGTTTCTGCCAGTCTTGAGCATTTAGATTCCGACGCAGGATGAACAGTATCACCACGGACGACGACCCAGTGCTGTCTGTCACGTCAACTGACATCGATGGTAGTATCATCACCACCACCAGCAGTAGCAGTTCCCTGCCCACGAGCACCCTGGCTGACAGCTCAGCTCCGCAAGCAAGCAGTTTGCTGCCTACAAATTCTACTGCCGACGGCTCTGGCCCACCGTCAGCCACCACCGATGTGACACGGATACCACCCACGTCTACTGCTGTGAGCAGCTCGCTGGCAACCACCACCGAAAACAGTCTCATTCCACTCACGTCTGCCGCAAGTAGTACCTTCCCGACCACAGCAGCTGATAATTCTGTCTTGCCCGCCGCTACAAGCTCCACTAATGAAAGCGTCGTTCTGCCATCAACCACTACCGATAGCAGCCTCATACCACTCACGTCTATTGCCACAACTAGCGCCTTTCCGACCACAGCAGCCGATAGTTCTATCTTTTCCGCTGCTCTGAAAATTATAAGCTCCACTAATGACAGCTTTGTCCCGCCAACAACCGCCACCACAGATGTAAGCTCTGTTGCACGCACGGTTATCGTGAAAAGCAGCGCTTCCCAGTACACAAAAACCACAATTCGTGGCTCTGTCTCGGGTCCATCCGCTAGAGTGCATCCCACACATTCCACCAATGACGACTCTGTCCCACCGTCAACTACCGCCAATGTCGGTGCTGTCTTACCCTCTAGCGCCACTGCAAACACCATCTTCCCGATTGCCACCACTGTCACGACGACTGACAGTGATGATATCGGTGCCCCGCATACAAACACCGGGTCGATCATAGGCTCCGCAATTGCTGCGATAATAGGCATCCTGGGTATTGCCTCGCTCGGAAACTTGGCCAGCCAAGTCATTCAAGCAAAGAAGGTAACAAAATGTTTCCTTTATTCCTGGAAACTCAGAAATGTCATCTCCATCAGGCCTCAAAACCTGGAGCTAACGCAAAGAAGTCCCATGAGTTCTTCTTTGTGTTCCCGCCGTATTTGCCGAGACCTAGGAACGAAGAAATAAGCTCGCATCAGGTGTGATGGATACTTCGTATTGCTGCTGTGCTGTCCAGATGACTCAATTTCATTCTATAGATTGCGCTCACCCTCGCGCCGGTAGACATTGAAGATGGCCACACATATCAGCAGGTAGTTTGGCAGGTGGGTACTTCTTTCATGCTACAGTCGCCCTTCTGATGAAATTGCAGAGGTTCAACATTGATGATGGATCGTCGGAGTTTAGTGCAAAATTCAATTATGAGTAAGTTTGGCTGGTCTAGAGCGCATATCACGCGAACCATTCGTACAGTCGGGGATTCGGCACTGCAAATATCAAACCTGGAAGGGATGAGATTAATGGTGTTTCTTTCTGTGACCGACCTTTAGCAATTGGCCACGCGAAGGTGCAATGAAATCTTTCAGCTTGCCCCACCTTGGTTAATGCCACTCTTTGTTCTTGGTAGCCCGGCCGAATCATTCCCTTGAAGGGATCCGCGTGGGCCAATGCGCTGGAATTCATCATCCGGAAGTACACCCGAATAACTGCAAGAAATGATAGTGAGGTTCCATTGCGTGTGGTGATAGGTGAGTACGTTTCTGTGCATGTCTATGCTGCCTTTTGTGAAACACCATTGCCTAGGGACATACAACTGTGTGGGAAGGGACCCAGAAGCGGCAGTGGAAGGGAACGCGGAGGGTGCGGAGGAGGACGATTACCTGGTCCATTCCCAATCTGCAGAAAGGGTGGAATTCCAGTCATTCGTTATAATGGATGACCCGATTTAGTGCGTGAAAATGTGCAAATATTTCGGGTATTCACTGACATCGTCGGGGTTGAACTATACTAATAGTTATGGAAAGACATTATCAGCCAGTTTCGACTTGACCTTGCGTGCGTACAAGACGCATGATGTTGAAGGTGAGTTTTGAGCCGGACAGATGATCATGGACCAACATCACACAAGTTGGTCAAATCCTTTCACCCTCATACCTGAGGGATAAAGCAGTTCCACTACTGGGGGATGGTGTCCGTATAAGCAAGCTTCCCAAGGTAAGAATATGCTCTCTGGAAGGTATGCGACTCACGGACATTTTCTAGATCGCGACATGGAGTATCCTTTCTAACGGGTCAGGGATCGAACTGAGGAGAGAACGAACGGCGCGGAGGGAGACTAAGACAACCTTGTCCTGGGGACGGATATTTAGATGAAGGTTTAGATAACCTCCGTGTGTGCTTGACAACGGACTGAGTTTGGCTGTTTTGGCATTGATTCATCTTATAACAACCTAGATAGACGCGAATTCAAATGTTTAGTGGCTGCATGGCAAATGATCGGGGGACGTTGGCGTTCGCCCTGTCCAGCGGGGAGGGTAACGGTGCAGCTGAAGTCTTCCACCGACCGTCGGCGAGCGACAGTCTCGGCCGACTCGGCGGTGAGGTGCGGCCGAAAGGCAGGAGCCGCGATGTGGAAGATGTACGCTGCCTGGTGTGTAGGTGGGTCGACGGTCGGGCGAGGGAAGGTTGCTGGACGCTGCGGTGATGCTGAATGCCCGCCAGGAGCGAAAAACGCACGCGGAGGCGGAGACCCGAGAGCAAGCAAATCGGCGCCTCCAGGTGCCTCCTCCCAGTTATCCTCATCATCGGCAGCGGCCCTCGCTGACATTGCGTCAGTATCCCGTTTCAAACAACGAGAAAACGTGAGGGCGGAGAGGATTTGGAGCTGCTTTCAGGAGGACTGGGAGTAGGGTCGCGGACGTGGCCGTCAAGGAGGAAAGGCCTGTCGCCCGTCACTGTCACTTGATGATAACTTGAACACTACAGCACCGCAAGGCATAAGAGGTGTGTCAACCAAAAGCTTACTTAGTATTTTTTCGGATCTGGTCTTGAATGTCGGGTGAAACAAACCCGTGCCAAGAATATCAAAGATGCCGGTGGTACCGAGGAGGAGCGAACAGAGGCCACGATCTGGCTAATGTTTTTATTACCTGGAACTAAACTCTGAGTCGGCTGAGCCCCAGTACTCAGTGCATTCATGGTTGTTTATATCTTAATATTCAGGTGCCACACAACGTGCTTCTCCTGGTCGCGTGCGCCGTTGAAACAGGAGGTGAGGGTCGTCAAGATACTGCATGCCTGCGCTTGGTAAACTATGTCCTTGGTAGGATGACTCGAGTCCGCGCCATCCTCGTCACTTAGTTACTTCGCTTAGTGTTGTGGAAGTTCGTGAGGTTGATGGTATTCCCTGAAAGTTTGTGAGTTCAGCTAGATTTACTACAACTTCGTCACTTCCTCTGCACACCATGAAAGGTCGTCACTTGACGATAACCACATGACCGCGTTCAGTTGCCGAGGCTGCCGCACCCGTTCCGTGGGCCATTTGCTTGCCTTGACAGGCCTTGACGATGGCACGACTGCGGCAAGGGATCCTCTGGTGATCGGAGCTCTCACGGGCCCAGCTTCTGTTTGCTTCCCAGCATGGGATTGTAATAGCAACAGAAAAGAAACCC
Source organism: Mycena rebaudengoi (assembly GCA_029282285.1). NCBI lineage: Eukaryota > Fungi > Basidiomycota > Agaricomycetes > Agaricales > Mycenaceae > Mycena > Mycena rebaudengoi. The sequence goes on along the minus strand of JARJCX010000102.1, from coordinate 423,907 downwards.
TCTTCAATCCTCATAGACAACTCGATGATCCAGAACGTAGATGACATTTGTCCGAATATCGGCATCGTCTATTCGGGAATGGGTCCGAATTTCCACATATCAATGAACAAGGCACGAAATAGCGCACAATCGCATTGGAAGATATACGGAGAATAACCGCCGACACGAGTACCGACACGGGAAATTGTGACTGTGATACAGCAGGCTGCCAATCAGAACCCTCCTCAACTATTTTAGACTACTTTACACGCCAAAATAGCGTAGAATAGCCGACTATTGCTGGATAGCCTAAGTATCTACATTAGAATTATCCTGTCTTCCCTCCCAAAAAAAATAGCGAAGGCCTTCGCTATTTTTGGCCCAAAAAATCGTAAAATATCTCACAGTTACCTTCAGATTATACTAGAATATTTGTGAGGGTGTTTGACAGTATGTTGTATCACTCTGTCGCAAGCTGAGGTATCACCCTAGGACTAATTCTGTACCATGGTAATTCCGGCGATCAAACAATACATATGGTAAGCACATCGGTCGCGCACGTCCGAAAGTGACGAGCTTTTGCCAGAATTTAATCGAAGTGACGAGCTTTCCCAGAAATCAATTGAACTGACAAACTTTCACGCTTTTACATCAAACTCACGATTTTTCTCATTCCTAAGCGAAGTAACTAAGTGACGAGGATGGGTACTACCCGATGACTCAGTGTCTGTCAGGTATGTATACTTGGGATAGCCACCGGGGCCCTTTGTTCACTTTGTTGGGTCGCACAGGGATAGAGTGATGCTGAGCAGGAGTATGATACTGGGTCAACCCAGACACAACTGAAATGTGCAGACGTTTTCACGGCGTCGAGCACCCGGACAGAACGAGTCGACATGATGGCCGCCAGAGGTCGTGATAAGGAAAGCTAAAAGAACAGAAGCTGGGGGAAGACGAAGAGAATAGCCGGGAGCGGCCCGTGCGGCATTCATCCGATGGTGATCTTATATCAGGTCTCAAAGGAGCCGAGCTTGAGCCGGGGATGCCGACGGCGTGGCATTGCGGCAATCACAGGAACGGAGATTTGGCGAAATCATTGTCCTCCGGTGCCGGCAAAGAAAGGGCAAATGGCCCTTCCCGAGAATCATGCTTAAGCCACTGCCTCACACCGCAGGTCGTTTGCCCCCTTTTTCAACTTGGTCTGGGACAAGTTGCAATTGAATGGACGATTACAGATATCCCGACCACAGCAGAGTCAGATGCTGCTGCGGGCACCCAAACAACGCCGTGGTATCTCAGGACGGAGATTACTATGCAAAAAAGCTGGCTATCCGGTGAAAGAAAGGATAGATGCTGTGAAAAGAATTGTGGAAGAAATAATATCGGTGTGGCTGTCAGATCGGCGCAGTTCGGACAGCATGTCCACAATATCGTTTGACGCCAAGGGGGCCACACCAAAATAATCCTGAAACTCGGTTACACTGGCGCCCACTGTAACAGGATACAGAGCTGTGGACCCAGCGCTACGCAAGCTGGCAGATCGACGGACAGACCAACTGCCAATCATGAAGAGCGCCAGGAGCTCGGAATCATTAGATCATTTATATGTGCTTCGAGGGTGAAGATCCTCATTCCCCTCGAGTCAGTCTGGAGTCACACCAAATTGCGAGTACACCCATTCAGACAAATCCGTGTTCAGCCCACCAGCTGCCGGCGTCCGACAAATATATATTTGCTGTGCAGAGTCGGCCTGGGCGACGTGGTTGTTGCCGGAACTGAGACTAAGCCTGCTCTGGGTGTCGCAGAAGAACGTTCTGTGCGCAAGTAACGAGCCAGAGTTGTACTATCTACGCCCGTGGCTACAAAGTGACGTAAACTGCCTCAACCTAAGACCCGCTCCAGCTTTGGCCTTCCCGTAGAGTGTGAATAAAGTCGGAACACTATAGACTTTTACAGCTGTTAATATCATATTCCCTAAGATCACCAGGTAACACCTAACTTTTTGGGCGTCGTTCATGTTCAATGGCCTTGGGTTATCTTTGTGGTCTTTCAGGAGGAAATGCTCCTTGTCCGAAACTTTGAAAAGCTGGCCCTCTGATCAATATTGTGTCAAATCTTTAATGAAACAGATAATAGACGACCGAGAGAAGCAGACCTTTGTAACCTGTGATTGCATATGCTTGAATAATCGCGGGAGTTCGGCACTCAACCTTTTGGTCAGGTCTGGAGAATCCTCAGAGCTGGAGCATATACTGTAAAAATGACGCACCCAACTGTTCCTAGAAAGAAAACTGGGGTGTAGATCGGATGATGTTGAGTGTTATCCACAGAGCCTAACGGTCAAGGTATGAGGTAGTAAACTTCAAGCATCAAGCATAATCGTACATAGCGCAAAGGTTTTTGGAATCTTGCAGTTGTTGAAAGCTGCTATCGTGGGAGTCTCATGGTCCGAGTCCTTAAAAGGCTCCGACCATGCGTGTGTAGGTCCAGACGGATCCAAGGAAGTCATGTGCTTCGGCTATGACGGTGTATGGCTGTCAGCAGGTTTACGGGCTGAGGGGTGAAAATGAACTTCGACGGTCACTTGCTGCGTTCTCATTGAATGCGTGCCATCCTCGTTTTCAACAACTAGACTGAAGCCGGCTCTGTAATCCGTGAGTAAATGATGGAGGATGTAGTGCCTTCAGCATACTCTGGATGCCAAATGACTGTCTGTTGTATTGGATCTTCACCGACGATAAATTCGATGGCACATATGGAATAGTAGGCACACACTGCTCGGGTCGAACCGAAGGACCTACGAATCGGAACAGATCAGTATTGGCAATAAAAGTCACCATAGCCCGACATACTTTCCACACAATCGGATTGGCACTTGCTGAGAGGAAATCGGAGTCTGTGGGCTCCAGGGTCAAGAGAATCTTGTCATAAAGAGGAGGAAATGAGTGTGGATGATGACGGATCGGAGAGCTGAAGTCATACATCAGTTGCGAAGTTAAGCCTCTTCCTGTTGTCGTCTACGGCCGTGTAAAATACTAGAGACTTCGAACCAGACATTGTTGGCAGCGGGGGCTCTGAGTATGAAGAACGAAGGAAGAGAGGATCCGTTGATTCAACTAGACGCCACAGCCTTATTATACACTTGAATCCACGATGTCTCCGGGATTCTATAGCTCAGCCTCCGTGTCGATATCGGGTCAAAGAAGCTTGGTCAGTTCCATACCAGCGGGAGAGCTTCTGATGACTGCACATCGGGAAATACAACCATCGCCAGACATTGAAATGCAACGAGCGCTTTGGCCGGCCTGGAAAAGTGGCCGGCATCTTTCAAGCATCTGAACGCTCCGAGCGCAGATCAGAACATCTGTCAGTAAGCCTTGACTGGTCCAAGCTTCCCGACAATGGAAGCTACGGAGAATGCACTGTTGATCACAGGTACAGGTGAAATGATAGATGGAGGTTGTAGTCTTCTTCGTTGCGGGAGTTTCAGCCCTTCTCCCGTGCTTGACACTCGATGTTGATTTTTGATGAAACGGTGCCAAAATTCCTGCTATCAGAGGCTCCGTCGGCGAGCTTCCTTGTACCAAAAAAGGAAAACTTGGCCGAAGGCGGAAGCCTAAAGCTTTCCGGCTTTTCTCCATGCGGTCAATCAATCTGATAAGTCTTTTTATAACGCTGTAACCTCCGCTTTGACATATGGCTAGTCCATGTGAGTACCCACATGAACTCACATGAACTAGCCATATGTGTAGGTTTAAGCAACAAAGAATTTGTTGCATAAGTGATGGGCCCTTACATGACAAAAAAATTGACGCACCTTGGGACAATATTGTGCGCTTTGCTAATTTCGGATGGGCAAACTAAGCTCGGACAGTGTCTCCTCTTTGAAATTCTGATTTGGGAGAGGATTCCAGTGAGGAACATTCCCCAAATCATGTTGGGTAGATTAGCCCCCGAGGAGGAGAAATAGCCCCGGCCAGAAAAGGCTGCACGCGCTCCATTGGGTAAAAATGTCATCAAAACGGCGACAACGACCGGAGTTTGTGCTGATGAGGACGACAGGCAAAAGTGCCAGAAATCTTGGAGGTTAGCTTCAAAGTGAATCCCTGGCCCCCACAGGGCACGCCTAAAATATATAGGGGAAGGGCAGACGCAATCGTTGCAGTTGTACATGAAATTGGTAATAAATAGTTATATGGGTGATTTTATACTTCATGAACTGTACTTTGGTTCTCTAGTTTATCGAAACATGCAGTTCACTAGACATACCCGGCCTTGAATTCCAGAATCTGTTGCACGGTCGGTCGTTTAGACGGATCGCTGTCCCAGCACAACGTGCAAATTTTCCACCAAGCATCCGTCAATCGGTTCAGGGTCACATTAGGAGTCGGCCTTCCAGGTCTTTTCCCATTTACAATATCTGCTTGTGCCAGGCTGCTTGCTGCATAAAATGGATTCTTCCTTGTGAATAGTTCCTGAGGTAAGGCGTCAGTACCTGTCACGCGTACATTCAAGGACCACTGATAGTACCAGGGTCAACATTCCGAAGGAATAGACATCTGCTGCTGCAGAGTCCCCGTACCCAGCTAATTTTTCAGGGGCCATCCAGAGGGGGGTTCCTCCAGTTGGCTGACTTAAAGACAGGCTGAATGAGCTGTAGAGCAGAACAGAGAAACCAAAGTCTGCCAGAAGCGCTCGCCTGTCATGGGAAATCAGTATGTTCTCCTTTAGCGAAAATGTGAGAGGGTTGGATGTCAAGACCCAGTGACTCACGCCTTTCAGATCTCCATGAAACACCGGATCTTCCCTCGTATGCAGGTAGTGCAGGCCACTCGCGATGTCATGGAGCTAGGAAGGAATTAATCCTCACCGATCGTGGATGTTATGTGAAACGTACCAAAGGGTCAGGGTCTACACTTCCGCTACTGACATATTTCCTAGCACTTCCGTTGGCCATCCAAGGCGAGATGATTGAAATTGTCCCATAAAGCTCCACGGTGATACCACGTAGCGGCAGGATGTGACGGTTGTCGAGTTTGGACCAGGTATGCACCTCTTTAAGAAATTTCTGAGAACCAGTTCAGTGAGGGTTTATGTGAGCAGCCATGACGAACCTTTATGTCTGAATCGTTTATTGAATGCCCTCGAATCAACTTGACAGCCACTGTCTCTGACGGGAGTCCCGCCTGGAGAGATTTCAGGCTACCCATGTAAACATCGCTGTAGTTCCCAATGGAAACTGCTCGCCCGTTCGTCAAGGCGACTCTGTGATCAAGAACTTCAAAGCGATGGCGCACGATGTTCCCTTTGTACCGGTCGGGCCAAGAATCAGACATGGGTTTGGGTACACTAATATCGTAAGGTCCAATGAGCGTTTATATGGCTCCTGTTGTGTTCCGGGGACCGCGGCCATTTGGCAGAAAAAGCCAGGCGCTAACGGGATGTCTTTGATTTGTTTCGCAGGGAGTCCGAGTCACGAGTTTCTTTTTTGGTTTATGGGATCCCCTCTCACAAAGTGTGGGCCAAATCATCCATTTCAGTATATGCAAGCGCCCGATCCTAAAGGTATCTGAAAGCTGTAGATCCTCGTGGACCTGAATGTAACTTCTGACAGTAACTTCTGACAGTTGCCGTCTATTCAAACAGCCGCTGATGTCACAACCCATTTTCCATTTTAGTCCTGACTGTAGCCAACTTCTGCGCCATTCCGTCTCACCAAATAAGTATAGAGCTACTGTGATTCTGTGAAGTGCGTTCGGCGGCTATCTGTAGATGAGATGTAAAATCTGGTTCGTAGAGTTTCCTTAAAATACGAGATATTTATTTGGAATGGAGCAATAGATTGACCTCACGAAACATGCGCCTGATCAATACCACAGAAGGTGGAAGAAACAAAGAGAAAAAAGCCTAGACTTCTCGCCCTTCGTACATTCAGTCAAAGAAGCCAATCTAAGTCCCGCCGCGGTGAATATTTCAACCGAAGTGGTGGGATGTGAAGCACCCCACCGAGCTCTTATGCTTATACATCTCGGGAACAGTGCGGCTCGCATATCCCGAAATCGATGAGGCCAAGCGTCGCAGGAGTGGGAGCGCGGGAACAAAAAAAAAACGGCCGACACCTTCTTGATCAAAAGGGGTTGACGACCGTTCGATGGAATAGCTATGTGGCTGACATGATCCACGAACGTATATATAAAAGCTTATTAGACCCCACGATATCGCTTGACCACAACTCTCATGTCTGACTCTTGGCGTGACCTCTACAAAGGACACATCGAGCGCCATCGCTTTCAGATTCTTGATGGCAGGGTCACGTTGCGGAACGCGGCACCGATAAGGGAGGGGAATTACGGCGATGTTTACACCGGCAGCCTGAAGTCGCTTGAAGCGGGATCCCAGCCAGAGGAAGTGGCTGTCAAGACGATTCGAGGGCGGTCGATAGAGGATGCGCATATAAGGGTTCGTCATGTCTACTCAGATGAAGCCTATCTGAATTGGCGCTCAGAAATTCTTCAAAGAGGTGCACACCTGGTCCAAGCTCGACAACGTCCACATCCTACCGCTACGTGGGATCACCTTAGAGCTTCAAGGGACGTTGTCAATAATCTCGCCTTGGATGTTGAACGGAAGCGCTAAGAAATACGTAAGTAGTGGAGACGTTGATCCTCGCCCTTTGGTATGCTTTATTTAGTACATAATGACCGGGATCGGTGAAGATTAATTCTCTCCCAGCTCCATGACGTTGCGAGTGGCCTGCACTACTTGCATACGAGGGAAGAACAGGTGTATCACGGCGATTTGAAAGGCGTGAGCCACTCAATCTTGACACCGAACTCTCTCATACTTTCCGCACAGGATAACGTTATGGTTTCCAATGGCGGCCGGGCGCTCTTGGCAGACTTTGGTTTCTCTGTTCTGGTCTCGAGTTCCTTTAGCCTGCCTATAACTCACCCAACTGGAGGAACACGTGCATGGATGGCCCCTGAAAAAATCGCTGGTGACGGGGACTCTGTGGCAGCAGATGTCTATTCCTTCGCAATGTTGAGCGTGGTATATTAACAGCCTTGACTTTCCGCGTTGCGGATATTGATGCCCCGCGGCAGGAACTATTCACAAGGAAGAATCCATTCCATGGAGAAACCTTCCCGACAACAGAAGCTATTCAAAAAGGAAAAAGACCTCGAAGGCCAACTCCCGACGCGACATTCAACCGATTGACGGATGATTGGTGGAAAACTTGCGAGTTGTGCTGGGACAGCGATTCGGCCAAACGACCTGCCGTAATACAGATTCTGGAATGCATCAGCCAACCCAAGTTCAAGGCTACGGTCGGCCACATTTTCTTTCGTCTTCCACATTTTCATTGCAGCACAACAGGAATCAATTAACTCTAATATTAAAACAGCAGGAGGGTCGAAAGAAGACTCTGTATGACTCTCGAAGACTCGGCGCACGGTTCCGAACACTAACTTACTTCCCAGGCCTTAAATTCTCCAATCAACCTGACTTTCGTTCGAGATAAGCAAGTTGGTCACCTCCATAAGTCCCAGGTGAGTGAACTCGTATCTTGTCTCTCTTATGCAAATCTTGCACGATAGGTACGAATAGCGTTGGAGGTTTAGATATGGCTGTCATTATAATATTTGTTTAGATCTTGTTGACGGTTACTCCTGCCGAATCTGTTTCCGAAAACTCTGCTCCCATTGCTTGGAAGGTATATTCAACGCTTATGGATCTGTATGCAATTTGTGGCCTGATATTTACCCTAGATTCTTGCTTTTGATGACAGTGAGTATTTTCCTATTCTTCCGGTGCGCTTATGGACCTGATGACCACGTAGATACCGTGGAGAAAGCTCTGACTTGGACAGGAGAGTAAGTGGTTAGATTTTTTACTATATCATCTCAAACGCAAGTTTAGCTTCGGATTTTTCACGATCCAGCAGCAAGAAGATGGCACCATTGTTCCAGACCGTGCAATTGTCATCCGGGTGTGTCAAATCTGTACCACATCTTTTAAGTGAGCAACACTGATTTGCTGGTAAATACAGATCGGCCAGATGTCGCGTTTGGTATCGGTAGCTGGCAAAATAGAATGGTCTGCCCCCGAAAACGGAAGTGACCACCATCGAGTAGCGGTTTCAAATCAGGCTTTAGTACCGGCGTCCTTAGCTCTCTGTAAACCTTGTAGCCATTCAGCGCACATTGGCCCTCACCACAAGTACAGTCGTAGTCGACAATGTCGACACATACTTTCCAGTCGTTCGCTTAGGGTGTCTCCAGTACGTCCCTTCTCTTTTGAACTGGCTGGTTTCGAAACCCTCACGTCGATTAGACCTGGCAATACCTTTTTAAGTGGCCCTCCGGTCAAGCTCCAAGCATATGTAGTATCAAGCACTAAAGGTCCGTCCTGGTCATGGATACTGTTCCACAACGTTAAGTCAGCTTAATGATAGTATATAAAGAGGGACAGGTCATCGAGAAGCAAGACCTGTTATTTCCCCTCTTCGCTAACTCCGAAGGGGTTGCAGAGCCCCATGACTTTCAATCTCTTCCGAAGGTTATCTCAATCTAACAAGATTGAACTTCACTGAGTTGCGGACGGATTATAGCACGTCAAATTCTCTGTCTCAAATCACTCTTCTGGGAGATTTATCTTGACACCTATTCAAGATTAGGCAGATGGATAAACTGGGCTACTATTAATTTAAGGTTCCGGCTCGCTGTGTGCAGGTGGTCGATGGTGGATCGTAGGATGTATGTAGGCATCATATGAGTAGTTGGAGGCCCCAGGTCGCAATTTACAAGATGTGCCGGCGCAGTATTGAATTTCCTTTCACCGACTAGCCAGAAAGGGTAATTTCTGGCTTATCGGAAGCGATATATAATATGCATATGAAGTATGTTGGATCGTCTGGGAGCAACTGTGACTTTCCAACGCAACGGAGGCATGCCCTGCTAATGAGCACCGGGGTGGCTGGAATGGTGATATCAGGTAAAACGAGAGGTGTATAGGCGAACCGAGCCACAAAGGCCCATGAGACGCAAACTCCGGGTTCGGGCTGGATGCCTCCAGCTCCTTCAGAAATTTCCCACATTTGTACAGAAGAACTTCTCTGTTCGGACTGAATGAGCAATGGATGGGGTTCAAGAAAATAGGTGCCTCGCTGATATTATAAGGAAATTCCGACACATCGATGACGCGATAACGTATATCCATCCTCTGGCTCGCATTAGACCAAAAAAAAAGTAAGGCACACTACACGAAGTTATTAAATTCAAGCGAGAGTGGATGTTAATGAATAAGATTGTCTCCATCTTGGCTTAGTCTGGATCTGTTGGCAGGTCGCTTACCGGACCTCATTCTGTCTGGCAATGACGCACGGCGGCAAGATCGATATCGCGGCACATCTCAGAGGTTGAATTAGTGATAGATGGCTGGCAGTGGCTACCCCCCCCTTAGTCCTCAATATCTCTCCCTCTTTCATCACTTAGTATGTGTTTTTAAATCGGCACTTTTTTGTGGGAACTTCTATGTACTCCGCTCTCGATCATTGTAACAATGCCGCCGTGGACGCCCGATCGTCGCCGTTCTTGAATCACCGCCGGTTCTCCCAATTCCCAAATGCTCTCGAAAAAAGGATGGTAAAATTTCCTGATTTAGCCGCATCGTGGTGCCATCAGAGTGTCGCAACGGGCGAGAGTGTCGTAACTCACAACACACGGTGGTTGGCTAGTGTGCTACACACTATACAACGAGTCGAGGAGTGACAGTGTCGTATTTCACATATCCCCCGTGGGAGTTTCGTGGGAGGGAAAACTGAATTGCGGTAAATATCACTCATACACTGCTCAGCATTTTTTTCTGGCAGGTATTGACATTTAAATTGACGTGCCGGAGCCAAATCGGCGGTATTTTGATGTAATGAGACCAGAACAGGGCGGTTTCACTCCAGAAAAAATCGTGGATGTTTCTAGTTTATATTAGTTGCCGTAGGCAACTTTATTATATAAGCAGCCCACGTGCGCCAATTTGCAACCGCGACGCCAACGCGAAGCCACCTTTTCGACGCGTTATAGCTTCATATAATAGATCCGACCAACATTTTGAATGATATAATGGACCTGTACCTGATGTAATCCAGTGTTTTCCATTTTCTCAATGTCGCGCCCTGTATTTGGCGAAGAAAGGGCCGAAATCAATGGTGCCTACGTTTCGAGAGTTGAAGCACTCAGAAGGCGCTGTAAATGTTTTCTGTGTGACTATTAACTGCTACAGAATGTTTCAAGGGACATTGGTGTGTCAATCGTGTCCAACCCAGCGAAACGCACAGAACGAGACGCGTTGTTTGGCTACGCATTCGTGATCGCAAGTTGACAACCGGTTATCAGGGTGCGGTAACTAACAGACTTTAGTGCACGAGGTATGAGTTAGAATCCCTAAAGTGTCTGTCTACTGAGAGACTAGGATGTTTCAATAAACTCGGGCGGTCATTTCAGGCGATAATTTGCACGACCAAGAGGTGAGTGATCTCTGGATCTTGTCAAACGTTCCCACGGGGGAGGGGTACCAAATAAGGGAATCTTACCTCAGCGGCAAGTGTCGGCACCACCCCAAGCCTCTGAGGCGACACAGTGCAGCCACATCCCAAATGCACTTGGAGACTGCGCACCATATACTATTACTACAGTCCAATGCTCTCACAACGGCTTGTTATTCTGCAGCCGACTGCTGCAGGAATATTGTGCGGAGTTCGGATCACGTCAAACTCGCGTGGCCAGATCAAATGACAAGATCCAGAGATCGCTCAGCTCTTGTGCACGACTGTTCATTGGAATACCGACCCCGAGCGCATTTTCTGCATTCGGCCCATGGGAGAGTTCACGTGCGGTCACCCTTTTATCTCGTCAATCCAAGGTCCGGTAACAGGCACGACAGTGGATTCAGACTAGGCGACTTTCCCACAGCTCGGACAAAAACACCTCAATCTATAGTGATCAAAACGAAAGTTTTGAGTGATTACGACCCAATAATTGAGGCATTTGGACTATGAAGGGGGGTAAATATAATAAGGAAGGTAGGGTCGGCAAGCGGCAAGGCCAGCTACCGGTGCTTAAGAGAAATCACGGTGTGGTATTAAATATGGATCTACGACTAGGCTAGCTGCGTTGAAATGACTGTGGGTATAAAATGAGCTATCTACTAGTAAGGTGGCCTGTCCGGGTGAAAAGAGCGGCGCATAAAAGAGTGTGCTTCATCACATGTGTTTGGCTTTCTTCGCTGCAGTCGGCGACGCAGCAGATACATTGTCGAATGCGACGTCGGTAGCGGTGTCCCTGGGCCTCTTGCGTGACGGCGGAGTGTAGGCGGGACGCTCGGGCAGGGCCGGGATGGGTGGGTTCCAAGCTTGGCCATAACCACGGTCGAGCACCGAGAGCCTTTCAACAAGGGCAGGGTAAATCTGTGCAGTCATTTGATTGAATGAAAAATGACTGAGATAATGTTCAAGGATACGTGAGAAACGTCAGGTGTATGCAATGGCACTGATGCCGATGTGGACGGACAGCGACAGGTCAAAGGCCGGCCACAATCACACATCGGCATTTGGGAATCTAAGCTTTTGTCAGACGTGGGTGCAACGAGAGGAGCAGAGGACGTACCTTCGGATATAAAGCCCTCTGTATGAGTAAATGTGTCGGCGTCAATGTCCATAGTGTCAGTATTAGTATCAGGTTGGGATGGTTGAGGAGATGGACCAGAGATACTGGCTGCAGATGCTCGAAGATCAACGTGACAATCAGAGAGTTGCATGACGGTGTCAAAGGCAAGCTCCCAGCAGTATTGGAGCCAGTCTCGGCCCAGAACAAGATCAAATGGCAGAGATGATACAATCGACAATTCCAGGTAGATGGAAGAGAAACCTGCAGTGCATGGGATACTGAGGATTCCATGAGTGCGAGAGTGGGTAGCAGGTATTCCAGACGCCAAGACCCAGTCCAGAGAAAGCTCCGATTGTTCCTTGTTGCGGTTGAAACTCGTAGACAATGAGAGGTTGCGAAACGTAGCATTTGAGGGGTCATTTCTTGTCAGTAGTTTGTCAAGATTTTGACTATCGGGTTGGGACGGATGAGAGCAAGAGGCCGGGAGATCGGTTTCGCGGTGAGCAGGATAGTCTTGCTCTTCGTACATAGCAGAGTCGTTGTAGGAAGCTGGATCGGACAATGAGACATTGTAGTGTGTGGAGAATGGGAAGCGGCTACCTGATGAGGGTGAGGTATCCGCCGTTGTGAAAGCGGAGTTGTATTCGAGTATTGGGCCATGCAATGAAAGGGGGTTCGGGCACGCTATGTTGAGGTTTTGTTGTTAGAGGGAGCTCTTTCAATGTTGCCAGGAGAACGTACTGGGAGGTTCTTCAATCTCCTCGTACATAGTTGTGCGTCTTGACATATTGGACGGTTAGGCAGTAGTGGGTGGTGGAAGGACAAAAGGACGAAGAAAGAATTCGGCGGAAAGAACAATCTAGAACAATTACAGGGAGCACTTTACGCGAGGCTCCAGCCGTTGAGAAGCCGAAGACCATGCAGCCAATGAGAAGAGACGATTTGTGCTTACGCAAAAACTGCTGACGAAAAATGTAGTTTACTGCCAGTGGCGAAATGAGGGCGCCGTATAGAAACCCGTACCTAAAGGTAGCGGGAATCTACAAGCCCTGAGTGAGGAGCTGCAGAGCTGTAAATTGTGGTTTCGAAGCCTGCTTAGAGAGCGGAAGCGGCAACAGAGAGTGTGACTATTCCGTAGGTTGATGTTACGAAGAACCAAGGTGTATTTAAATTTATGAGCTGTGAGCACTATATATAGTCAAGGTCCTTGCTATGACTCATGAAACCTGCACCAAGTTGCTGAAACCGATTGTTGAGTGAGCGAATCAAACACCATCACGGGAAATCCCGTAGGGTTGAGCTGCAAGGTAGCAACCCGTCTTTAGCCATTCAATTGCCGGTTTGATACAGTAACCATACATGGTGCAAGATCACAAAATTCGGCTTTCTGATTTTAGACCTGGTAACCTCAGGAATTCGGCGGTTGGAAATACCGCTCCATCAATTCTTAGGGCCTTCCGGGCATCCCTGGTACCTGGAGCCAGACACCATACTCAAGACTTCTACATTGTTCCAGTATATTTTCCAGCAAACTTTCATTCAAGTCTAATTCGCGATTTGCTCCATGATCGAGTCTATTATCCGCTATTAGCTCGTAGGGCACAATCGGAATCATAATAAACCATATACATTAAAGGAAGCGGATATCCTGCGCAAGAATACTGTAATCCGAAAGACAGACCCCACCCTCACTGCAATTGAAACGGCGCAGGGAGCCTTTCACCTCCACCAAACTCCCGAAGTCGCCGTCACGCCCTGGACGAGATCCTCGAAGAGGCCGTCCATGTTCTCTTGACTGTACTGCACATCTGCAGCGCAATAAGCTGCATTTTTCGTTAATAAAAATAGATCATTGTCTCAATGGCAGTTTTGGAAATAAGGATCGGAGCCAATTTACGAATGTTGTCTTTCATAGGAACAGTCGACGCTCCGCAAAATAAGGCGCACATCGCCTCTTGAATTTCGGACTGAGGAGGAAGCACTGTTCTTACAGTTGCCACATCTTGAGCAAAAATTGCGAAATTGCGACGTTCCCCTGAGAATAGCCCTGCGACTCCCTGGGATTGCTATTTCTTCCGGCCTTTTGAACAGGTGCGTAATGCGGGTTGCTCGACACCGAGCCACCATCATAATATCGTACATAGACGCTCCATCAAATGCGGCCTTCAAATTAGGAGGAAGCTTGTTGTACACATAGTATTGGAAGTTGGACATGGTGTCTAACGGCTGACGCAAATCCCTGAAAGGTTTTCTACATGAACCACACACCTTAACGACACTCATTCTAGTTCTCTCTGTTAGCCCTTCGGGACACAAAATAGCTCCATCATAGGCTTCTAAATTGTACATTGTGGGAAGGGTTTCAGCCGGCAGTGCCGGATTTCGAAGCAAAGTCAAATCATAGTTGAGTGGATTTTCATGGGTCAATAAATGGGCAGCAGTGACTCGTGCGCATATGGTGCATGGGGCAGGCAGCCACCTAGGTGGATGCATTTTTTTCTTCCCATTCAACTGCTGTGCCATATCGGTCGGAAGGGGTAGCCATCTATGGGAAGTGGAGTTCAGCCTCGGTTAGAACGGTCCGGGCTGCTTGTTTGACGGTTTGACCTGCCGGAGCGGCTTTGTTTTTTCTTGTGGATGCAAGTGCTTTGTACCTTAATTTACATGCACCCTCGTTGTCACAAATAATCTGAATGGTGCAAGGCACAAAAAGCCCTTGACGTGCCTTTTTCAACCCATTACTTGGCTGTGACCCAGGCATAAAGGTGTACAGTTGTGTTCTAAAATGTATTCTTCTAATAAGGGTTAACTTCTTGGGACAACTACACGGCGGAGAGCTGCGAACACAATAAGATGTTCAACCGAAAAATGAGAAAAATGACCAAAGCTGCCAGCCTAATGGTGTGAACTGCCACATACTTGACATCCATATGGCTGTTATAGTGTCTCATAATTATTTTTCATGCAGGTTGAGGGTTTTTTCATGAAATATACACAGGTTGGGCTTGTTTTCTACAAAAATCCACACACCTTCAATATCTTCCAGGAAAAAATGCACACCAGGTATGGATGGGGAAAAAAAGTACAGTCTGTGTCATTTTCAACACACCGCTCCAAAAAAAACAAAAAAAAGACAGCATTGCTCCAAAAATTGAAACAAAAAGATACCACTGCTTAAGTTTTGTAAAAACACACACACACACAGGTTCCAAATTTACAAAACACACAGGTCTTGGCTCACACAAGAAAAAAACACAGCTTCGTGGTGGTTTATCGCAGAAATAGGTCTGTCCTGATCAATGCAGTGTTCCACTGATCCATGTGATTTGAGACTGGCCCCCAACACTGCACTCACTGAACAAGGATAAGCATACATATACCAGTGATCAACAGATCTAAGAGGTTCTACATTTTTAAGGGTTTAGGGACCCGCCGAATGCAATGAACAGAAATATCGGAACATCTAAGATTGTCTTTCAAGATTGTAGCAAGCAGGGTCAGAGACTGCGAAGCAACAGGCACCCACTTAACACAATATAAAACAACCAAATACCCTACTCAAGGCAAAGAGGTATGTATATGCGTAAGGTCTGCAACACAATAGATTTGCAGTGATTACAGTGATATATTCTCTTTTTTTTTTTTTTTTTTAGTGGTATGGGTTGTCCGAAGGACAACCAACTGTTCAGACAACTAACTTAGGTTAGCCTCCAAACACGTAAGGTTCAGGGGAATTTAAACCCCCCAGAGAGTATCTATTATAGTCCACACCGAGGAAATGCTTTACACATGATGCGACAGCAACAGTGTGGGGCTCAAGCCAATTATCTATTCCGTCCCCTCACGTAAGATGGAAGCGACGGGGATCTGCGTGATCTCCTTGGCTCTATACCCACTAAAACTGCGGGTCCTCATCCAGTTTTCTGGTAGTCCCTCTTCATCTTTCAGCGTCCTTTTCCAAGTATCTAGGACAAGGGAGGAGGGGAGGGAATATTCCTTCCTGTACTTTAGTTCACTAGTCAGGCTGATATCAATTCTTATTCTCTCATTTATCAAATACAGCCAGTGGTTGTGAACCTCATTCACTGTCGGCGCCACGCCGTCATTACCAATCACACATTCACATCTTAATTTCCAGATGAGGTGAGCTCATTCTGTCATAAGAATGCAATATAGCCTCCCTAGAGCCGGAGATATGCGGCCATTCAAGTCGCTCAGGTTCACTAGGTTGCATCCCAGGACCGCCCCCATTGAGAGAAGGGGCCAATTCAGGTGCTTCATTACCCATAATTCATTTACCAGAGCCCAAATCCGTGACTGGCCTGGTCTTGTACACTCAAGTAAAATATGTTCAGGGCTTTCAATCACATTACAGTGTTTACAGACAGTGCAATCCTCGTATTCGGGGATGTTGGGCCAGTACTGACCTACCCAAAGGGCACCGTGCATACACTTCCATAGAAAAGTGTGTATGGGCCTTGTAATATCTTTACTACGGAGCAACTTCCAAATCTTAGCCGGAGTAGGGAGCTTTGAATACTGCTGGTTTATATATGTCTGCACCTGAAGAACATTTTCATCCGTCGATTTCCTTGAGGGCTTGTTCCGGAGCTCCTATATTCTCATTACAGAGATCTTGACAATCTGTCCATAAGGAGTTCAATGATATGTGTAATTTTTTCTCAACCAACACTGGCAGTGGTTTTTTTTCCCCCGGGAGTGGTGCTTTGGGTCAACAAATGCCTTTGTCAGATTATAGGTCTCAAGAAGGGGGCTGTTGGGCAGTACATTGTGCATTTTTTGCATGGTTCTCAAACCTGTGTTTTGTTTTTCAACATGTGCAAAGGCAGTGCTCTTTCTGGGAAAGTTGTGTGTTTTTGATCAAAGCGGGTGTGTCAATTGCAATAATTATGAGATACTATTACCCCCATACATCCATGTCGACAAGATAGATATGAGACAGTGTCAATGTGGTGACTGTTTCTGCAAACTCAAACTCTTTGTTAAGCAGGTAGGTGCTGCAGAACTGAGTGCCGTCTTCCATGTCCACTAATCTTTCGCTCGTGAACAATGTTGAGAGAGAGCCAAAACTTTCGGTGGCCTTTTATTGAAGGTGTTACATATTCCATGTAGCACTACTAAGCCAGATAGTGCAGCAGTTCTAAATAGTGGAACAGCTCACAAAATAATTGAATGTCAGAGCAAGCGGTCATTGTGGGACAAGTTGTCCTGCATAGGTATCCTGGACGACACACCAACGAGTTTGTACCACAGGTTCAATGTAGATGTTGTCACCAATGTATCCTCAAGAAAACTTGGATCTTGAACATTGGACAAAACACAGGTCTTAATTGTATTGGACTTTGAACATTGGACATGGTAGGTATATTAAATAAAGTATCAAAATTATTTACACCAGGCTGGGAAGCTGTGAAGATGTAAGTGCGAAACTGACTAGACTATATGGAGTAACATACACGACGGATCAGTCGGCGTCGAAGGCAACATCCACAAGACAGGCCTTCCCTTTAGAGTTGGGAAAGAGGTGCACTCCTGAAGAAAGATGAGACAAATACAAATAGGAACCCACCGGTTTCAAGAACAGCAGGCACTAGGGCAGGCATGTCCAGTTTGGTGCTACTAGGAGCTTCTGTAGCAATATATCCAGGAGGTGCAGAAGTGCACATTCAATGTGGTGTGAAACTCCGTGGCAGCCATAACAACGCTGCCATAGCCTTCAGGTAAAGGATTGGAACGAGGTGTTTCCGGTTCAAGAACTTCCTCCAAGGACGGCGACCAGCGATGAGACATGATAAAGTTGAGGCGAACGGTGCATGTACGAGGGTGGGTGTTAACTGGGCGAGATGAGGGAGTAAGGCAACAGTAGTGGAGCTATTCTGGTCTGAAACCGATCATAGAACACCGACTGAAATCACTTCCATCAAGGAAGTTGCCGTAACAGAACAGGAGGAAGCAGGACCTGAATTGATATGGTTGCCAGATGTGGTTGCCATCAAAAGTGGTATGATCAAGACCAGATTTTGGAACTGAAATTACGGATTTCAGACCTGGTAACCTACATCGGTACCAGGAATACTGGTAGTCACCGGGCCCCTGTCGGATGCGAAGTCCCCCCATCTGTGCAAGGAAATACTTGATGTACCATGCCTTCTTTCTCCCCAACATTTGAGGCTGTTCAAGAGAGGATCACCTGGGAGGCTACCAACCTCATTTGATGGAAAATGGGGCAGCGGGTGGCGGGAATGTACGGGTGGTGTGTGGCTAACAAAATTTATCAGGCAGCAGGCCTTTGTTTGGCTTCACATCCAAATGGCCACCGCAGCAAGAGTCGCTCACCAATCTTATTATGAGTACTTATGTAATAAGTGATCATCCCTTTCAAACTCCCCATCAGCCAAAATTGCTGTTTTTTTCTATAGTACCATCAAAACATTGAGGGACTTTTTAGGGGCAGTGCTATTGAAATTAGAGGCAGTGCTTAAAATCATTTCATATTTTAATGATGATTTTAGTGGCTGAGTCATTGTTCTTGTTATATGATCTCACTGAGGGATTTTTCACCGAGTAATCTCGGTGAAAAAAACTTTTGCCTCTCGGTTAATCCGGTTGTGTGGTACCCGGCCGTTATCTATGTTTATATCTGATCTACGGATCCTCGCTCCGATATCCGGCGATACCTAAAGCGTTTTTACGGGCCTTAATCAAGCCGTAATAGGTTCACAACAACACTCTCTCCGGATCGGATACCAGGTATATCTCGCAGGCCTGGGACAAACAGGGGGGATCTTTTCGGTTGGTACAAGCACGAAGCCACACGGTGCCGGACATGCCGCTGCCACCCAAAAAGCCAAACACCCTTTCGTCAGCGAAGGGCCGGCTTGCTGGGAAGGAGCGAGCTTGCTTCGAACCTAGGGATCTTTGAGCTCAGTTTGGCATACAACTGAATGCTTTTTGACAGAAAAAAATGTCTTCAGCCATTGATACATAGATATTCTAGAAGGATTCAAAGAATATTTTGAACCCTGGGCACTTGTGATCTGCAGGCTTTTTGTGCGGTTTGGGCCATCAGTTGTCAGGGAAGTTGAGCTAAGACCGTGTTGAGTTGGTATTTTTTTGATATAAAAGCGGTGCCCATCTCTTCATATAGCATTAATACAGGTGTCTTTTGACTTGACTTTTTCTTTGTTGTCCCAAACTCTCTTCCATTCGATGTTTTACACCTCGGAGATATGGTCACACATGTGGCTCTGCGTCAAAATGTCACTGCATGACTTGGGATCTCATCTGATCCCCCCCCATCAATTTTTGGCGGGTTTTCACATTACGCTCTGAAATCGGCACAGAATATTAAAATTACTTCTTAACAGCCGTCTGAAATGAATCTGAAGTATTCCTACTCTAAGAATTTTTTTCCCCAGGCCTTATAGGTGCAGAAACAGTTGATTTATACAATTCCAGAATTGTCTGGAAGCACACCTTGAGCACTTCGGGAGTTGATGATTCCTTCTCAGGATATTATTCTGAATAGCTGAGGAGGATTTGATCGCGCAGTAAGAGGTCGTGGTACTGTACCTCAACGTGCGGTAAAAATGATGCGTGGTAGACTAACAAGCTCGAATTCATTACAAAAGACGCATAGTGAAAGAAAGATATAGCCGTTAGCGGATGAGAGACGTCGGTCCTATGTAAACAAGATTATCGCTGCGAGGTTCCGACCAAGTAAAGCACTGACACATCGGGCTTTTACGGCATCGATCACGGAAGCGCCACTAGCTCGACTGTGCGCAAACTAAGTTCGGGTCTCGTATCACGTCCTGGCGGGGGGGACATACGGCAGCGGACAGAACCGAGAAATGCCGCGAGACAGCAGTGGATTACGGCGTGTGATAGTCGGAGAGTGATACAGTAATAGACGACCGAAATCGCGAAGGATAATACGATGCCGATGACGAACTCAATTGGGGACAGGGAACAAGAATACAGAAAGTTCTTCGCCGAATAGAGTAATTGAACCAAGAGTCATCTGCATGTCAGCAACCAATTTTCGTCGCGTGCAGTTGTAAGATAGGTGCAAATACAAGCACGCACCAAGACAATCGCGTTCCTATTCCGATAGGCGTGTTACAGTAAAGGGGCAACATAGACAGACTCGGAAACGGATAACCAAAGGCACCAAAAACATCCCTAGAGCGCTCAGCGCCATCACTGGGCGTGCTGAACGCAAAAAACATCCACTTCACCGCTTCAGCGTCCAGCTTGTTGATCTCCTCTAGTTTGCCACGGCTTTCCTTCGTTGGTGTATGACCTTGAGGGATTTTTGGTGTCTGAGGAAGGAGAAGAGCTAAGAGCAGGTCACGCCGCTTTAGGCGTTGCCACTTGCGGCTGCTCGAGCCGAAGAGGAGTTCCGGTGATTGCCGAGAGATGACCTAGGCCTATTCTCCAGCATTCCGTAGGTTCGGATCAAGCCAGCCATTCATTGTTTTGTGATGCGGGCATTGTTTGGTAGCAAAACAAATGAAGGGGCTTTGCCAAGATGGGGAAATCGGGGGGGATGTTCATCACGTCCTGCGGCTTTAGCTCGCGCGAAAAACAATGGTATATATGTGAGAAAGTTTAGCTGTAACTTTGGGTTTGCTTCCTATGAATAACTTTCTCTTATATATATACTATTTTTTTTTTGTGCGAACTAAAGCCGCAGGACGCACATACCCCCAATTTCTCCATCTTACACCGACATTTGGCAGACACGTGCCCGCCAGCTGTGCGTGAGGTGTGTGCTGCATGCCATAAGAGAGTGGCCGCCAGGTGTCTTCCAGGTCGGTGCCACATTCGGTCGCTTATGGCTCCAGAGTGTGGCCAGGTCGGCCTGGCGGCCAGCCGTAGATTGCAGGTGGTACTCAGCCAGGGTCCCATATGAGCATTATTCGTAGCCATCATGTATTATTGCACATATCAATGATTCATATTGGGCAAACAAATCTATGTCTAATCTAGAGGAAATACTTGGGATTCAAAATGATTCTAGGCGTCGCCGTCGGCAGTGGTCAACAAGCGCAACATCAATGAGATCATCAACGGTCTGCTGAAACTCGTCGACAGCCTTCTCGTCAAGCACGTAGTCGGTAGTGCCGTGGGTGTTTTGGTCAACAGTCAGAATGTGGCGAAAAGCTCTGGGGAAAAAAAAGATTAGATTCAATCAGGCCAATATACAGCGAAATTTACTTGGTGATCTTCTTCGCGTCGGATTTGGCTTCCTTGCGAATCTTGTCCAGGCGCTCGTCAAGCTTGTCCCAAAACTTGGGGCCCGGGTGTTTCAGATAAACTGAACGCTGCGCTTAAAATCAGATATTGGGGCCGATGATGAACACGGACGACGTACCATGAGCGCCACACGCGCACAAAGAACCACATTGAGAGAGCACTGAGTCCCTTTCACCAGAGCTTGCGTGAGCTCAAAGATGTTTTGGTGTTGGGAGTCCGGTGCGTACACAGTATCGCCTTTATGGAGCTTGAGGCTACATTGAATCTAGGAGAACATTAAAAGCGAATTGAATTAATGAGATGAGTACCTACGGCCTTCTTGATCTTCGATCGCTTCTGAGTGAGCGCATCTTGCACGGCAGAGATGACCTTGGCCCAGTCCGCCTGGTTGTGCTCTAGCCCTGGCGGAATGTCAAAGCGATATTTCTTGAGGATAGCCTAAGAAAACTGAGTGAATGGGAATGTCGCATGCAGGAAAGCGGAAACGTACTAAAAGAATATCGGTTGGACCGTCACCCTTATACACGTTGATCTTGCTTGACAGCAAGACAGCAGGCGCATATTTCGCGATGTTAGTCTGCATGTGGATGTCATTGCTAGCGCTTCGCAATTCAAAAGATATTAAACTTACCTCAAGATCGGACGAGACCTCGTAGGCCGGCTGAGACGAAACAATCTGACTGACCTGATTACTAACAGTGAAGACATTCGCGAGAAGCTTGGCGTCGCGAAGGAGGACGGGGTCCTAGACGAAAGTGAGTGAATTTCAGGCAAGAAAACAGTTGATGTGACCCACATTCAAGAATACATCTAGTTCAGTGAGCTGTTCGCCACGCAGTCGCTTCCTCTGCGCATAGTTCCTGGCCGCAGCGACAATGTTTTGATTGGTGAGCGCGAGAGGAGGGGCGGAGCCGGAGCCTTGATTGGTGTCGGAAGTCTCGCCATCGTCGTCACCGGCCATGGCCCCATGGTTGCGCTTGGGTGCGCTGTTGCGGTCAGGTGCGATCGGTGAGCTTTGCGCCATGGCGTCGAGCATGCCGCGGAGGTCGTCGTCATCGTCATTCATAGGAGTGCTTGCACGAGAAGACATTTCGAAGGGGGGAATTGGTGAAGGAAAGAGCGTTCAGTTACACACATTTAAAGATTTTGCAGCTTCCTATTTGGGAGATGGCCCGGGTGCGATTGTCTCCAGGGGAAAGACGAGAGTCGAATAGCCTTAAATTCGACGTTGGGCGGGCAGTCCGGCGTCGGTTCTTGTTAGTTAGCAACCGATTGAAGCCCCAGCACACCAGATCTTTTCACCCCAGTCCAATAAGCTCGAGTTCAACAGTCCGGCGTCAGCGCTTGCAAGATAGATGAAGTACGACCCTGAATCAAGCCTGAGCACTTCACTGCTTGCCCTTGAGTCTTCACCAATGCCGCCGAAAGGAAGTGGGGACCTTCGCGAGGAAGGTAAACGCGTCCACCATGAAGAATGGGATCTTGAAGTAATATTGTCGGGTTTGTAGACTTCAGATACAATGAGGATCGTACCCAGGTTCAGTGCAAAGCCTGCTCAGCGGGCATACCACAAGAACGTCGAAAATGGATGGTTGCGAAGAGTGCGGCCCACCACTTGACTACTGCGCCACATCGGCAGGCTGTAGGACGGGCCAGGGATGGCCACCAAAGAGCCGAGAAACTTGAGAAGGAGCGAGAAGCCGATTCCGCGACAGACGAGTTTCGAGAAATCCAATTCGCAGCCCAACACTTTGACGGTCCCATTGCAGGTGCATCTTCGAGAGTCAAGAGGCAGAAATGTGGGAGGAGTACAAGATAAATGGAGCGGAGTTTAGCGCTGGAGATGACCTCGAGAGTCCGGAGGCACGCCGTCGGCAGTTGCGCCAGGAAGCGGAGTCCTTCGGTCTGTGGAACCCCGAGGCCATGGCGAAGAAACTGGGTTCGGGAATGCAGAAGTAGTGGAAGGCGAGGAGGACGACGAGGATGAAGATTTTCTGGCCGAGATTATGCGCAGCGTCGGTGAGTTTCGTCTCTACCAGTCGGAGTAGTGAGAGTCAAGTCCAGGATGTGTTGATGGTTCGTTTTCGATCACATGATTCATGTGATTGCCGCCGGCACTCGGACTTGACTTCCGTCCATCTCCGTCCACACAATCGATTTTGCTGCATCTACTCTTCTTGATGCTTTCTAGACCATTCAAAATAATAATTGGTCCTCATCCTGATCTTATTAGACCTTCGAGAGCCGGAACCCGGTCAAATTCAAAATGAATCGGCAGCCTCCGCCAGTCCCGACGCCAAGGAATGGTATCCATACCCGACAAAGCTGATACATTATTATTCTGACGGTCCTAGTACTCTAGTTGACTACTGGCAGATGTTTTCTTCTTGATACCATCGACAATTTTCCAAGACTCCGAATTTCAAGCTCGCTGATGCGTGTATTTCTGTGGGTTTTGAAAGAAGCGCGGTGCAAAGATGTGCCTTCCTTTGATCATTTGTGCCGAGTTCAGAAAGGCCTCCGTGCTAAGTGTGGGATTCCGAGCCTTCCCTGCAAGTCTGTCCAAGGCAATATATTTTTCATGAACGACCCGAAGGCTATCATTGCTCAGGTATCTCAGGCCTTATCCATTGTGCAGAGCTATTCTCATTGACATCTAAGGATTGGGCAAACCCGGCGACATGTAAATTAATCCATGTGTACCCAGAAATCCCAGAAGACGGTGTCATCCGAGAAATTTGGCACGTGCAAAAGTGGCGGAAAGACATGGATCTTGATATTCTCAGTCCAATGTATGCTGCAGGGATGACTCATTATTATGTGAACGACGTTTCTCGACTTCGTGATGGTAACCTCGTCATTCCTATACGCTGGGTCAAATTCCGGGGCAAGGTTTATGCCGACGCATTTTCGGTCACCTTCAACAAACAGGTTTTTGAACTATTTCAACAGATATTTGACCTTGGACTGAATTTACAACTTGAAGGATGAGGCCGTGATTAATAACTCAGAGACGAAACTCATCTGCGCCGAAGACTTAACCCAAATTATTACAATCTCGAACAAGCAGGCCAAATTCCAAAGTGGGAAAGTGTGTTATTCGATGACGCACACTGGTTCTGTCTCATCATTTGAAGCTTCACGTATTGAGGGCGGTTACACGGCTCGAATGCCAAATCCAAAGCGAGCTATAGTTGCAGGCTTTCCAATGTACTGCAGCTTCGTAAATTATTTCGGTGACG
Source organism: Mycena rebaudengoi (assembly GCA_029282285.1). NCBI lineage: Eukaryota > Fungi > Basidiomycota > Agaricomycetes > Agaricales > Mycenaceae > Mycena > Mycena rebaudengoi. The sequence goes on along the minus strand of JARJCX010000102.1, from coordinate 399,744 downwards.
ATGTGTCGGGTAATCAAAGCAAGTCCTGGAACAAGCATTGGAACGCGTATATGACACACCAAAATCTCCCTCGGAAGATCCTTCAGCAAGAGTTTCATGTACATTTTATCTCGACGTCCCCAAATGCAAGTGTCTCTGAGCAATTTTGCGAATTCAAGGCAGCGGTGGAGTAATTATCAACTTTCAGTTCTCTTCAATAACTGGGCTGAAATTCGCAGGATTACGCATACTGAGCCCGTGGAGGTTCAAGATGAGGCTGGAAATGCCACCTGCTTTTGTATTCACGTCAACGCCGGTCCTTCCGACAACCCCATGCAAAGTGAGGTCTCGGCACATATTGGAGGAAAGGGTAATCATTTTTGTCGTAAATGTGAAGTGGGCGGTACACAGAAGAAAAAGGCGTCAAACGAAGGATATCACACACTTTTTGAGGTAATTGTTTCTGTCATGAACGGCCCATAACTGAAATTTTCTTCGTAAGGCTGGTGTACCCCGCACGAAAGAACAAATCCTTGTAGAACTTGAACATCAAGTCCAACTTGCGTGTTCCGGTGTCATCAAACACGTCAAAGAGTCCTAGACGAACACGGGAGGCAAGGACACATATACACAGTTCTGGATTGACGACTTACTCTCCCGCTTTAAAACAATGAGAAACGCGGAGCCAGATCGTTCTGTGCAGGACATCCAAATGGAGCTCATCCAATGGACTGTCTAAAATCGGGACAAAATTTACAGTCCATTCTTAACCATGAGGGTGCGTTATTAAGGTCAAACTTCAACCCAAATGATTTATTTATTCCAGGCTTCGATCCCACGAAAGACACGCCCATTGAGATTCTTCATACAATACTGCTTGGAGTTGTCAAATACATTTGGCATGTTACGCACACTCCGTGGTCCCAAGAACAGAAGCAGATGTACGCCATTCGCCTTCAGTCAACAAACACTGATGGTCTTTCAATTCACGCCATTCGATCCAACTATATTATACAATACGCTGGGTCCTTAATTGGGTGTCAGTTCAAAACCATTGCGCAAATGAATGTATTTCATGTTCGAGGACTGGTCACAGAACACCAATTTATGGCGTGGAAAGCTGCTGGCGAACTGGCGGCACTTCTCTGGTTTCCTGAGATTCACAACCTGGCAGAATATCGGGTATTTCTTCCCACAATATTACCGAATAAGTCCACTAATGTGTGCAAATAGCGAGATCTTAAAGTTGCTGTCGCAAATGTTCTCGACATCTTCGCAACCATCGATCCTTCAAAGATCATTGCGAAGATCAAGTATCATCTGCTCATGCATACCGATGAAGATGTGATCCAATTTGGCCAGCTTGTTGGTGTTGCCACCGAGATTTTTGAATCTTTCAATGCAATCTTCCGGTATTGTTCAATTCTATCTAATCACCTTGCACCCAGCAGAGACATCGCCCTGCAACTAGGGGATCAGGAAGGTCTGAAGCATCGTATCACGGGTGGATGATGGCCTTCCGAAGTGGATGGAAAATGGGAGCGTGCCGGTAGCGGTGTCAGAAGTTTTATGGCAGAACATCCTGTTCTTCAAAAATTAGTGGGATGAACCAAGGCAAAGGCGGTCAAGCCTGGTAAAATCCATCGACCTGAACATTCTTTTTAGCTGATACCTTCACTCCAGGGGAATACAGACTCGTCAGCCTGAAACAGGGCCAAAAGGAAAGAGAAAGCTATTCCCTGAAGTCGACAAGCGCAGTCAACGCGTTGAATTATGGGCTGTACGATGCCAATTCAACATGGAGAAAATGTGTTTATGTCTTGAGCGAGTCGTTGGATGAGTGTCGCATTGACTCGTGGGTATTTGCTAAGTCCCCTATGGCCTCAGAGGCGAGTCCGTAACCAATTTCATGGAATTTTATTCACACTACCGCAGGATTCTCCCTTAATCTCTGGCCGAATTTCAGAAATTCTTGTGAACTCTGACAAAGGAATTCTAGTTATTATAGAACTGTTCCAAGTCCTTTCTTCTCGGGACGAGGCATATGGAATGCCGGTTCTAGTTCGACGGGACTCTGAGGTAACATATTCAATTGTTCCAGCAAAGGTGGGCAGTGATGTTCTCTTTTATTATTATTATTTTCAACTTGCTAACGGTCGCAACCAGAACCTCAAGTTTAATTTCAATGTCCAGCACGACTGCTATTCCGCCAGCTGTGAAGCCAGTGGTGTACGTTTGCGTGTGCAAGAACGCGTCGAATCCGACCAGACCGAGAGTTACATTGTGCACAAACCCCTCGACCGTTTCATCATCAATACCCACACGTTCCATAATGCCCACCTTCTACGCGCGACTCTTCCCCGAAATTTGATCGCTCCGGTTCTTTTGTTTCCCGACCGACAAGCGAAACATCATGAACTCGCCGCGGAGCTTCGGGACACATTCACTAGCCGAAAGGCTGCTGCAGTGGCAAAAAAACGGAAGCGAGCGGAACAAGACGATCATGATGATCGACCCCACAAGACTCGAAAGGTATCTAAGAAGCGCCCTGGGAGGAACAATAGCGCGGCTGTGAGTGCCGAGTGCTCGTGGAACCAGCAGTAGTACAGCCGCTGCATCAATCAAGAGGTGCTTGATCTCTGGATCACTACATACGTCCCACGACCCCCCCCCCCCCCCCGGGCAATGATGATCAATGGCAGCGTCGGCGATCAATTCTGGGGTGGCACCACTCGACGCATCACCATCGCCACTCATGTCTGTCTACGCTCGCCTGTAGGGACTCCACAGGTGCTCAGAACTTCTGCTCAATGGGATGTTCAACGGGGTACTCAGTGGATGTCGGGGCAGGCCAGCAATGCAATCGGAGAGTCAAAAGTTACTAAAAGTCTTTGAGTGCAGATGTTTTCACATAGTTGTAGGCCCAGTGAGAAATATAATCTTCATGTCCATAACACAACAGGAGTACTTAAGCACTGGCAGCAGAAAGTGAGCGTGCCAGCGCTGCAATCCGAAACGAGAGATGTGGCTGTGATGCCGACGATCCGAGCTCCCATCAGTGATGTCGCTTCACCAGATCATATGGAGAGATCCAGAGATCAAGTACCTCTTGGCATCAATGGTAGCAAACAGATCGAAACGAACCATCACGAGGACAGAAAGGTCGATGGCAGCGCAGGAGTCTGACAGTGCTGAGCAGGCAGAGGGAGACTCAGATGACGACTCTGATGAAGGATACAATTATTCAGACGGCGATTACTCTGAGTAAAAGTTTCCTATAATAGTAATAAATATTCAGAACATCTGAAAACCAGATGGTTTGAAAAGGTGCTTCGTACCTGGTATGACAGCTGGAGGCAGGCTGTGAGACCACCTGCATTACGCAGCTGGTGGCCAGCCCGATCCCACATGGAACCAGGTTTGAGAACAGCCGTCCACAACGTGACCGCAACAGCTGCAGGCAACCTATCGGCACTTTGGCGGTGTAGCACAAGCCCCTTCATTGTTTTGCTATCAAATGATGCCCACATCGCAAAATAATGAATGGCTGGCTGGCTTGATCAGGGCCGTAATACTGCAAAGTTATGGGATGGTTCAATGTACCATTTTGAGTGCCGGGTGCCACCCAATTCTTTTTTGGATATGTTCTAAATTGCCTTGAATCAAACTATCGGCCATCCCGGACAAATCCCGGACATTGACAATTCCGAAATCGATGAACACTTGTTTGAAATAGTACAGTAGTAGGTATGGATTGTTTCCGATGATATGCATTGGTTATGTTGTGAGTTCAGGAACTTCAGTTGCCATAGTTTATCCTGCTTCTTATCCTGCTGCAACACAACTCTTTCTGCCTGTGCTCAGGGTAGCATCACCGTCAACGCTTCAACACCCATTTGTGAATGCCAAGCAAATGCCAAGTCTTGTCTCTCTGAATCAGAAATCACTCATGCCAAAATTGGCCCTACCATCTATGTTGTTGCAGGTGGTGGTCCAAAATCCTCAGTTAATAAGGTACTCACCATCCACCCTCGACAAACATCACATGATGTGATGGTAACACTTCCACTTTGGGCACCGACGAAGAAAACAATTAGTATTGGGACAACAAGGGAGTCCTGTGCAATTCCCCTCAGCCAGATTATGTATATACATCTAAATGAATTATAGAAAAAAAATCAGAGCTCTCTAGCCCTTTTTGGATAGTGAATTAGGTGAATTGTAGTCAATCTAAGATATTAGTGATCAATGAATGCCTGCCCTGTCGAGCTCTTCTAAAATAGATGCAGGGTAAATTCTGTGGCCAGGGTATTTCTTTGCAATCCATGCTGCCTGTCGCCCATTAAGGTTGTGGTTGAGGTACCCATCCTCAAAACAATGACAGCGATTAACAAATCTGCCAAGAATTTGAGAGCATCAAAAATGAAGTAAAAAGACAGCTCCAGGTCTTGCGAGTCTTCGAGTATGCTCCTATGGATTACTTCTGCGATATGCACCAGCGAGACAGGTGCTAAGGATCAATTTTGACCAATTTTTTAACAGATCAGCTAATTCCCGGCCTAAATCAGTGGTTTTGTCAGTGTTTTTTTTGGATCAGACACAGTAAGGGCACCATATGCTGAATCTGGCCAAAGGATTTGACTCAATTGGAGCTCCATATTATTCCACAGATTTTTCTATGGGACCACTCCAAAAGAGGAAGTTGTCACATCTACCACGTGATGTTTGTCGAGATGTTTGTCAAGGGTGGATGGACTTGTTTAAATTCCGCCTCAGATCAAATTCCCAATCTGGCAATTCTGATGGCGGCACGATTTGGCGGCATCAATCACATCAATGCGGTTCTGGATGCCGTGATGACCAAGCACGCAAACAATGCTACTAAGTACAAGTCGTCGATACCAGTAGTATACATAATTATGGAGGAGGTGGATATGACATGACATGTGGTCTATAGTATGACGAATGAGGTGTAGGTGCTTGTTGGTAATATTGAGAATAGTAGTATAAGGGCGGAACATACTGTGTCGGTGGGGGCGCAGCGGTCGTCAGTGGGGGTGCAGCAGTCATCGGTGGGGGTGCAGCGGTCGTCGACGACTGTGGCGCAATCACGGCGGTGATTGATGTCTGACTGGGGGAAGTAACCATCAGCGTTGGCATGCATATGGTACAAAAATACATACCTTTTTGGCACGTTCTTCGCAGGTGCGCGCGCGCGCACCGCCTTGCTCCCGCTACTTGCTCCCGCACCGTATGCAGGATCGCCTGCACGCTGCTTTTTGGTCTTGATACCAGGCATCATTGCAGACTTGGTCTTTGCCCAGCCCATTGACGTGTTGGGATCAAGATGGTGGGCTGATGGAAGGACAGAGCCATTGTCCGTGATAACGAGCATCCGGTCGAGGTTCGCTTCCAGATCGCCCAGCGCCATTGTAAATGCTTCCGTCTGTAAATTCTTCTTTGGTCGTCGTAATCGCGCTGCTAGTCGCTCCATTTTTTCAGCTACCACCGTTGACGGTTTCGGGATTGTTGGCGCAGGGCCTGCAGAAAGTGGAGCGGCCGATTGAAGTGACGGAACCAGCGGAAGTTGTACAGCACCATTGTTAGCCGAGTCTTCGTAGATTGGTTCAGGGCCTTCAACTCCTAGCACACGTTGCCGTTGAAGGATGGGATGGAAAGGGAAGAGCCGTTGAACAGCGGAAAGGTGTTTGCAGTAACAGATTAATGGGTAATCAAGGCAGGTGCAGGTGTGGGTCTCCAGGTCAACTTTGTACACCTTGGAAGGATCTGATTTCGAACGGACAAGATATTTGGTGTCATTGATCTGTGTGATGTCGTTCTCCATGTAGACGTTGCTCCGAGAGACGATGGCATTGCGTTTCTTTACTTCGATGTCTGGACCCTCAAATCCTAGCTCTTGACGTCGTTGTTTGAGGGCATAATATGGCAAAACCTCGTTCGAAAGGGTGTGGAGTAGGTGGTCTAAGCGACGATTCCGTTTGCCGTGCAGGAATTTGCTCTTCAAGACGTGATGCCAGCTGCGATCAGAAACCCAGTGGTGAGAATCTGAGAGATTGACGTGTGGGAAGTCACCTCCTACGCCTCAACTAGCATGTTGGTATCGCATGCCTCGAAAATGGAACGGGAAGTCCGATACACTGCAAACCACATACGGACAACACGGTCAGACATCCAGTACTGTTTAAGGTATTCAGCAAACCCTTCCGGCGCTATCCTTTGAATTTGCGTCCACGTTTCTTTGAAAGTCTTCTGATCGGTGATCCGAATCCACTTTTTGAGAAGTTCCCAGAGCTCGGGGTGCTTGGAAATGTGGAAATGCTGCTGCCAAGCATGCAAGACGTGCCACCAGCAGAGGAATATCAACGCAAGGTATACTTCGAGGCAAGCATTGATCTGAGGCCAGTCGAAATCGGAAATTATGCGTTTGGGGATCGTCAAAGAGACCTGTTTCGATGGACACTTAGGAAATAGGCGATGGTTGCCTGCGACCCGCTTGACGAGAGTAAGAAAGCAACAGGAATACCTGGCAACAATGGCGGCATCAGAGCGGTGAGATGCAGGATTAAGATCACATACCGTGTGCCCATTTATCGCGTACTATGAGCGTGGTAAGATTCAAATTCTCGTACATTGTGACATTATGCGTTGCATCAATGCACAGCAGGTGCTCACCGTACTTCTGAAACATCTTCCTCTGCCACTGTGTTTGGGTTGCGAGAAGAAAGGTATCTGGTGCCAGGTTGGAGCCAGCAGGGGAGGTGTCGGTTCGGGATTTAAACGCCAAGAGATGATCTTTTGCACGAAGATTTTGTACCCAGCGAAGCGTTGAATCTCCATCATTCGGGTGTAGCCGGACATCTTCAGCCTCGATCTCTTTTTGAATATGGCGGACATCCCTCAGCTGGATAAATTCAGTTCGTGCGGCAACGGTAGTATCGTCGGAATCCTTGTCGAAAAGATTGTCTTCATGGTAGACCCCAGAATGTATTAATTGCAACTCAAGACTGAGTTAGATTGGTTTGGACGACAGCATATTGGTAAGAACTCACGATATGATCGGGCGATACTTTGAGGCGAAGCAAACCTGCAATATATTCGCGAGTCTCGTGTGGAATTTGGGGTGAAACGGAGATTAGTGTTGCCCAGAGAGTGGTTATGCTGGTTGTTGTACTGCCCAAGGATGACTGAACACCCAGGATATTCTTTCACAATCAACGTGCATTCACAATCGGTCCTTGTCATAGCAATCTTGCGGGCCCATTCCGGATGGAGCTTTGTATAGGGCTTTATCCCGCCGGTTCCTGCCCTCGAGCATACATAACGGCATCTTCGCACGAAGGTCAGAGGCGTTCCCGGGTAGGTGTTGACAAGGCGGAGTTCGATGACATTTTCTCGTTCTTGTGATGCTCGCCACTTCAGGAAGTCGCCCCAGTTGTCCCATCTGTATGGGTAGTTCATGGATTCCAGGTCATGTTCATAGCTGCCAGGAGCTGGTGGTGGTGGAGTCGGGTCTGCAAATGCGCGGAATTCAGATTGCGATGGAATATTGGCAAGACTAGGTGGAATATCAAGAGGGCTTGAAGCTCTAAGAGGACCCAGACAAAAGCGGCGCAGCTGAGAGTGCATAGAGCCAGTTTCTGGCAACAGCGAGAGGCCCACAGAGAAGTCTAGCGAGGTGCATGAAACGCGAAGACAGAATTAGCCTTGTCACGCATGTGACAGTACGCGTCAAGCCAGAAAATAATTGTGCATCTCGTATTTTTGCGTATAATAAGTACAGTAATGGAGTATAAAACAGTGGCTAGAGTATCTAAACAAATCTAGAGTATGTGTTGTAGGATAAAATTAACTAGAATGGGCGGGATGAAATTGGCGACGAAAGTGAATCACAGGGCGAGGTCGTGCGTGCCGAGAACATGAGCGACGGTGTGGACGAGGTGGAGGGTGTGGGCAGCAGCTCAGATGCTGGGGAAGGGATATGAATGAAGAGGTGTGGTCGTGTTGCAAGTGGGGTCTCAGGCTCCTTCCCAACGACCTCAACGTCGCTGTCATTCTCCTCATCGTCGGTATCGATGACGACGATGACGTCCCGCACACAGGCAGGTTGTCTCTTCATTCGCTTGCTGGAGCTGACCCTCAGCGCTGACGGGACACCCAAGAGCGCGAGGTGTTGCTCTTCGTCACGGCCCACAACACCCAAGCGGCGGATGAGTAACGGTGTGTCGGTGGAGAGGGAGTGGACGTAGGTAACCGGGATCTTCATCCATGAGTGGTAAGCGAAAGAGTAGCACTCATACGATGTGTCAGGTTGCGGGTTCTCGATGGTTGTGAGGTGGTTGTGGAGGTCGCTCAGGCGGATACGCGGCCAGGTGGTGCAATCCGAGACGACCTGAATACTTGCTGTCCCACCATCAACGGCCCAGAAGAACAATGTCGCTTGGCGTTCTTGTTGGAGTGCGAGCGCAGCTACGGAGTCGGGTAATGTGCCGGTGGTCGTCGGTGCGGGGTCGTCCTCCTCTAAGAGCTGAAGGGCGTAGCGATAGTCTGCGTCAAGCTGGGAGACGGTGGGGGAAGGGGGAGGGGAAGGAGATGCTGCATGGGCAGCAGCAGCAATCTTCTTCTGCTCTGACCAGAGTGCCGCCAGGCGACGACGCTCGAGGTTGAATGGGCTGGAGTGTGCAAAGGCGGAGATGTCTTCAAGAGCCAGAAGGGAGGGCCCGCTGAGGGAAGGGAGAGGATCGCTGTGGTGGACTGCAGAATGGTATCGACACCCGCCACTCTCAATGCAATGTGGTTTGCACATCGCATGCTCGCAGTGCCGAGCGATCCGAGTAAGCTTGCAGTCTGGATGGCGACAGGTGGGTAAAGAAGGTAGAGTAGGCGGTGGCCTGGCTGTTCGTCCGGCTTTGGTTTTTCGGCGCTCAGCGTCGCGGGTCAGTTTTGCTGCAAGTGTGGGCCGTGGGGACTGGCCATGCGGAAAGAAGTGCCAATAAGGGCGGTGAAGCAGGCTTGAGCACTACGTGCAATGGGTTAGATCTGCTACACGGCGGGGAGGGGCATTGAGACAACTCACATTGATGAAATACTGGTCCATATGGGGACCACTCGCTGCCTTCTGCAGGGGAATCTCTCGCCCACAGAACGGCTCAGGGCATCGGAAAACAGGGCGGTTGATATTGGTGGGTCGCATGGGGAGAAGAGTGGAGGGATGAACGCGCGGGGAGGTGGGGAAGAGGGAGGAAGGTGGCTGACGTGTTTGCTTGTTTGTTTGTTTGGAGTCATCGGCATCCCAAACCGGCTTGATGCGGCCAAATCGTGCCGCCATCAGAATTGCCATATCGAGAACTTGATCTGAGGCGGAAAGTCAAAAGTGGGTGGATGGTGAGTTAGGTTCGGATCAACCCACTCTCCGGACCGGATATCCGGTCTATCTCAAAGAGAGGCTTGGATCAAGATCGGCAAAATGGGCGGGATCTTTAAGACTCATTTGCACCACTATTTTTTTTTATATCCTCTACTTGATATGGGATAAAATGTTCGTTACAGTGTATACCCGGTGATTGAGCCAAAATTTTGATTTCAGTCTCCTGTTCTCATATTTCAATGTTTTTGGCTGATCCAAGTTAGCAGTAGGATAGTATAGCATCTGGAAAGTGTACTGACAAAGTTATACAATATTCTAAATACATTAGAGCTATAATTTATGCAAATCATGACATTGCCCCAAATGTCACAAGACCCGGCACTTGAGCCAAGCATGTGACATCCCGCCAACCCCAATCTCGTCCTCGACTACTTGTCATATGTGTCTGTATTGTTGTCCTCTGGCTCAGCGATGGGTTTCAGATTGTGCATGGACCATGGTGGGGTGCTCTACATGGATGCAGTAGGAAGTAGTTGTGTAGAAGGATTTTGTCAATGTCACGCCATTATACCAGGCGTCAAAGACTGGTGATTTTCTCACCCAGTTTAGCTCCAAATCACTCATTGTTGCTGGCCAAAATGTCCGTAAGATGCCTATAAGTAGTGTAGAGCCCAAAAAGCGGCCGAAAATGGACAGGTTTTGGGTCAGTTCAGCCGATTAGAAATTTGAGCCATCAAAAATTATTGATCTCCACTGTAGATATGTCTGGTGTTCACACATTTCTATCTCCACTTGCTATATACATCATAGTAATGTACTCTATATACCAACGGACCTTTCTGTCAGAGGGATAAAGATTTGGTATGGAATTGCGGGCAGGGTGAATATATTTCTTACTTTGGCTCAATCAGTGGGTGTGGCTCAACCACCGGGTATACACTGTATATGCCAGTGATTCACTCCCTCTAATCCAGATTCCCGTGTCATCAGTTGGTGTAAAGGTAATTGGGCTTTTGTCATGCTCTCTGCTGGCAGCAAGCACTTGCCTCGAGTACTTTTGAGTAACTGGGATGAGACTTTTTATGAGCTCTATTGGATCAGATATTAAATTAAGTAAATTCTGCCTCCTCAAATTTTGAATAGCATTTTTACGACGCATCAAAATAATTTGCGGAGTCGCCGCTAATTGGTGTCACAGTATGTCACATTGTGACTTGACGCGATCAATAACCCAACGACCTTCGTCCACCATGGCTACTCTGAATACTGGGAAACTACTTTACCTGATGTCCTGGAGGACGCTAAGCAAAAATTTAAGCGATCGACGATCATTGCCAAAAATAGAAAATCCAAATTTCCGGTTGTCCGAACGCGGCCAAGATTCTGCTCAGCTCTCGTTTGGCGGGAAACTCACAAAACGGACCTTTAAAAGTATGCTGGACCAATCTAAGAGTGTTTCTCTCGGCTTCTGCCACTCCAGTTTTTTATATTTCTTCACAATTAGTGCACAGGAGTGAAATAAAAACGGGTTTTTAAAAAGCACTCGTCGCCTCTTGGCACCGACAGTGTACTATATATATGAAGCAAGAATCTATAGCACGTTTGTTTAAACAAATTGCGTCTAGACGCAAATTGCTGTTTAAACAGGTGTTTAATCTAAACATGTTTAATGGGATGATGCAGTGATCAAACAGCGGTTTAAACAGTGTTTAAACGGGTCAAAAAGGGATTTTACATCGGGGTTCAAACTCATGACCCAGCTCCATGCATACATAAGCAAGGGTAGGAGCAGCAAACATCCGACTGAGCCAGCATAGATTGATGCTTGGTGAATATAAAACTCCTTTATTATGGTCTAGGGCCCGGTACCCGAGTTGTACTACCACGCTGGCTGAGTTGAACTGAACTCAAGTTGCAACTAAACAGGTTTATAAATGATAGTTTAAACACAATGCAGGACTGCCTCGAACTAAAAGGAATTCCTTATAACTATTTTAAATGCTATGTCGGACATTATCACAGGCATTGCACTGCTCCTCGGTACTCCGATCTCGTTCCTTGATCCCGCGGTGAGTGGGTGAGCTCTGATTCCCTAGTTGATTCAACATCACTCTGATTTTAAAATTCCTCTTACTAAGGCTTACAATCCGCTCTTGGATGATTATTCCAGACACACAAATATCTCAAGATGTAAAAATGGTCCTCTGCAAGGTAACCCTGTCCTGTCTTGACCATTATTCAACTAAAGAACTTGACACTTCCTTAGTACAATATAGTCGGTCCCTTTCTGGGTCCCTGTGTAGTTCGGAAGGCGACTTCTTTTAAGTTTAATGGCGCTCTCGAGGAAACCTAGGCCATGTATTGGATGTGGCGCATGGGGCGCAACTGTCGCATTTAATTCAGGGACTATTATATGAATTCAAACTTCAGAGGCACGCAAATTAATGAAGCTGTGCCACAATTGTCGCAGGCAAATATCTAAGTTAGTTAAAAATGAAGACATGACTATTTTTTCCCCCAGGGATAGCGCAGTTTCGGAGAGCACAGGACGCGACGAACATCCCCCCCGATTTATGGATCTTGATACAAGCCCCTTCATTTGTTTTGCTTGCAAATGATACCCGCATCACCAAACAATGAACGGCGGCATGATCCGAACCTAATGGTGAGTACCTTATCCAAGAATTGATTAAGGAAAGCTGCACATTCTTGTCAATGAAGCACTTCAATTGGATGTTGTTCCAATCTATTGAGAACAAGATAAGTACGAGTTCTGCCGGGCAACACCACGGCCCTACTACCCAATGTATTGGGCAATGTGTGGTGGTGTTGATTGCCCAGGGTTAACAAGTGAGCGCATGATAGGTCGGCCCGACCTCTTTTTATCTCCGCGTCTTTGTCTCGTCCGCATATAAAGCACCTGCGAGCATTTGCTGTGAGTCACCCGCATCTCACACTGCGCTCGCAGTTTCGTACTCTCTTGTAGATTCCTCGCGTACAATTTAATCCCCACCCGCCATCCCTATCGCTCAACTTACATTTACACTCTGCTACATTTACTACTCGTTTACCTACTCGTATCTCATAATCCCTCGTAGTTGGCTTGAGTCTGACCCATCCGGGCAGACCCGAGAACTTTTAGGACCCAAATTATATTTGTCCCAAACTCACTCAGCCTGTCTTTTCTTCCTCATCACGCTTCTCTCTCACTTTTCCTCTCTCGCCCTCCCAGGAGGCGAAGGAGGTTAAGTCTGGTTATATTATTTCTTCCCCGCTCTTCACGCGCGCACAATTTATTTTTGGGTCGGGAAGTATTGATATCATATTAGGATCGTGGCTCAACCAATACCGCCTTGTTACCACCCATTCCGAGCCTTATTCGAAGCAGTTTTTGCGGGGATGCTTGTTTACATCCGTGTTGCCGGGAATGCCACATTAAAACGCCGACCGATCATACCGGCCGCTATGCCGGCCGTCATACCGCAATTGCTCTCCGAATTGGTAAATCTGCGCCACAGTCACACCCCCTCTCGAATTGATTGAAATAGTACAGTAATCGGGGATCCTACATTTGTCTATAAGATGCATTTGCCACAGTCCCTTCAATTGAAAGGATACACGGGGAGTTTCTGCATCCTAATCTGCTGTTTTAAGTTGTTGTTTAGGAATTTTGAATGTTGCTGAAATGTTTTGCAAATATTTGCAAATTCTGGATAAAATTAAATCTGGGCAAGATAATCTCCTAAGTATTTCGAGAATTAAATTGAGGAAGGTTTTCCTGACAATGTCTGGCGGCCAACAAGCGGATAAACGTGGAGCTGGCACGGAATCTAATGACGGTCTTGGGCCACTTTAATCCACTTTTTGGACCTCATTACAGGTTTTTTTTCTGGCGAGTACCTCTAGCGTAAGACACAAAACACAAGTTTAATCCGAGCTCGATTCAACAATCACAGTCCCGCCCATCCATTCGAATCTAGCTAGGAGAGTCGCATTATTGGAATGAAGAAATGATTTGGTGTCTTTCCCTTACCCTTGTTCACCGGAGCTATGTACACTTGGTAGATAGTGAGATTTTCGGGCTGGGTGCAGCCATTTCTCTCAAGTGTTCGAGTCCGCCATTTTTTTGCCTTAGGGACAATGAACTCTGCAGGTGGGAAAGAGCGGATGAGTGACACAATTCACAGACATCCAAGGGTGATAAAACCTACCGCCTGTGGGAGGAAATATGCATGCAATCAGGAGGGATAAAGAATTCGAAAGAAAGGACAACTCACCGACTATTAGAAGACGTACGAGTCGAGTCAGTTGGGATGCATACATCCAGGGAGAAAGCAAATCACCTGCTATACGCGACCGTTATGAGATGGTTCAAAGACATCCAGCTACAAGAAAACTCACCATCTTTTGGAAGGAGCACAGGGGCAGGTTAGCGAGGACTGAGACATACATCGTTGCACAGGCAAGCTCACCCGCTATTGGAAGAAGTGCGCGAACAAAGTCAGCCAGAACACAGACATCCCAGGACAAACTAACTCTCTTTACGTGGGGAGGTTAGGAGCGATACCGTCATCCAAAGGCAAGAAAACGCACCAACTGTGACGAAGTCAGCGGGTGGGTCAGCTAAGGTACTGATCCGAAGAGAACACTGACTGGCTGCTGGAAAAAAACGCAGGTGGGTTAGCGGAGATATAGGCACCCGAGGAGGGAAAACTCACATTCTTTACCTACACCACACAGTGTGGTCGGTCGGGGAACGATCACACAGGAATGATGAAACTCACGTGCTATTCGAATGACGAGACCATGATTAGACGGGATACAGACACCCAAGCACAAGAAAACCCACCATCCGCTAAAGGAAACATGGGGAGATTAGTGGGGTACATGCATTTACAGCTAAAGAAACTGACCGGCTATCAAAAGGAATACATCGGCAATCAGCTGAGATACAGATATCCAAGGATGTGGAGACTCGCCACCTGTAGTACACGGGCGGGTCAGCTGGAGGATAGGCATCCGAGAACAACGAGACTGGCCGGCTGTTGGAAGAAGATGACCGTTCGTTAGGTCAGAACATCGAGGGACAAGCAACTCCCCTGCTATAGAACGAGGTGCGCAGCAGGTCAAACACAGCATAGATATCAAACAACCGAGCAGAAAACTCACAGACTGTTGCGAGAAGCGTACGGGGTCAGCCAGGATACAAGTATCCAATGGAAACAAAACTTGCCACCTATTGTAAGAAGTGCGCAGGTAGGTCAGCTGGGATACAAATATCGAATGGCCAATAAAAAGCTTACTGCCTGTTGGAAGAAGTAGGCAGCTGGGTAAGTCAAGATACCGACATCCCATTCATAATGAACACACCATCTGGTGGGGGAACTCAGCCAGGATATAGATATCGAACTCCACAGAAACTCACCAGCTGTGTGGAAAGAGTACGCAGCAGGGTCAGTCGGGCCGCGGACCCCTAAGAACGACAAGCTTACCTGCTATTCGAAAGCGGGCGTGGTTGGCTGAGGTATAGACATACGAGAACAAGATAACTCACCATCTGCTAGAAGAAGTCATGTGGCAAGTCAGCCAGGGTATAGACATCCGACAGCAAGCAAACCCACCCGCTGTTGGAGGAAGTACGCGGGATGATTGAGCCAAGGTACACACGTCCAAGGACAAAAACTGACCTTCTGCGGAAGGGGAAGATCAATAGACATACCTACTCCCAAGGACAGAAAACGCACCGACTATTCAATGAAGTACGCGGGCAGGTCAGCCAAATGATAGTCAACCAAGGACAAGAACACGGACCGACTTTTAGAAGAGGTCAGCCTTGGTACAGCCAAACAACAAATAAAACTTACATCCTGGTCAGCAAGACAAGGCATGTTTGATCAGGTCGATGATACTGCCGAAGAGGCTCTTACTCACGTATATAGCTTCAATCTGGACAAGACGAAAGAATTCCGTCCGATTTTCTTGGAGACTACAAGGACAATGAGTATACAGCTGGGCAAGAAACCAAATATTACATACGAGATTTGCGGCGAAAAAATATCCTCGATTTCAGCGACCCTCTCTTTGGAAGTGATTTGATACTTCTGGCCGCATGTGATAGTAGAACTGAAGCGAAGAAGAGCTGATTGTCATTTTGGGTCTCATCGACAGGAGAGTTGGGCTATTTACCAGTGGAACCAACCATTATCCCAGGAATTTTTGTTTGTGTTGTCGCAATGAGGGCACTTTTGGGGTGTGGGTTTAATTCGGTCCCTCCTTCGTTTGATAATGCTGATGTCCAATTGCATCCCCGCTCCGAGTCTCCCAGCTAAGTCGAAGGGCCGGAGAACGATGCCATCGGCGGATACAACGTTATAGTCACCACGCTCAACATATCTACTTCCCGCCTGAGGGCGACCATGTAGATGAGCTTTGAGGATCCGATCGAGATCCTGGAATCGCATAAAGTAAAATCCAATAAAAGTAAAGATAACTCACATTGAATCCATCACAGTAAGACAGTTGAATGGTTACGGTTCGTCCCACTGGGTCCGTTATAAAGAAGACGGGATCTGAAATATCACGGGGAGACAGTTTGTGGATGAGCTGTCGGACGTGTTGCACCTGGGATCCAACATGAGAGACTTGGCGGACTAGAAGATGTGAGGCAGCCCTGCACAATAAAGGACCAATCAGTTGGCAAAACGACGGCGTTAAACATGAAACGAACAAGCCCAAAACTGCTAGGGCTCTGGAATTGCGGACTTCAACTCTGATATTTTGAACATGCCCTTCGACGTTGTGGACTTGCGATCCAACGTCAAGCACTTGCGACTCGACCCGTCCCAGCTGTTCTCCAACTTCAAGCGAAAGCAGGCTATCGAGGGGGGTTCAGTCTCCACGCACAAGTATGACTTTATAGACAAACCTGTTTAAGATCTCCAAAAGTCGTTGGAGTGAGTCGCGACGTTGAGATATCTCGGCCCTCCAGGATATCAATTCCGTTTCTTCTGAAAGAGCCATCAATATCCGGCCCATAACTCCGTTAGATCGGTTCATTTTGGTGAATAATTGCTGCATAAATGAATGACAGGAAGTCAACTCGGCCGACAGTTTGTTCGCGATATACCGAACGTTGGGTGATGACGAATCCAGGTCGAGGAGCGTCGAAAGAGTAGCGACATCATCGTGGATCCCCTTCAACTCCGAGATTACTTTTTGCCGTTCGTAGGATGCCCGACCGCTGCGAAGGACATCGCAGATACGTTTGGCGAGCCTGGCGGTCTCTACGATGTCGCCGAATGATCCATAGGTAAGGGCAAAAGCCATGTAGAGGGAGGTAGAAGGTGGGCAGAACCACGCAGCTGAAGAACACTTGTATGGCACTGCCCATCCCACAGCTGGAGCTGGGACAGCATTCCATGGAGGGGCACGAGGACCGACTCGGAGATTAGTCTTTAAGATCGGGCTGTGAGCCTGAGCTATACTGGGCCGACCCAGGTGACTTCGGAGGCTCATAACGATGCCATATAATGAGCGGCAGAGAGCGGCAGAAGGAGTTCCTGACATCATGGATGCTGTCGAGTTCGACCTGGGCCGCCATCAGAAGCTGTCGCTTTATAAACGGGGGCCAATTAAAACAGTCTACTGCTGTGTGCTGTGAGAGCGGGTGACACGGCCCTGCGCGCTTCCGCTTCTCGTCGCTTTATAAATGGCTGGTCAATTAAAACCCAGTCTATTGCTGTGCGTGTAGCGGGAGACGCGCAAGAGACGCACTTCCGTTTCTCCTAAGGGAAGCTGTCAACACAAGTTGGAAATTGCCGCCAACTCCCACTCTCGAGGTCCATGAAAGGAGCGCCATCAGACAGAAAATGGGGTGTCGTTGCAAAGAAAGAGAAGATGGAGGCGACAGGGCGGTGAGAGAATTGAGAGAAGAAAACAGGTGACTATTTGTGACAGATTGACTGAGTTTGACTGCGCCCGTTTGGCGCCCGTACGGCCCGATCCGCCACACCTCAACGCAGACCAGCCCACTTGATCAACTTCGACTCACACCGGAGAAAGCAATCATTCGGTTGACCCAAAATGAGCTACGAATTACGGGTCCTAACTTGTTTAGGATCCGTTCTTGTCAGCCCGTACCCCGCAAAAAAATTGCGCATTCGCTTGGCATTCACTCCCCACTTTTGATTGAGTATCCCCATCCGTTTGATCCCACTGCACAGCATGCTAAAATTAAAATAAACTTGAGGCATGGTAAGCTCTCCGACCACTCGAGCCCGCCATTCCAAGGATGATAGCAAATCGGCCGGTAGACCGATTAAGACCGAACATGCCGGGCGGCAAAACCCTCGGCAATCTGAGGCCATTTGCGGCCAAATGAAACCCCCGGAATGACCGATTATTCACACCCAGTGAACATTTGGTCGAAATACTACAGTAATGGGTGCAGTGTCCAGTGCAAGCCCAAAGAAAGTGTCGCATGAAAAAGCCGTACTTGATGGTAAAGTTCCGGTAAGAGTATTGTCCACCATACCGCTGAAGGAGATTGTACATCTTGGAGCTTCCCTGCACAACGCGTGTTCCATTGCGGGCCGTCGACCTTGTGAATATGTTCAGAATCAGGACCTTTTTTTTTGGTAAGAAGCAATTCTGATATCATGCGAGGAACTGCGGGGAAAGAATGGCGGCAGGTTTTAAATCAAGGAACCGGGCGCACTGGTGAAGGCGTCGAAATTTCAGTCAAAGTGTATGATGCAAAACAACGATATCGCGACGCTGATGTGCAAAGAGAAAAAATCAAATTAACGGCAGGTTGAGGAAATGGAATTTGGTACTACAGCGGAATTGAGGATGAGACGAGCAGCGGGGCGAATAGATTTCCGATTTGAAAGTGACAAACTTGCACTATTAGGACTTGAGATTTATGGCCGGCGCATGCAAAACTGGAGACGCAAGACACCGGATTAATCGGCCGACTATTCGGTTCTTGAATTTTTTTCCATTCGCTGTTTTATCTCGTAGGCCAAAGAGGTCCATTGAAAGTACATACATGGATCTAGGCGAGATGAAGCAGTACGAGTAATCGACAAAGTCCGATAAATACCAAATAATAGGGTGAACGCCACAGGACGGACTCGGCGCGCTGGTAAAGGGTGGGACGACGTGGCGAGACCGGAGTGTGATGCTGCAGATTCGGAATGGAGGCGCCGTGCCTGCTCCCTCTGCCCTGTGCGTTCTGGTCGAGGGCGGTGGGGGCGAGAAAGGGCGAGAGGGCGGGGAGGAAGAGAGGGGCCAGCTGCGCATGGGGGTGCGGGTTGGTACCGGCGTGGGCGTGGCGAACGAGCAACGGCGACGACGCGGGGCTCAGGGGGTCCGGAGGCGTGCGTGTTGCTGCGTAGTCATGTGAGAATGGCCTTCCGGTGGCGGGGAAACGTCGAATGGAGTCGGGAGCGTAGGTAGAGGCGGGTTGGATGGGCAGGCGTCGCAGGACGAGGCTCCCGGTAGTGGAGAGCGAGCTGAAATCGGGCGCGCATACACGCGATCGGCGGGCGCGGGTGCGGATGGGGTGCGGATGGCGTTGCGCGTGTGTGCCCGCGCGGCTTCGTCTGCTCAGTGCGGCCGCGGGGAGGGCGGAGGAGGGCGGAGGAGGGCGGAGGAGAGCGGAGGAGAGGGAGATGATGGCGGCGCACGGGCGTGGTGTCGACGATTTGGGACGCAGAATGGGCGGGGCAAAGATTAGGCCGTAGCATGCGGGGCGCGGTTTCGCTGGAAAGGCGTGTGGGCGCATTAGGATGTTGAGCGAGCGGGAAAAGCTTCGGTCGACCGAAAAGGGAAGTGGGGCGGCGTGCGCGCGTCCTGTAACGACCACAGCGGGGCGTCAACGTTCGTCATGGACGCGCGGGAGGATAGCTGCGGGGTGGTGACAATCCCGACGGCAAGCACGAGCCGCACTGCATGGACGAAAGGATTAGTATATAGTGATGACAGAGGCACGGGAAGGTAAAACATGAGAAAGGTGAAGAGAATGGGGGGAGAAGGGGAGGGGAGGGAATGGAAAGGGTAGGGATGAACTAATCCAAACGAAGACGTACCACGATCCCCTGATATTCTGTCGCCCAGTTCCCCCGTATTCCATACTGCGCGCGAGGAAGCCGGAGCGGGTGGCTTGAAGGAGGAACACGCCGGGGGGGAAACCGAAAGCGGGCGTGGCGTAGGGAAGATAGAGAAGAACGGGTGGCCTGAACGTAGTCGAGGATGAAGTAGGGAAGGCTTGCACGAATACCGTAGAGGAGTCGAGGTAACGACTACCCAGAAAGAATGGCCATGGGCTCGAAAGAGGGTTAGACAGAGAGGGTTAAGATAGCGTCAGTCGTGGGCGGGTGCAAGGCGGGTGGGTGAGGGGCAGAGACGACGTGGCAGCGGCGTTAGCGCGGAGCCGGACGGCGTTGATGGCGACGCTCACGCAAACAAACGCGTCGCGGAGGGATGAGCGCGTTGAAGGGACGGGGCGGATGGGGCCGGAAACCCATTTTCAATCCGAGGGCTGCCCCCAAAAAGGCTTGATAAAGAGACGGGGTCGGTCAAAGCGTGTTCCTGCAACGTGGATAGCCGAAAGTGGAAAACAATAACGTTCTGAGTTCTTGCGGTAAAAATATGATTTTATCTATGGTTAGGGAACGTGGTTGAAATTTTGGGAGAAATCCAAAAGGAAATGGGCCGGGCACGAGTTTCTACAATTTCTGTCAATATCACCGCTGTTTCAGCTTTTCACTCTGCAGCGGCATGAGTTTTGATTTATTAAAGTCAATGAAGTCCAAATCCTCGTCCCATATGCAGACATACATACATACACAGTCATGTTTTCAAAATGCAGCGCACAGGAAAAGAAAATTGGGTTTTTTTTCGGCCAGAGCGCGTAGCCCTTTGAACCGGTGAAGATCCCCGGGGCACTTTCAAGGACCCAGAGATGTTTTGGGGCAGGGCGGGGCGATCGTGGGAATATTTAGGGACGGGGGAGGAGGTTCGACAACCCAAAATGATTTGGCCTAATATGCCCGACTAATATCCAAACAAGAATTGGTGATGCATTAGTACAGGCTGTACTGCGCTACTTGAGCTTTACACAGGAGCAAATACAATGGGGTCAGGGCAGCTAACAGTTATTCCGTCGCTTTCGCTCTCGGAGGACATTATATTTTTGATGTTGAGGATGGCCCGAGATGCCACGGTGGAGTAAACACTTTGTAAAGGTTTAGCACGTGGAATATTGTAGAAGCGTTACACGTACACCAGAGCGGGCCTATTCGAAGCCAAAATCACGAGTAAGGACGGTTCCTGAAACAATGATAAGAGACATACACAACAAGAAGTTGCTTCAGGGTCTCTCGTTTGCTGATCCAGATAATGAGCTCGGATCCGCCCGCAGCTGAGACCCACGCCAAAAGAAATGAACTAGAGAAAATACAAAGCCGAGGGAAAAAACGCACCGAAAACTGCGAGGAACCAGACGACACCGTCTCGCAGGAACAGGTTCCATATCGGCATGATACGGTGGTCGTTTCTGTGCAACGTGACCCCGCATTTGTACAGCGTCAGCAGAAACATGATGAATGTCTACTCAATATCGAACTCAGGACGAGAGAATAAGTTAATTCGGAATGCTGACCACAAGGAGCGGAGCGGCCGCATATAGTGTCAGAAACCGCGGAACATCTGGGAATCATTGTCAACAGATATAATATTGGTTCGCATTGAGAGGACGGACTATATGCGTAGCATCCCTTGATCAGGGACCTGGTGTCGATGAGACAGCGGTGATGGTATCCAATTGAGCTGACTCACCCGAGGTGAACGTAAGCTGGGATCGGGCAGTGAATGGCATAGGAGAATCGCAGGAAGAGGCACATACCGGTCATCTCGGCATACGCAAAGAGATCCACTACGATCCTGGATTTGATTTCAGAGGGGAGTCGAGGCGTTGGCTTGAGACGTACATGATCACGACTTCAGCTATGCCAGTTGGATTTCAAAATCACTCTGTTCGTTAAGAATCCGGGAAACGCACCAATGGCCATGAAAATGAAGAGCCAGACTACCCATCGGCGTCGACCATACAAGATCCACACCCTGGTGGTAAAGGCATTCAATACAGAGAAGAAATGGAATGTCTTGGGCGAGTACCTGACCATAAGGATGATATCCACAGTAGCTATAACTACGGTGGATGTCGATCCTTGAACCTACATTAAATGCTCGAGGTAAGCGTGCGAGGTCTCCAACAATTGCGGGTTCCACGCACCTTTAGCCAACCTATGCATCTTCGCCATTTGAACACCCAAACTCAGGAAACAAGCGGAGAACGTACTCCTAAACACAACTGTGAGAATGATGGATTTGCAAGCGGAGTGTACTTACGCTGGAGGTGGTAATCTCGCGGAGAATGACTTCAATAAACGTGTGGGAACGTGAGAGGGATCAGCACGATGGGGTTATATACCAGTAGTGTTCAAGCTAGACGCTAGATGAATATCCAAAGCCTCGATGAAGTGATATTTGCTCTCACCATATTGAGATGAGACTGAAATATCGATTGAACAGCATGAAAAAAAGGCGACTGAACCAGCGCACGGCAGAAACTCTGAGAACATGACTTACATATATAATTTTCGCAAACCCCCAACGGCTTTTCCACATCAGCTCCACCTGAAGTATACTGTGCTTGAAAGATGAATCACCGCAGAAGAAACCGACCTCATCTGAGAAGCACACGACGTGATCGTATCTATGATGAAATTCTCAGCATGGGTGGTCACTCTGCCAATGATTCCACGTACATGAGCACACAAATTGAAGCGACTGCGGGCGAGACGCTGTCATGAGACGCACATTGAGTAAAGAACTAACGCAAGTACCCGCAAGATATCCGGTGAGTCTGGAGTCCGCGACGAGCTGAAGTAGCTGCAAGTTGTCCTGCGCACTGTCTGGCATATGTGGTGTGGAAGGTAATCGACCCTGTAGGGGGAGTCAATGCACACGCCGCGCAGTGCAAAAATACTGTGCATACGTGTTCGGATGTTCCGCGGCGAAGAAGATTGACGAACGGCATAATTGGCACGAGCGCCCATCGAATATCGGCCACAATTGACATATCTTGCAAAATGAACTAGCATAGCGCGCAGGCTCGCCGACAGGTCAGAGCATGTGGCGAGATTTGTTCGCAATAGGCAAGACAAGCGTATCCATTCATAATGTCGCCCCTCAACATATTCCGTATCCACCGGGACAGATTACAAACATTTAGGCGCCCAGGTTTAGCGCGCGCATAAACGAAAAAAAAAAAAGACAGCAGTAACGCTGTCAGATATCTGTCGTTGTTCCATTCTCAGTGCCTAACGCCTTCCACTTCAAGTTCCACATCATAGCCAGCAACAATACAATGCAGAAGGCATATTTCTTGTAACAACGGATGTGAGTCAGTGCGTCTGGCGCCGGGGTTCTCAGCTTCGATTTGGGCTTCACTCGAGTCCAGGAATATAGTAGCCGCTGAAGAACGCCGAAAGAAGCTTTAAGCGCCCCGAAACATCTTTTCAGGCACTCATATTCCATTTTGAGCGTCCATTTCAATTCTTCCCAGGGTATGGTTCATTTTCACTCGGAAACGCCCAACATGTGCAAAGATTTATTGGGCGCCTCTTCCTCAACTATTCTGCACATCGACTGGTAGGCGAGGAGCAGGGATGTGTCGCGACATCGCCAATCTTGAAGTTGTGTGAGGACTTGATGTATGTGCTGAACCGCCACACGACTCAAAACAGCATTATACCTGCGATGATAGGAATGAATGTTGTATATTCACATTCAACAGGTTTGCATCGTATCGCTATGAGGTTCCATGGGACGGGCGGGACCCTTTTGTTTGCAGAACAGCAAAATCCAACAATGCTGCGGCACTCGAGAGCGAATCCCTGGGCTTATCTCGCCATCACTTCGTCGTCGTCTACTAGTTATTTATGACACTGATGACCTGTCCACATCTTAGTTCAAGGTCTGAACCGCCAGGTTCTTGGAAGAGAGACGGTAGTAGGTATGGCAGTCAACCTGGTTCTTACAATGGGCAGTGTACCATAAATGTCTCTCCACATTTGATCTGCTCTCACACATACCGGGAATGGATCCCTCCGAACTTGATCATCAGTGACTATCGAATCAAACCAATCTTCTGAGCGAGCAAGCTGTTGATGGACTCGCACCTTCCATGCAACAATAGTTTCACCCATGAACGTACCCCTCAATCACCATTTGATCTGCTACCACTGCCCTCGGGGCATCTGATGAAGCAACACTCACTTGGTGGGTTACTTAACCTTGTCCGCGAAGACATAAACCCCCCCTTTCTGGTACTACACTGGGTCTTTCGTGTCTGAGCCATGTCGACTTTTTTCCCCCCTGCACTTCGCGAGACTTTCAATGATACCGGTGGTGGGAGCTTCCGAAATTTCCTTGAGGTTAATGTTTTCTTAGTGTTCTTTGTCCGTTTTCAGGCGCGGGTCTTGTGGGGTGCCTGCTCGCCATGGGAGTATACGGGCTCACCACCTCGCAAGTAAGTGCCTGTGCTCTCAACCCATCCCTCATTCAACCAATGGTTGTTGTGTTGTTTAGACATACTACTACTTTGTCGAGTATCCAAAAGACAAGATCTGGCTGAAGCTTTTTGTGTGTTCTCCATTCTTGATTCGCATTGTTTCTGAGACGTACATGTTTAGGTTTCTGCTCTCTGGTATGGCCGATGGCATTCCATTCCGACATTGTTCCAAGCCTCAATGCTCTATGGTTCTCAGGTTCCTCAACACCCTACATTCTGCCCTCAGTGCGTACTACTCACCCTCCAGTATTTGATCAGCGATTCACCCCGTGCTCTATGCAGTATTCCATCTGATATATCACTACCTTGTCGGTCAGACACACTCAGTGCCCATTTTTATCTGATCGTCCCGTCAGATCCAAAACGCGTTCAATCTTTTGGGAACAATTCAAAATACTTGGTGAGTGATTCTTTGAATACATGGATAGCTGTGTTGATATTGAATAGGTCTCTGGCGGTACGCATGTGTGATTGACCGACTTGCTGCATTCACGGAATACAATTCAACGAAGGTGTCAATGATCGTGCACGTGCGAATATTCGACCCAGGATCGCGCTCGCGAACTAATATAATGTTTCAGCTGGTCGTGGCATGCCTGGTAATGACGTACGTGTACTAGCATGATATGCAACCCCCTGTCTTGACCGCCCTCTCTTATACAGATATTTCTTGAATGTTATTTTTCAGTGTACGTATCCATGACCAATCCGCCTCCACCGTTTCCTGATTTCTGATTGCGGGCTCAGGCAGCAGCCCAAAATTTCGATGGTGGTTAACAATTCTCAACGTTTGTCTTCCTCTGTTCCTCCGCAGGGTGAGATAAAAATCGTTTGCCAGGGTTTGCAGTATTGGTCTTTATCGGTGAGTCGTCGATAGCTACTTCGTCATCTCGATGTTCATCGCTATCTTCCAACAACCAAGGATTCGGGATTGGTATGTGATAACCTTCGATGCGATGGACTCAGGGTAATTTTTGTTTAGATACAGTCATTGTCCTGTGCGTCAAGTGAAGTATATAGGCGTTTTACCGACACTTTAGCCAACTTGCAGCTTCCAAGCACCGACCCTGCTGAATCTGCCGAACTACACGGTGTGTTGTTCGCTGTTTAGTGTTACACATTATACCATATATCCACAGAAAACAGCCTTCCTACCACTGGCCGCATCGCAAGCCGGTTCAGATTCAACGATAGCAGCAACGCTCTGTTGCGTGTTGTTCAATCATCGGACTGGGTTCCGAAGGTCAGTGGGCATAACCGACCTTGTGTACCTTTCTGAAATAATTGAATTCAAGGACGAACTCCCTGCTGTATACGTTGATGATTTATGCCATCAATCGATGCTTACTGACAGCGTGCGTGGGCAGCTTTGCTTCGTCTATCCATATCATTCGCCTCATTTTCTTTCCCAGTGGGACTACTATGGTTGCCCTGCTCATGGTGCGTGGGCTGAAAAATGAAACTGTACTTCTCTCACGAATCAACTTTCATCAAACACCCCGCTAGATCGTCTTCAAACCGGATAGCATGATGTACATAGGCCCGCAGTTCGTCATCTCAGGACGTACGTCTACCTACGCATACTATGCCTGAAAATGACTCAATTTGATGACAATTTAATTCAATTCAGTATATACGAACGCCCTCATGGCGACGCTGAACTCGCGACATCGGATCAGCGCCGGGTCAAGAGACGGTACTAATGGCATCAATAGCGTGCATCTCTCAAATTTGGGGTCCGACGCTTCCGGGCCTCGTAAAGGAAATCCTACCACGCCGATGCGACATCATGGTAGTCACTCCGTAAATGCGGATGAATTAAAGTCGGACGTTGTATGAGTCGGTGTCCATCCGCGGCCTAGACACATTGCATATATCCTGTAATAACTTGCTCATATCTTGCCTATACCTTGTCTAATTGCTTAGACGCGTGTTGTGGGATGGACTCTTTTCAAGAAAGCTGTAAATGCGCCTTGATTTGGTTTCGGAAGTGTGCTTGGCTACTGCTACGTATACGCTCTCAGCGCGTACAAGTTGGGAGCGTCAAAGTGTCGGATCTCGAGCTTACGGTTCAAACAAATACTTCACTCCGCGCATGTACATTCACACCACTCAGATAATATGAGTACATCATATGCAATGCCGTCTCAATGAATGGTAATGGTTGCCTGGCTCGAGCTGGACAGTCCTTCCACCTGATTCGCGTACCAATATCAGTGATCTGAGGGTTGCAATCGAACGAGCGGTAATCGAACTTACCGCCATAATTTGGTAATTCATCGTACCCAAGTGCATGCCGAGCGCAGCCCACGCATTGACATGATTGTGAATCGTGACTGACCCACTTGTGCGTTTGTTTTGGCGAATGGAAATATACTGGTTTACGAGTACTTATGTAATAAGTATCGTCCCTTTCAAATCTCAGATCACCAATTTCATCAATTTTTTGACTAGTGATGCTGATCGTTGAGGGAGTTTTTAGGGGCTGTGTTGTGATAACTTAGGGGCAGTGCTTAATTTCGCTTCAAATTTTTGTCGTCTTTTTAGTGGCTGTAATGTTTTCCATCAAAACGGGATTTTTCTCCAAGTACTTGGGGTAAAGGGCCGTGGCTTCGCCCGGCATGCAACTCGTACTTACTTTTTTTTTTTGTAACAAAATCCAAATAATCAGAATAAGCAGACCGGAAAAGAAAAAGAAGAAAGAAGAAGATGTTGCGCATTGCCCGTCATCCCGCGCCGTGGTGTCAAACACATCCAAACATGGAATGTATCATCACTTTGAACTCACTTCTTATCCATGTGTTGCCACGTAAAGCCGGCACACCCCACGGGTCTCTCAGTCCCACCTTCAGCCCAGCTTACAGTATTTTTCTGTATAAATCCAGCTACAACTGTGATATTTACACTCTGTTTGTTGATCTTCTTATTAACAGGGCCATTTACCAGGTGGAATGGAAGGCCACACGGCGAATCACTGCAATACGCGACACACGTTGTGCAATGTGTGGTGCAGCAGACCATCTGGTGCGCCTGTATGCAGTTCAGTAATCTTTTCTCCGAGTTGAATTAGTATGGTTATTACTTATAGAGAGCCGCCTGCCCATCTGCTAGGGCGCCAGTCGGGCTTCACGGCATATGCTTCTGACCAACACTGATAGCTTTTTTGAAATGTAGCTACGGTTGCGGAAAACTAGGACATAGTATATCAGAGTGCGCTGAGGAAGTCCAATGGTGCGCATTATTCCTCTTTATAATGCACGCTGACGGTCCGAAGCCTCAACTGCGGCTAAACTCACCCGTGCTGTTGGTCGATGCAGGCTAGATGTCTATGGTGCCTTGTTTACACTATGCATGTGATTAATGTTTGTCATCTAATCTTATCTCAAATAAAGTTGCGATCAAGGCGCGAATTCTGTGTCTGCTCTTGCAACCTCCTTCATTGCTTCATTGCTGCACTGCTGGCATCTCCATGGAAGCCTCCGCTCTGTGCTCCGTTTGTGCTCCTGTTATAAGGCTCCGACCTCGATACCCCTTCCAGTGGGCTTATTTTCCTGGTTCAACAGTGCAGTCCTTGAAAGCCCATTAACTCTTCTGTACCTCAAAATAAATCCCAACAAATATTGATTCACTGATTAAAGTTGGACGGAGCTGTGTATGGTGTTGTGTGGCAGAAGAGGGTGCGATAATTTGGTGATGTGTGCCAGAGGCTGCAATATTGTGGTGATGTATAGCAGAGATGTTCGGATTCAGTCCACGAGGTCTATTTCGATTCTAGGTACATATGTGTTGCATAAAATTAAGCACTCATACCAAAATCGTACACTACAATTAGTCACGCAATAAACGTCCGGCATTAACCGATATTCGGCCATGCCCGACTAAAGCAATGACAAAAAAAAATTTTAACCAATGTTTATGCATATGATGTTTTTTCTCCGAGTAGCTCCTTTTTTTTTTTTTACCCGAGTTAATTGATACGAACAAGCACACAGCCGCTATATTTCGTAGCTTTTTATCTAATGTAACGGTCTATGTTCCGCCGAAAACGGCCCCGCCGTTTGAGCGCTTCGCTCAGCGGTTAAATATTGTACATGAATCTCATTTTGTACCCTATTGAAGGTTACCAGCCACAGATGCAATTAACCAAATGGCGACCACTAAATGCCAAGCTATCATTGTGTATTTACATGAACGGAGCCAAACAAAACGCAGCCTCTGCAGCCAATCAAGGCTAAACACCATGCCCCGCACCCCCATTTCCCGCGATAAACATTGCAACCACAATTCTAAGTATATCATATGCCGTTACACAATATTGAGTACTGAAAACGGTATAAATATGCCATACAAAAAAGTTGCGCTCCATTGCCTCTAGACACCGGTTCGTCATCGTTTCATTTTCTTCCAGTCCGAAAGGGGAGGGAGAATGCTGAAGGATGACGGTGACTACAAAAAAAAAATGCCATTGTTTGTGCAAGTAATGATTTTTCACCGAGTAGGGGGTATTTTTCACCGAGTAGAGGGTATTTTTCCCCGAGTAAGTAAATACGAACAATTAACCAAATACGAACAAAGGCACAGCCGCTATTTTTCATATGTTTTCAACTAATAGAAATAGTATAAAGACTACACACAGCCACTAAAGGGGTCCCTCAACGAAATCGGAAACTAGTAAAAAAGTGATCGATTTTGGGTGCCCTGAGATTTGAAAGAAACGATAACATATGTAAACATAAGTATTCGTAAAAAAAACTTTTTGTTCTTTGGTGTTCTTGGTTTTGGGGGGGCTCCTGACAATTCCCACCCTCAAATCGACGCTCTAGCTTAACAACCTTTGAATACTGGCCTTTAATTCAAGAGATCAATATGTTACTGTGTTTCTTGTCCATCTACATGTACCAAAACCTTTAGCATACCTTAGTCCTGACGAAAGTTATGAGGGGCCATTTACAAGAGGGGCTTCTTCCGGTCTGGTCTGATTATATCATTTAACCGATTTGATAATCTCCCTTTAAAATAAAATAAGATTCTCGGGATATGGGTGTTGTAGCCATATAAATCAGAGCATAATTTACTGTACTACTATGTTTACCGTGCCGCCACGGCTTGGCCACCACTGACAATTGCGCGTATTTCACAGCCAATTTAGGGGCCTTTTTATTTTTTATTTTGCTGCACACTGTTAATGTCGTCCCATGTGGCTTAAATTATTGTAAGCTTGTACTACCAATCTCCTTTGTTGTTTTATTCCCTGCCCTTACTACCGAATAAAAATAAAAATAAAAAAGTTCATGTGTCTCTGCTCACCCTCTATTGCCCAATTTCTCTCCACACTGGCAGCCAACCATGAGGTTTCTTGGTACATAGAACAAAGAAAGAAAGAAAAGAAAAAAAGTAAGTACGAGGTCCTGCTGGAAGCAGCCATGGCCCTTCACCCTAAGTGAATGTGGCAGTGTCTTGAATGGAGGGCTGGTTCACTTGGGTGTGTTACAAGATCTGGTGATGGGTATATGTTGAGCGGAATTTGAAGCAGTTGAAGTAATTATCAAATAACGGGTTCAATGTTTTTACCCACCTCAAGCATAATTGGCCCTCCTCCATCCTATGAGGTCTGTGAAAGCCGACATCTGTCCGTAATACCTATGGAATTAGTCCTATTCGCGAGGCAGAATCCGACTTGTGTCAAAAAACAACAGAACATTGGATATCTCCGGTTGGAGTCGAGCCACTCACTATCTTTCCTGCAGTCTTGCAGCCGCAGTGATTAGTTCCGAGGCCCAGCACTTTTTGACGCCTTTGGCAGACAGGTCCAGTGAGCTATTTAGAGCTGCATGAGCGTAGTGCTTGTTTAGTGTATGACACGGGTAACCTGCGGGTGGATCCGGGCTGTACCGGACCCGGACCCGTCTATACCGTACCCGTTTGATGGCGGGTACAGTTCAACGGGTTTCCCACTGCGGTGTGTGGTCAAAACCCCCGGTGCACAAACCGCGTTATATAACCTAGGTATTGTGGCCTACTTTCAGGAATAATGGCTGCCACCCAAATCAATTTGTGGCAAATAGGATATCTTATTATCTCCTAGCTACATAAATAATACCCTATGAGCTGTGGTGGGATAAGGAAACCACTGCCAAAAAAAAAAAGATAAGTCAATAATAAAAGGAATCAAAGAGATAGCATACCCGGAATCTGGGAGGAGAGATCTTCTTGCCATTTGGGCGCTTATTTGGACAATGCCTTGGCCAAATAAGCGCCCAAACCAGATCAATGATCGCTTGCTCCAACTTGGATCTCTCCTCCATCTTCTGTGCCGGTTCCCTTCTCTGTTTTTCGCTCTTTCTTCTTTGGCTTTTGATATATATATTTTTCAATCATTGGCAGCGTTTGACGCATTTAAAAAGACTGAATTTAAAAACAGAGGAGAAAGCATGTGTGGGATAAGAGGGCTGCCTGTGTCAGAATGAATGAAATGACGTCCCGAATCAGATGGAGGGTGAATAGCCCTCGTGAATGAATTGGCACATCATCCACTCTCCCTGACTGCTTAATCGCGAAGAATGACCGGAAGGTGGAGAATAACCGGAATGTGGAGGTTTGAATCCTCCCGAGGGCATAGATCTCTAGGGGCTTTTTTTTTATGCAGCCTGGGAATATTTGAGGTAGATACAGGCTCAATCAATCCTGGGTGAAATTTGTTTTCTAGGCGGTGTTTGCCAATGTAGAATGCTAAGCATTCGCAGGCGCAGAGACAAAACGAAAATACTACTAAAGTTTTGAAAAAGGACACCGACGGGCTGTCCTGTCCTAAGTCATATCTATGGTCATAAGAAAGGACAGAACCCTTCGTGGATGAACTGGCACATCACCCATCAGCCGTGTTGTGGTATATACTCCCGTGTCGATGGAAGGCGAGGTTCAAATCCTCATGAGGGTATACATTGGCGGTTGCCTTCTTCTTCTTCACGGGTCAAGCTGCGATGCAGTCCGAGGCATCCCGCTTTCAGACACTTTCTTGTGCTTTTGAACTTAAGCAGGATGATTATAGTGTTGGGCGGTAAGGAAAATATCCCTCGTAAATGGACTCGGAATTTGTGTACGCAGTGCAAAAGGGAGATGGAGTTTTGAATCCTCCCCGGGCCAAGCAAAGTGTGCGATGGGAATGGTACCATGGAGCCAGGACGGACAACTTTGTTGTATTGCGACTAGCTTTGTGAGAATAATGGTGATATCAATTTATTGGTTTGTTTTTGAGGAGTAGAGCAGCAATTTTTTTTTCAAAAGTCTTATGGGATACAGAATTGTATAATGAGAAGCCAGTAGATATTTACAGATTGTGTACGCCAGGCGACCACGAGCGGAATATTGGGCAGGAGTGGGCTGTGAAACCGGTGAGGAACATTGTGAAGCCGATGAAAGGGATTGGTAAAATGGCGGACGGTGGTAGTGCCGGCGGACTGCAGAAAAATCGGCGGACCCTTCCAAGATGGGAGATGTATTCAGAATATCCACTACCAGAAAAAAATGAAAAAAAAACATGATCCACAAATAGTGGGGCCCGTGGTGCGGTATGAAGAAGAGGCGTCGGCTGCGGTTTCATGCGGGCAGCCGCCTGTACTGCGCAGTGATTTGAGGGAGTATTGTTTGATTTAAATTTGAGTGGCATCTTCAGTGGTCCAGGCGCGAGCAAGCTCTGGCATATCCATCCAGCCGCCGAGAGCGACGTGAGGTTTTCGGCGGAAAGCGGGTGAGTCGGAGAACGGGCCGACTTGTGCCGACTGCTGCCAAAATGCACCGCCACGCCAGCCTGTCCTCTGCTTCACTACATCTTCGTAGGCCTGACCCTGGCGCATCATCAGCGTTCAGTCTCCGCCAGGAAGTCGACGAGGAGCCTCAAGAGACGCCGGCGAAATGCCTGTTGTTCTTGCCTTCATCAGCGCGGACTCGCGCTTGGCGGTGTGTTATCCGTTGCACCGCTAATACGACTGACCTGATATACGATATGCAGACTGCGAGACACGACGCTGCGCGCGGAACGGCGGCGATGGAGGAAAAGGAGAAGGGCTGCACCAGTATCAGAAGAAATGCAAGGTGCGTGGCGTACTTCTCTATCCTACTCATTGCCCCTAATCAACCTAGGACTTCCGTCGTTCCTAACCCCAGCGCCTGTCGTTCCCGCCTTCATCTACCACGGTGTCTTTTTCCTCTCCCCGCGACCGGCACCCGTCCTCCCGTTCTTCCTGGCATGTTCTCTCCCGCTTTCGTATCCGGACCCCTCTGCTATCCCAGTGCCCGTTCGCCCATTTCCGTTTCCTCCGCTCCCCCACATCCCTCCGCCCCAATCCACCTTTTATCCTGCGCCCTACTTCCACTTCTCGCCGCACACCAGCCATACTCGCTGTTTCCCGGATTCTCTTCCCTTCCCCGCACATTCCACGACGTCCAATTTGCTGCCGCAGTTATTATACCGCGCACTCGTCTATCCGTCCTACTTTCCCTTCCCTCCTCACAATCATCCACCTCTGCGCCCTTTTTTCGTGGACTATACATTTCACCGGCCTTCCACATACCCCGCATGCTCTTCCTCTACACGTCACTCAACCCTCTTCGCCTCCTCGTCATCCATCCTCCTCCCACCCCTCGCATCCTGCGCACTGCATCGCATCTCATCCGCGCCTCGTTCTCCCGCACCCATCCCACTCCCACCCACGCACTTCTAGTTAACCTACGTAGGCCCTCGGCATAATACTTGAAACAAAGCGCCGACTACGTGCCTCTCATCGCATCCTCTTCCAACCCCCTACGTGTGCATCCTCGTGTCTTGTTTCTACACGCCACATCGTCCCGCCTCCCTGCCTCCTGCGCTCCAACTTTTATCCTCCGTGCACACTCTTCAAACCGATACCAAGCCCATCTGCGCTCACGAGGATCGGTGCGTCCTCAATAATGTTCGTCTTATTGCCGCAGGATACCCATTCGAAAGCCCCCTCTTTGCGCGTCTTCGGGGGCTCTCCAAATTATCCCACCCCACGCGCATAGACACATCCTGCGCCTGCCTCGACTCTTCTGGATTGCTTCTGGACCTTCGAACGACTACGTCGGGTTGCCTCTTCCTGTCGTCGAATCTCGCCCCCAATACATAGCAAGTCTCTTTGGTGCCAACAATCGCCACAACTCGACCCATCACCCGCCATAACATACGATACACTGTGCTGATTACGCGTCTGTCCTCTTGTATTCTCCCAACAACACCAGACTCGTCCTGATCTTCCACGTACATTTTCTTCGCTCCAACCTGGAATACCATCCGCGCGCAGGCGTCAAACGGACATTCTGTTCCCCATCTACGAGGCCAAGAACCGGCGCGTCTGAAGTATGAGAAACCCTCTCTGCTGGTGCCGTTAGATTCGCAAATGCTCCTCGTCTGTACGCATCACACCGGCGGCGTCGCATGAGAATTGGGATTCTACCGCTCGCTATCACAGGATCTCTTTGGAACACGGTGTACATTTCCCCCCCATCTATCACATCACGCATTCCTGACAATCGTACCCCGCCCCTTTGGTCTGGAATAATCCCCCCTGTGAACAATTTTACGCCATTTTTTCACCTGGTCCTGTCTTCGGCGCATACCATAACCCAACGTCCGCACCAGTAGCACGAGATTTCCAAGAATCTATATATTTCTTTGCATTGCCGCTTGATTGTCGCATTACATCGCAATATCCCTCAGCCGGTACGCTCCACCGCGATTGCAATCCCAAGCTGCGCCACCTTGAATACCGATCATCAAACGGTGCGTTCTAACTTTCATCGCAATATCAATAGCAGCACACTCATGGCCAACCGCGTATCGAAATCTGCTTAGCGCTGCGCAGGACCTCTCCGTCTCAAGACGCTCCCGTGCCCCGTCTATCGGAGACTCCCAGGAAATATCATTGACAAAATGTAGATGCGAACATCAATCAGCTTGAACCCTTCCTTGCCGACGACATCCAGAATCACGCGCACAGAGTTACTCAGATCTACAGGACCGTCACATATCTCTCTGCTAGTCTACGCCTCTCCTGCGTTCCTGTACGCCAAGTCTCATTCCTTGGGCACCCCGAATGCCCATTTCACCGCAATTTTTTTTGCCGGCCACTTGTCTATTCAGCGAAGCTTTTCAAATTTCGCCTGAGTTCCCATTCATTCGAAATTATATTGCTTTTACTAATTAATTTTCTTCCTAGTGTTCGGCGCGCGCACAATATTCCGTATCAAGCAAATACCGACCTCGACCGACCTCGAGACCCGCAAAATTCTTTCAGATATGGCCAAAGCGGCGAATGGCTGGTATGTAGTAGCGCCATGTTAGGCTGACATGACCTGGTATATCAGCTCGATGAGAAATTCTCCTCGGTTCTCTCTACAGCGTCCATCTCAATGTCATCGCACATCGCATCCTCCGTTGACTTCGATCTGCCATGGAACGTGCACTGCCTCTTATTGTTCCCCGCAGGCCTTGTTTTGCCCTTTTCTGTGCTTTCCTCATGCCTTTCATTTTTCCCTACAACCTACCCAACCGCCCTCCGAAAATTCTGGCAGCGCCGCATCCATCACAGTTGATAAATGGCTCTGACAATCCAGACTTCGTATCTAACTGGAATTGGTCGGATAGTTGGCGCGCAATGAGTACCTAGAACCGCGATGACCTAATATCCCAGCTTTTATTCAGGCCCCTTGCCACTTGGATCTCTCGCCGCGCTCATCTCCTATCGGCGAAAGCATGTTCACTCCACATTATGAGGGCGCACGGTTCGTCGCGCTGCTATCACGCCGACCGCGCCCTGATGGCTTCACCACGCGTCTTCATGTACTCTCGTTGCTCGTTGAAATTAATGTTGGTGGGCCAAGCCGACAAAGTGGCGTGGCACGCCCACGCCATTTTTAGACGCCCAAAAGTTGTATTTGAAGTCCCCGTACTCACCAATGTAACGCACCAGTGTCCGTGGCCCGTAGAGCTCTTCTGCAGAGAGGCGATGCGCTGCTGGTGGGTACACTGCCGAGTAGACCGTTGAGCCACAGAGGCGAGGAGCAGCGAGGCGAGAGAGGAGACAGATGAGGAGGATTTGGGGTTGTTTGGCTAGGCGATGACGGAAATAGCAGCCGGGTTGTTCCGTTGCTTTTCGGTGAGCGGGATAATACTGCTCATGCTCAATTTGGGTGCGCTTCATTTTTTATATTGCAAAAAATGCGACCATAATAGTCAATTCTTTTCTGGTTCCACGGCAGAAAAAGACAGCTCGCGGTGCAGCCGCTTAGGCCTTTGAGGGGAATCGAACCCCCTTCTTCTTATTGCGGACCATATTTTTACCATGGACTTGGGACAATTGCCATGATCCAGGAAGGCTTATCTCTACTCGAAGCTCGCCTTATACTTCTTCCATATATATATGCCATTTTTCTTTTCTGACTGACGACAACCACCACGGTTCATGCATCCGTCACAAACGTTTCACAAGGTTCCTGGTTTCTGGTTCGTTCGGCCCGGCCGCGATTGCGAAATACTTATATGAATATGCTCACCTGGCTTCTAGCATACCTCTCGGTGTTCTTCTTACCAAAATAACCAGCAGAACTGGTGTGGACCGCGCCGGCACATTATAATATTTGCATCAGTTCCTCCAATATCCTTCCGGGGCACCTGTTCGACTCGGGGTCGAGCCATTAACCGCCTTGCGCACAAGTTTTGAATTTTATTACCAATTTTTTGCCACCCAATTTGTTTACATGTCTGCGACTTAGCTTAGCTATTCTCCCAATATTCCTATCCATCATAAATGAAAAATGACTGATTGACCCAAATTCGCATCTAGCCAACGTCGAAATTGACTGGATAGCGGTGGGGCTCGCACCTGCATATGGTAGTCTGATTTTGATGCTTCAGTGCTGCAAAATCGCCCGTCCAGTCATGTTGTCAGATAGTCGTTTTTGTTTTATGGTAGTATTGGGATGGTCCACATGCTCCATGGACAATGTGAGAATGCAATAGTCTTGTAACGTTAGACGCGTGGCGGTCCAGGGAGATAGTCCGCGACAAGAATTGCTGATAAAACGAGAATAAAATAAAGCAAACTTGAAGGTAGCTGGAATAAAATCGCACCATAGCCCTTCCTTGCAAAATCCTGCACATTCCTAGCTAGCCATTCACGAAATGCGAGTACACATACAAAGCCTCAAGTCCCTCAAGGTACCCCTACTGAACTTCTTGAAGATTGGCAATATATTGTAGGAGTGCACCGTTCTACCAGGCCTTTCTCTCCACATGCAGAATCCGAATATATGTTCGTGTTTTTGAGCCAGTAATAAAAGAATCAGAGGTGATCGAGCCGAAATTTGGAATATAATGCATCGCTTTTGATCTGCCTTAGCTGCCCATCAATAATCGGGCTCCTTTCCGCGATCCGTGATCCGCTCTCCGCAAATCCCGCCTGCTTCCCGCCCACCACCTTAAGGTCTGATACATGCCCCCATATACCGTCATTTAAAAGTGAGACTCATTTTTTTATTCATTCATTGCGCCTTCGTATGTTCCCATCGTCACAGTCCTCACACTCATCGCGCAAGAGGCACCCACCACATAAATAGGCTATACGAGGTCGGGAAACAGGATCAACACTGGATTAAGGGTAGACTTATACTATTAGCTGATGACAGATAAGTTGTTATTTAGAATATCCTTCTTTTCAATTTTAGGCCGGTTATGATAACTAAACTGTCTCCTTTTTATAAAAAAAAGAAGTACGAGTTTGCATGCCGGGCCCCGCCGCGGCCCTTTACCCCCAGTCCGGTATCTGAATGCAAGCCAATTTAGCGAATACAAGCTGATATGACAACACAATTCAGCCCTATCATTTTGTCAAAAAACCGCAACACCGCAACAACTCTACTCACTGCTTCCTCCCTGGGGAATTTGAGTTGGAGTAATTTAACTATTCCAAGTTGATGAATCATAAATCATTCTTGCTAACTTTGACTTGTTGCACACCGCGTGGAGAGTAAGACAAGCTGTGGCAGCATTTAGATGGTGCGGCTCCTACATCCATAATTGCACGATAATGTTGACGGACCACTACACATAATATAAGTCATATGGAACTGGATGAAATTAGTATCGGCGGGTCACACCGCAAGACTGGCGTGGGCTTTGATGCGCATGAGAAATTGACTTGTGCACCAGAAATATATACCCACACCAGAAAACTCCATTCACGCGCGCGCGGGGCACGCCATTTTCGTTGGATTCTGACAACTGAAAAAGAAAGTGTCCAAAATCCGGTGACTCAAGCCGCACGACTGGCGTGGCGTTCACTTGCCTTTCTCCCCATGAAAATTCAGCTCGAGCTTTGTGAATGGTCGTTACCTATCCTTTCAAATATCTTTTCCCCCTTATTAATGCTGTCAGGACCACATCGGCCTCAGATCTGAATTTCATTATTTTGGATCCTCTCATAGAGCTTAACTTATTATAATCTGTAGGGGGGGGGGTCCTCTAATTTCTAATTTCTGAGTAGTCCGAAGGCTGCTACTGCATAATATCCATTGTTGGTATGTATGTAGTTGATATCTCGTAAAAATAGAACACAAATTATATAGAACCCCCCTTTTTTTTTCTCTTTTTCAAAAAAATTTTCAGGCTTCAATTATTTCGCAATGAATCAGGCAACAAGATGGCTGTGCGGCGGAAAGGGTTGCTTCCGCTCAGGGAGCGCTGTCACATCGCTCTAGCCCGAATGTTAGATTCCCCATATCGGTATAACAACGCTTTGGCCACGAACAGCAGAAGCAAAAAGGAAGGCAATTGGGGTCAGAGCCCTCCTCGCAGCCCCCCCAGGGAAAGCCGTCGTTTGACGCCTGGCCGCGAGCGGGTCAACCAGGTACAATTTTGAATGCAATTGACGTACCGAAGGCCCTCTGGCGTTTGACGAGGGTACAGCCACAGCTGCGGCTGCGAAGTAGACGAACACGAGAGATACGAGAGTATGAAGTTGCATTTAGTGGGTTTTGAGAATCACAACTCGAAGTAAGAATGCCAGCGCGGCGGGCTTTTATCCGTGAAGGGTCGCCGTAGTGCGGATGTCAGCCGCCAGGATTAATATTGGAACTGAACAGAACTGCGATTATAGATGCTTCCCCCGGCGACGTCGGAATTTCACAGGTCTCGCTGCTTCTGAAACATTCAGTGTTTGAATCACGAGGCCACGCTCCGGCAACCCCGGGAAATCCCTGTTCAATTCTCTAGCTGCTAGTCCCGGGACACTTGGCTCAATTCTCCCGCTTAGATTAATGGTTCCCTGACGAGTTCTGTATATTTACATCGCAGTTGCCAAATGAATCCCCCGAAGCTCTCCTGCTAAACCTCCCGGGTGACAGAGAAGCCACCGTCATTTTAACATTTGACCTGCTCGGTAGTTCGGGCCTAGACGGGTTAGAATAGCCACGCTGGTCATTTCCGTCTAAAAAGGACACCTGAGCATATTGTATGCGCCTGAAATGAAGTCAGCCATACACCCGGGCGCTTGCTTCCCTATCTTTGAGAGCGGCGCTGGTGGTTCGGCAGGGGCATATCAAAACCTGTGTTGCATTTTTGCTGCTGGCAGTTAGTTAACCCAGCTAGGTCTTGTAAACCACGAGCTTCCAGGTCATTGTTGTCTTGTACCTGGATGATTGAGATTAAAACCAGCTGTGAGTTCTGTCCAGCACACTGCGCTCGGTCCAGCATCCGTAGCTCGCTGCAGGTCATCACGCCCGGGAAAGCGACTCAAGATGGAGAATTGGGAGTTAGGCCGACTACTTAGGATGAAAGAAATAAGATCCATCCGCTTCCCCAATTCACTTTCTGAGGCCATTAGAGCACAACTTCTATCACGGAAGTTTGGGAGGCAGGCGTCCATTTAGCACTTCGAAGCGCCCTTTCAAATTTTGGGTTCACAGGGTCTGAATCAAATTTCAAACAAAACTGACTGCACTGCTTTATACTCGTTTAGAGAGACTGACCAAAATTAAATATGTTTTTACGACTAAGTACTCGACTCACAGTGCACTGACCATCAAAACCAGCCGATTCGCGCCAACGCAAGCCAACTTTGGAAGCCGAAAAGAGTGGTGCACGCTGCTACAACTAACGCGCAACGGTCAGCGGGTCGTTTACTTTTTATATACCTGACTTCGGGGGAAACCAGCACTTAGTGTTTTGCAATCCAGGTTCCTGCTGTCCTCAAAAACTACCAGCTTCTTGTTACCGTTTCAGGAGATTCTTTTCCCAAACATCTCCAGCTAGACCACCTTCAGCTTTCCATTTTGCCTCGTACCGTTTGGGTTGTAGACAAACGCTGACGGCTTCCAGAACCTATTCTGAAGTTTCGCCGGAGTTGCGAGGTGAACACGGGTTTGCGACTACATCGGGTCTTCTGCCACTGCGTGTTGGAAAGGCCTGCTCAAATCACATCACTAGGGGAAAGTTCCGGCGGTGGGAATCACGGGCGCTAAAATCGCACGAGTTGTTTCCTACTACTGAGCGATCATTTGACCCACATACCAGATAGTTCGCGTTCATTTGCATCATCACGTAGGAGAAAATCCCTCCTAACCCTCAAGGCGTAGATCAGTGTGATCGCGCAGCGCCTACTCCCAGCGCCTACTCGAAGTTCGAGGGGGAACAACATGTCATTCTCGACAGGACTCTTGGAAAGTCGATGTTCCTTAGATTCTGCGGAGGCAATGGCGCAACGGATTCGGGCCGGGCGCCGGAGAAGAACCAACATTGTGGATAGGGCGGACCTGGAAGCCAGTTAAGACGAGGTTTCCAGACGTGGACGTGACAGGAATGTTCCTGGGCTCTGCTAGGTCAGAAGCCTCGCTGTCCAACGAACCCAAGTGTACTAGGTGCCCAGACCTGTTGTGGTCGCACCAATTATATGCTTCGTCGCTGCCCCAGGGAATCAACACCTTGAAAGTTGGATGTGACAGGAATTTTCCTCAGAAGAGTCGGAACTTGAAATTCGAGGTGAGAAACCTCGCTGTTCAACAAACTGAGGGGTGTATTTCCATAATATAGTTGAACACCGGGAAGTTTTCATCCGAACGGGGGAGTTCGAAACGTATCCGTTCCAAATGATAATCGGGAGTGTACTGGGTGTCGCACTCCTCTTTCGTCGTTCCATGCGCCTGCCGATGTCATCCGCAATTCTGCGAGTAACCTGCCCACACCAAAGGAACTTATATGGAGGTGAATCGAGGTGGTCATTCAGCCGCCAGTTTCCGGCTCTAGTCAAGAAACACAGGGCAAATGCTGCCTGGTTCAAGGGCGGTTCCGAATCTCACCGTGTTCATCGGAATTGGTGGCATTCTCTTGATTTCATCCCGGTATATCCTATCCTGCCACAATGTCCGAGTCGAGTTGAATGGGAAGCTAAATGGAGTTGGTGTAGCACCACGACTCGCTGGCCGAAGCCTGGGAACCTTGGGTGGCGCCTGCAATAATTTGGGAACAATGGGAAATTGTTCATCGTCGGCTATAATCTCGAAATCAATGGGAAGTTGAAATGGAAGCTCAGTTGGGCGCCTGAAAGACCTTCTGTGGGCACCTTTAAAATTCTTTCACTGTCAAGCGCCCGCATTATCCCTGACTCAAGGTGAAATTGAAATGGAAGTTGGCATTCTGGCGCAGCGAACACTCCCTTCTTAACTTGTAGCCTGAAATTGGGTAGGTAGGTAGGTAGGTAGGTAGTATTACACGGCACGGTCCACTCATGAACGCCGGTTTCCAGGAAGTATCCCGCTGTACACGCTATTACAACATCGTCCCTGGGCCCCCCAAAATTCCGTTAGCCGAGCTCACGGTCGCAGTACGCCGACTCGCCGCAGTAGAACTAAAAGAATCTAAGGAAGCAACAGTCAGCACTTCAACTATGATTAGCCTCACTCAATCGATACATGGCAGCGGCATAAAAGACTTCAAGAACATCAAATGCGTATTTTGCAACCAGGGCAATCGTGGATCTCGGATAAATGATGGCTTTCAGGAACTCCGTCTCGGAAAGTTCCGCCATCCGGTGTCGTAAGTTCGGTAAATCAGTGAACAGTTTGCCAAGAAATATGCCGCGTAATTCTATCAGTGTCCCGGAGGATTCACAGGTGATTAACGCGTGTTCTGGTGTTTCCACTTGAATTTTACAGAACCTACACAACCGTTCCGATCGCGGCACAGGTTGATACGCATGATCCACGTAACGCAAGACTTCCACGGCTAACAGGTGAGTTGAGAGTAACAGGGAGGTCAGAGCCTCGCGGTGTTTCTGCGTTTTCACAAGTGTTAGATAATGCCGCATACAGGAGGTAACTTGGGCTGGGCTCTTGTCCTTTTGGGGTTCACGACGGCCGTGTAATAAATAGAGTGTTTTGGACGAGTTAATTTCCTCTTGTAACCATTCCAGCATTAAAGTCTTAACCAGTTTTATATAATCTTCAATGTCCATGACTGTGGTAGTACGGGACAGATCAAGGTCTGGCAGATGGAATGGCATTCTCGTAGTAGCTTTGATGATATCCTTAACCCACGACTTTTTACCCTTGGCGGCAAGTTCAAAGGAACTGTCAAGCGCAGCACGAGCATAAGAGTCTGTTTTTAGGCCAAGTAAATCAAGTGGCTGAGACTAAGAAGGAGGTGTCGAACTCGAAGAGGCGTAATCCCAGTTTCGGTGAACAGCGGCGCAACCATGGATCGGCGATGGAGATTAAGCATTTGATGTATGAAGCTAACTTGAACTTTAGATAACTCTTTCACATGCACGTCTTCACTGTCCGGTGATATTTCACACGCATGGATCAGCTGGCAGTCAACGCGAGCCATGTATAGTGGTTTAAGTTCTCTTGGCGTCAGTCTACCCGTCATGTCTTCAATTCCCATGATCTGATGTCCACAATAGCGCGCTGTGCGTGCTTGGCTTTATAATGGTCTTTAAACATATTCTGAGTGTCTGTGCGCAGATTGACCCTGACATATTTCTCTTCCGTACTGATGCTGAGTTCCGTTAAACCAAGGTGGAATGTTGGGGGTGGCAGAGTTGTTCGTCCAAAGATCAAAATTATATTTTTGATCAGGTTGACGAGAATAAAGTTCTTCGCGCACCATCGTTCCAGAGTGGCTAATTTGGTATTGAGACTACCAGTGGAAAGGCAGAAAATAAGCAGGTCGTCAGCCTGTGCCAGTAATGAAATGGAGCGGCAATGAGATTGAGCAGTTGACAAATGAATGAATGAAGCCAAAGTTGAACTATGAATTGTACCGGCTCGATGGGTGTATCTCTGTCCAGTGATGATTCACAGTCATGAATCAGGCGGCAGTTTACACGGGGTCCGGTGCTACTTGGCAGCTTATAGTAGTTCTTTTGGCATTACATAGTTTTGTCACTACAATTGCGCGGCGTCCATGATGGCGGCTTGTGCGTGCTAAATTCCCAGGACAGAGAATGACAGTCCGGAGTTGTGGGATTGAAAGTCACCGTGGTGAATACACAAACTTGGCATTGATTTCTCTACCCGAGCTGCATGCGCAAGCATTCAAACTTCAAACTAACCAAATGCTGACTGACGTAGAAGTCCACATCAAACCACGCACTTTGCCGAGGCAAAAGCATTTGGGCCAAGGGACGCGAGCGTTGACAGAGCGAATGAAGCGACACCCAAGACTGTGGGAATTACGGAATGCCGAGACTTGCATCTGCTTACGAAACACTTGCCAGTTTGGCGTCCGGATCAGAATCGGCAAAGTGGCAGTGCAAATAGCGCAGGCGCAGGGTGGATTG
Source organism: Mycena rebaudengoi (assembly GCA_029282285.1). NCBI lineage: Eukaryota > Fungi > Basidiomycota > Agaricomycetes > Agaricales > Mycenaceae > Mycena > Mycena rebaudengoi. The sequence continues at coordinate 356,891 of JARJCX010000102.1, read as the reverse complement.
GAAGTAGATGCAGGCAGCGGCGGTACCGCACGGCGTAAAACAACAGAGTTGGGGTGCATTGAAAGATCATGTTTATTCCATACTATGTGAGGTGAAACGGACTGCGGGCGACCATAAATGAGCTGGATGCGCATCCAGTAGAGTGGATGTAGCTTTTTTTTTTCGAGAGAGAGGGGTATCGCCATTCATCTATGCATCTATGGAAGTGGGGCTCTGAGGACATATGCAGTACAGCGTCGCTGAAAGCAGAGTGCTGAGAGCACAGCACACATGGGCATCTGATGATGGTAAAATTGCTCTGCTCTCCGTATTTTACGACGGTCAATCCAAAACGAGGGAATGGCTGGCGGAATGCAGTCCGACACTTGCAGCTACTTCTTTGAGTGCGCAGAGGTGGGGGAGGCACCCGAATCAGCCATTTTCGAAATAGATGATGGTGGTAACGGTCGGAATTTGGCATGGGAATCCAATTAAGTTGGAGCTTCAACCCGTCTGAGGACCATGAATTTCATTGTTTTGATGCTGACTTTGGGCGTACTAAACCTCTGGATGATGCGCGGTGCAACCAAAATTAGACGTCGAGAAAGTGAGTTTGTGCGGAGATTCCTGCTGCACGTTGCGTGGACTGCGGAAGTTCTTTCTGTCCCTGGAGCGGTAATCTGTTGTTTTCGACATCATTCATCCGCTTTGTCAGAGTTACACAAATAATGACAAGTGGTACATTATCTCGCAAAACTATAAATATAGCGATATGGGGGTAATAGTGTCTCATAATTATTGCAATTGACACACCCGTTTTCATCAAAAAATACACAGCTTTCCCAAAAAGAACACTGCCTTCGCACATGTTGAAAAAAACACACAGGTTTGAGAACCAGGCAAAAAATGTACAACCCACTGGGAACCCAACACCCCCTTCTTGAGGCCTATAATCCCAAAAGCACCACCATCTCTTTTAAGTACCACTGCCAGGAAAAAAAACACCACTGGTGCTGGTTGAGAAAAAAGACACATGTCATTGAACTTCTTATGGACAGGTTGTCAAGGTTTCCGTAATAAGAATACATTACTGTAATCACTGCAAATATGTTGTGTTGCAGACCTTGTACATATACATACCTCTTCTCCTTGAGTAGGGTATTTGGTTGTTGTATATTGCTTTAATTGAGCCTTAGACCAGCAGTGAAAGCAGCAGTTGGGCTCAGGAGTCAAGGCGCATAGAGGAGGAGCACGCTACACAGCACTTCTTGACTAAAAAATGGCCTTGCTGAACACCTCAACCGCTCACACGACATGCTCACGACTATCTCCTGGTTTTTATGTCCTTAAACCCTCAAACATGTAGAACCTAACTCTCTCCGTTCACTCAGACTCCGCACTATATTGGAACGCGATGTGCAGCGCGTCCGTCATCTCCGAACAAAGCGGGGATGCGCTCGCTGCTGGAATGCGCACCCGTTTCACTAACCGGTTGTCTCATGTCACGGCACTAGCCAGGGAAATTGTAGTATAAATCCACGACTCCAGCCATCCATGGCTAGGGCCGCTGCCAATAGCCTTCTCCTCTTCCCCTTTTGGTGAGCGGGCGGCGCATGTCACCGCAAGCATGCCGTGGGTCCATTTGATGGATGCGACGGTTAGCGATCCAAGCATCTTGATGCTGCGATCAAATGCCATCAGATGTTCTCGACGTCGTCGGCGACGATGTCAACCACGATGCTGCAATTTGCTTCAAAAATCCCGAAAATATTGTAGAATACGCAGTCCATATGTACAATACATTCGAATGGGTAAGGAAACGAAGTACGGTCAAACAAAGAAAGACATAACACCACTTTTTTCACTCAGTTTTGTGTTGCATCAATTTTGGTCCCGGTTGCAGCTCAAGCCCTCAACCTCTGTGCTATGCAGTAGGAATGGGGCAGGATATAGTGGAGCTTAAATATTACAAGGCAAGTGGTGTGATAGACTATGTCTGAGGACTAGGCTTGAAGAGACGCAAGATGGTGGTGGTGGGAATCAGCGATACAGCCACTGATTGACGTGATTAATGTACATAATTTGGAAATGATCCGCCTGAAAACTCGACAATTTTGCGAATTGCGGATGTGCAGTGGGTTATCTCTGCATTAATATTTCATATAACAAGCCTTACATGCACAAGTATTTTTAGGAAAAGAAATCAGTGCTTGATTGTTTTTTCTGGTTGAGATTTTACTCAATTGCTACCTGCAGCTGAAATAATGATTTTCTTTCCATTGTAGCCATATTACATTCGATCTTCATTGAGGAAGAGTGTATCCTATCCAGAGGAACTGCAAAAAAAATGAATTGATGGTGTATCAAAGTCCTGTACGATGATTCAGGCCTTTCTCGGGTCTGATGACCAGGCTGATTTCGTTGAAATGGGATGCATTTATGGCCTGGAAAATCAGATTCATACACAGTATTATAATGCCTACACACCCAACCAAATTTTGAGACTCTTAGAAAAGATTTATTTTTCAGTCGGGAACACCTCTTTCGATGATTTTCGGGGCATGCAAAGCTCAGATATCATAGTAGTAGTGCTTGGAGTGAATAATAAGGTCATATGAACTAGATATAATCGAAATATCTGGGGTATTTAACCTTCTAGGATGATTGTTGACCGAATACGTTCGAAAGGTGGGGTAATTGAATGTTGTAAACTGCATTGAACATGTCACCAATGTCCATATATTCTTAATGACTTGAATTTGGGGTGCAACTGTTTTTAACTCATGAAGAAACATCTCATGAAAGCACCCTGGGCTATTCGGGTATTTTTCCCAGCCCTAGTCCTTGTGCTATTGCTCGATTATGTTTTGAGAATCCGTTAAGCGCCCGTGAAACGCTCACCGGCCCGCTACCCGCTCGTCGGACCCGAAAGTCTGAGAGTCAGTTCGCGACCAGAATTTGCAACACACCAACTGCCAACGAACGGTAACCGACCACAAAGTATAGTATTGTCCTTCTTCTACAATATATTGATTCCTTATTTCATTTGTAGACTAAATGAAAAATGAAAAGAAAAAAATGCAATACATTTGGTTGACATTTGGTGTGCATAAAGGTAAAGTGGGGCAAAGGATCTGTGTACAACAGAAAAGCACAGCAGCAGTAGTATATGTGGAGGTTCGGGGAGTATGCGAGAGCAACGTGAGCCGCGTGGGCGACACGATGCATCCAAATTGCGCGGGGTTACGTGATTGTGCGGGAAGCTGCGGAAAAGGTGGGTAGCGCGGTGTGAGCGGGAGGAGACATGGTGTGTAGGTCTGTATTGTTATGCTGGTATCCCAGGAGCAGGGGGGGAGCGTATAAACGGGGGCTGGCGCATGACAAGCGGCGTGGGATTGGCAATGATGAGATGCCAACATATGTAAACAATAGCGTGGGAACCGGCAGGCATGTAGAACGGAACAGCAATGGCGGGCATCCCGCCGTGGTTCGGGTATTCGCTAAATAATGATATAATTTCATATTCAATACAGCGCGCCGCATCACCAGAACAATATCCCCTTATTTGCTGCCATCAACGTCAAAGGTGCCAACCAAACGGAGTTGTCCTAGGCAGCAGATGGCTGGAGTCGTGGATTTACACTGCAATTCACATGGCTACATCCATGTGCCAACAGTCTAATTTCTACGGTTACGGCTCGAATGCGGGAGTTCACTACTAGAACGCTAGTATGAAACCCAGACATGCTTGCACTTGCAACTTCATCCGTGCCGTGCACGCACTATCCATGAACGTGCGTTATAGCTGCCGCGGTCGTCTCCATTGCTGCGGCGCCGCCTCTTGCGATCCTTTTTGTCTGTTTTGGTGTTCCCGGTCTTGCGCGATCTCGCCTTCCAGCCTCTTCATTCCGTGGGGCACTTTCGCTATCTTGCTTGTGACTCCTTCCAGCGTGCAATCAGGGAGGGTCCAAACACATTACATGAAGCATCCCATAAATATTGCATGAGAGTACACTTACTGTGTTCAATCCAAACCAATTGAGCGCGCACAACGACATACATCAGTCATTTGCTCCTTTGCACAGGTCTCGACACGGACTGTTAAAGAAAGCAAGGCTGCCCTTCCCTCGACACTTATGGAAAGTGTACTCTCGCCGCCTCGGATGCGTGCGCCACCGTTTCGGCCATCCAGCCAGTCTCGTGGGGCCATGTCGGAGGCAGTACGAGTACGTATGGACAGCATTTTTGCACTGCACGGCGCTTGCATTGACTCCCCCCACAGGGTCTATTACCTTCCACACCACGTATGCCAGACAATGCGCAGGACAACTTGCAGTTACTTCAGCTCGTCGCGGACTCCAGACTCACCGGATATCTTGCGGGTACTTGTGTCAGTTCTTTGCTCAATGTGTGTCTCATGACAACGTCTCGCCCGCAGTCGCTTCAGTTTGTGTGCTCATGTATGTGGAATCATCGGCAGAGTGACCACCCATGCTGAGAATTTTGTCGCAGATATGATCACATCGTCTGCTTCCCAGACGAGGTCGGTTTCTTCTGCGGTGATTCAGTACGTAAACAAGTGCAACTCCCCAGCCACTATTTTCATTAGGGTTTTTCCCATTAAATTTAGTGGCAGTGAGTAAATTGACTTCACACAGCAACTAAAATGTCCCTCACAGATTTCATTCTCATATGAAATCTATTATCAGGTCGGTTTCTTCTGCGGTGATTTATCTTGCGAGCTCAGTATACTTCAGGTGGAGCTGATGTGGAAAAGCCGTTGGGGATTTGCGAAAATTATATATGTAGGGCATGTTCTCAGAGTTTCCGCCGAGCGCCGGTTCAGTCGCCTTTTTTTCAAGCTGTTCAATCGATATTTTAGTCTCATCTCAATATGGTGAGAGAAAATATCACTTGATCGAGGCTTTGGATATTCATCTAGCATCTAGCTTGAACACTACTGTTATTTAACCCCATCATGCTGATTCCTCTCAAAAAATCTTGACAGTCTTCTCACAGGCTTGCACCGCAAATATAGTACGCGTTACGACCAAGCTGCTTCGTCGGCACTCATAGGCAGTACTGCGTTCTTCGGAGTGGGGCCATGCGCGCCGCACAGGGTCGGCGGCAAAAACTCGATATAAATGAAATCTTGACGAGCTCGACTGCCAGCCTTCCGCACATACACAACTTGAGACATTTAAGGAGGTGCAGCAGCTTGCAGGGCAGGAACGGGGCAGCGAACGCCAAAACTTGATATCGACATGGCGGTATCGTCCTATCAAATTTGCAAGCTTTCATGAACTCGCTCCTAAGCCTAGATTTTAACACTGCTCACTTGAGATTTTCACTGGTTGTAATGTCGATACTAGTTTTACGACTACTGCCGGTTTGGATGTTTTTAATAAATCGGTGCGCGCGTCAGTACCTCGGCAATCATCCGGCATGCCGCGTCAATACTTCGGGCGCTACTTTTGAACCTGCGCGTCACTGCGCGTCAGTCGTGTCAGTCGCGCGCCAAAACCAGTGTGCCCCATTCACTGTATAATCAGCGAGCTGGGTTCAGTGCTACTTCGACGACCGCGGGCCAGTCATCCAAAGACAGTGCCGCGGGCGACGAAGCTTGACGAATGGCATAATTGGCACGAGCGCCCATCGAATATGGGCTCCACTCGAGTCCAGGCATTATAGCAGCCGCTGAAGAACGCTGAAAGAAGCTTCAAGCGCCCCGAAACATCTTTTCAGGTATTCATATTCCATTTTGAGCGTCCATTTCAATTCCTCCCAGAGTATGGTTCACTTTCCGCCCCCGGCGCTTGTAGTTAGTGTAGTGGGTAGGCCCCCCGTTTGGCCGAAATTTCTTACGCTTGAATCGCGATTCCACCTGGGGCAATAATGTTCGGCTCACGAGGAGAATCGAGCATTAACCCAACTTCACTCACGTGGGACTCGCCCCGGCAAAATGGCAGGGAGATACTCCGAGTCGGACATCAGTGAACCAGCGCCTAATGGATTTTCCGCACGAAATGTCACCCTAGTTCTTGATAGGTGGCGCACTTCTGCGCTGGCTTTCTTTTGTTCCATGCCAGGGGGTTCCAAATAGCATGTCGGACACCGATGCAGTTTCCGTGTTATGCGCGTATCCGTTAACGGCTTAATAGGCGCGCGCCTCTCTATATTTGCATAGTTTAATACGAAAGATCCTCGTCTTCATGAACAACGTCGGCCTTGGTACTGTTTTACTCTCCGGAGGGGTGGCTTGCAGCGCTGATACACAATAATCTCGATGAGATCTTGCGGGACTGTACAGGTGACAAGGCGGAAGGTGGAAAGAGCGGCTCTTTGAGAGCATATCAAAGCCGATGCACCAACGTGGGTTTTCCTCTGGTTTCTGACAGACAGATCGCTCGTTCCTAGTTTTGACTGTCAGTCGCCGCATGTCCCGAATGACGCTCGCAAGTCGTTATCCCTGTGGCCGTGCACGTCTCACCACACCCCGCCTCCCAATCGCTCGGAGAACTCAATATCCAAATTCCGCAGCTTCAAAAAAGGTGTGTAGAAGACCTGGCGCGAGGTATTGGCCTTGTGGTGCGTCCGCAAAAAAAAATTCCCCTCCTCTGCGCTAATTGTTGCGCTTTATTGTGCCTACCTATGTATTTTTCCCCCAGGTGCGTCCTATATTACTATTTCACGGCTATTTTAAGCCTCAGATGCCAGAGATTTCTGTAAAAGCGCCGTCGTCCTGGCGCGCACTGCCGCACCACATCCTCCTATGGCTGCGCCAACGCTATTTTCATCTTGCACGCCCTCGAACACGGTGTACTGTATACCTGCGCGAGGTACCGGCGGTGTCGCTCTGTCGCCAGTTTTTTAAAATGAATTATCTGTGCTGATTCCCGTGTCTACGTATGCATTTCACTTTCGGTGTGTCTTTCTCCCCCTCTTCCCATTCTACTTTCCTCCACCTGTTATTGTTCCCCTCCACTTGCTGAGTTAAGCGCCCCTGCACACCCCTGATGCATCCTCGCAAATTGCGCAGCTGCGACACGCTCAAGTCAACAGCAGCTACGGGTCTCCATTTCGGAGTCACCGCATGCCTCTGACTTGAACCGTGCCCGTTCGCGTGCGCGAATATTAGCTTTATTGGGACTTCGGGGCCTTCAAAACGATGTGTCCACATCTGCGCGAGCTATCAGTACGTCTTCAATTTTTTTGTTTTTGTTTTTTGTGTGCCAACTCTGCCACTCCATCCATCTCCAGATCTTTGATGAAGGAAAAACGCTAGAACTCGTCAAAAACTGGCAAGGCTCTCCGGTCAATTGACCGTCTCCCCCCCGTCTCTCGCTCTCCGCCCTGTACTCCGCATCTTCCCTGTCCTGACACACCATCTCCTCACTATCCCGGCTCCGAACTGACTTTACGTTCCTCAATGCATGCGGGCTAAATCAGGCTTCGTTCCATCCGCGGCCTGCGCCGCCTGCGCCGCACCCTACGGAACCAGAGCTCACTTCCTCTTAGTCTGCCCGGCATGGGATGCTCTGCGACCCCCACTCTACCGCACTTCTATAACCGCCGGCTTTTTTAGATCCCTACATCTCCCCACCCTTCTCAACGACCCCATCCTCCTAAAGCCGGTTGCAAGGTTCGTCGAAGCCACAGGTCGGCTCCTCTGATTTGACTCTACTTTATATTCTCCTTTATAATTATTTCTCTTTACTCTACACTACTTACATACCTAATCTCCCGTGACACCGCTTCGCGATATGACCCCCCCACACTAGACGCTCGCGCCCCACCTTTAGCTACTTTTCTCACCCGTATTCTTCCCACTCTATATATTTTCCACTTAGCTTATAATCTCGTCACTTTCCCCACTTGCTTATAAATTCCCGTACGAAAACACCCCATCCCACGTTGCCTTACATCCCACACTCGGACTGTTGTCGTAACCTTCCGTGGTCGTATACAGTAACAAAAATCAAAATCAAATCAAATCAAATCTCGCGAGTTTCTTCCTATGTAGTTTGCCCCAGGCGTATCCAATATTACCATCAGAGATGGAAGTTGAGAGCCAACAAGGATCATTTGATCCCGACGTCTTGGGCGCCAATTTATGTGGATGATTTATAGATATGTACCTTGAGCAACGTGTGCATTTATGAAGCTGATTGCGTGGCGAGGATCACCAAGGCGAAAGAAATGCGCAAGACGCAAAGCACCTCCATCTGGGCACAAACGCCTATTTCTCCAGTTAGCGCTCGGAGACGTCTCGTCATTACTCTCTCCGCACTTCTCGGGGAACTTGAAGGAATACTGTTTAGCGCTAGGTCAACGCTGTGTCGGAAGCGCGAACTCAATGGCGCGACCTGCGACACTCCGAATTGATGCCTATGCATGAGGCCGCAGTGACTGGTGTGATTCATCGCTGCCGATTGGAACATCATCCCAAACCTGTGTCAGAGATGCCCTCCGCAACATGGTGCCCAAAATCCAAAAATAAGCGGTGCACGCGAAGGTAATGAAGAACAGCAATTACATATCCAGTTCAGTTGTTGCCGTGAAACATTTACGAAAAGCTGCAAGGTCGGTACATAATCTCGAAGTGGAGATTATCCAGACATGGGGTGCACCACAGCAACACGGCTTGGCTTCCACCGAGATACCGGGAGTTTCCAATTCAGTGTGCCCAGATTAAGCGCGCGCTAAAGAAGTCAGGAAGCCCGTTTGATAGCTGCCTGGCCATCGCTCTGGGTATACGGCTGCGGGGGTAAGGCGCCAATCCCCTCCATTTATGGTTTCATCCTCGCCACCACCCCGACATCGTAGGAACATATACAAATAACTGGTTCAGCGTGAACGTCAGAGAGCGAGACAGATTCCGATGCACACGGTATAGATCATTGGCTGTCTTGAACTCATGATCCCCAGATTTGTTGATCGCTGCCAGCGTCGCGCGGAGATATCCAAGAAGCACGCGTATAGACAGTGTCTTCAACACAAAGCATCAGGTACACGAAAAATGTAAGGAAGAAAGTCCAACAGCGGGAGGTGCCCGCGATTTGAGGTTAAACCACTGCGTTCCCGCCGGCCGGCGGCAGAGGTGGTCTCCGTGGTCCGACATGTGCCGCCACGCGGAGGCAGGGTCTGCTGTCACCCAGAGTCATCCCGGCAGACCTTGCCTCCGCGTAGCGGCACATGGCGGGCCAGGGACACCCCCTCTGCCTCCGGCCCGCTGGAACGCAGTGAATAGAACTTCTTCCTTTCGTTTCTAGAGAATGCTTTTCCTAAATACCTTCGGTGAGACCACCTTCAGCTTTCCATTCTGGTTCATACCAGTTGGGTTATACGAAAACAACTGGAGCCAGGGTCCAGCATGCGTTCAGCTTCCATACTCAAGTTCGATCATCAGAAACCTCGGTCGACAAACTGGATAGAGCATTCAGCGGTTCATCCGGACAGGCAGAATGGTCCCCAAACACTATCCAGAATTCACCTTGGACTAAGTCGGCATGCTTAGCGTGATTCATCAGGTAGAATAGCTTGAAAGAGATAGCTCCCTGTCAATGATCATGCCGCCATAACAAACTTATCATCGCTGAAAAGACAATTCGCCAAGATCCACGTGCAGGATGAAACTTGACACCCACGAGTATCGGAACTTACCCGTTTATTTTGGGGTGAATCTCAATTGATGTCGGACTAGCAGGCGCCCGAACTATACTTGTTAGGCAGAACTATTTGAAAATCTGCCAAGCGCTGAGGGGCCTGTTCGGAAAAATCGAGAACAAGAAGTCAAAAGTGCGGGATGAAACTTGACTGACAGCCATGAGTATCGGAACTTACCTGTTTATTTTGGGTTGAATTTCAATGGATGTCGGGAGACGGTGCGTGTACTGCGGAAGTTCTCTCTGGCTATGGAGCGGCGATGTGCGGTTTTTGACACCGTTCATTTGCTACGTCGGCCACGACTAATAGGTATGTTTACAAGGCGATTTGTCGTATCAGATTCTATCTCATCCAATCTACGAAATAACGAGTGGTACATTATTTTCCAAACTATAAAGACAGCGACCATGTGTCAGTCTGAGCTGAATGTGTTCCAATATGCTCACTCTTTCTAGCCTCGCTGCTCTCCTCGTCTCCTTCACTCTCGCCGTCAGCGCCGTCCCCGTTAATCATCAGCCGTCACCCGCCATAGGCACCGTTTTTGCTATCTATCCCGGCTGGGACATGGACAACGGACGAACCACCGCAACCTCGGATGGCTCTGAACTGGCTTGCATGCAGTTGTGCAGCGCAGGTGAGTTCCCCTCCCTCGGCCTCTCGTTTAAGCATACCGTGATTGACCTATCTCATTCACAGATGCAACCTGTGTCGCCTATGCCTACGCTCCTTACCAGCCGAGCGGTAGTCTGTCCTGCTTCCTCAAAGACAGGGTGGATCTCAGCACCTTCAAGACTCAAAGCGTCGATGTCAGTGTCGGCCTCGTTGGGGCCTGTGGGACGTCAGTTCTTACACTCGTTTGTGGTGGAGCTTGGACTGATGATATCTTTCCGCCTACCGCAGCTTTGTGCCGGGTACGCACGAATCCTGTCGCTGGTTGTACTAACACGAACTTATCTTTAGTTGGGCCCACCTCCTGCTACAGTGTCACTGTCCCGGCGTAAATGCAGTTGTCGAACAAAGATCGAGAGGCCTGGGAATCCGCTGAATCATATTGTGCTTGGCGTGTGCCCTCAAGGGAATGAACATATTGTTTGATGTAAAGCGTTAAGTTTAACGTCTGACCGCGCATATACACTGGCAGCAAAACTCGACACAGCAGGCTCCAAGTTTTTCTACTTGACCCGAGGTTTTCACACGACGTGAAACGCATCCCTTAGAAGCATAACCTTCTCGACGCCTGTGTCCAGTCTCAAAGACTTCGCTAGGAGCGGACAACTGAGAGACTAGAATAACCTGGCCCGCGTGCAGTGATCAATGACTATCTGAGGCCCCTACTCATCATAAAAAGTTTTACAGCTTTTGAAATGATCTGTGACACGGCGCCTCCTTTGGCGCCGGTCTCTTCGACTTCACAACGAAAACACCCTCTTGTCTTCGACGCCTTGAACGCAACCAAATATACCCTTGTGAAAACCTAACCTCCTCGACGTCCGCAAAACATCAGTGACAGCTCAAGTTGTTCAATGGAAACTCTTTTTCGGCCGACTAAGCCCAGATGCGCAACTTTATGATGCAGAACATTGTTTTCAACTCAGAGAGATCTGTGATACGACGCCTCGTTTGACGCCCACCAACTTATACTTCCTGTATGAACGGCGCCTGTCGGATTAGTTCTCGCCGACGCCTTCCTGTGTGATCATATCCGAGTTTTGGCGCTTCCTTAGCACCCTCGTCTCGGTTTTCATCCGAGAATCTTGCGCTTCGGTGTTCATCCTTAGAGCTTTTCATCGTGTCAGTCCAGATACCCTTGCATCATGAGGGGGCATGCAGAATCGTACTGTGCCTTGGCCCCATTATGCGATCTTCCAGTGGGCGCTTCCTGTGTTGATTTTCAATATCGCTTCTTTGCTGCTCCATCCAGCTTCCGACGATGGTTTCTGAGCGCAGCAGATAAAACCGCGCGGCAAACATTGAACGAGCGCTGGATCATTCAGTAAGCTGGCAGTCAACCAAGAACTTCGATTCCCTTTTACCTGCCAGATCCACATCGGCTACACCAGTCCTTATATCGACACCTGACAGTAGTAATGGGTGATTTGAACGCCCTGAAAGTGAATCACCGGAGCCTAGCCATTGGATCGGCGGACAGTTTGTTCACGAAGCGACGGATTTAGCACCGAGTTCTGCCGCTTGCAATAATTGATGCGGCTTTGCCTGGGCTGCGTGCCCATGGTGGCGGTTTGAATCCAATTTTTTTCACGGATTTATTCATGCTCAACCGCCGAGTTGGCTTCGATGTCCTTGCCTAGAGTTGGCAGATGAGTCTGTGGCAGATTTAACGCGTCTCAGATCCGGAGCAGACTCCCATGTAATGAAGCATTACAGCTCTTTGCAGTACAACAGGCGCAGACAGTTTTTTTTTCCATTTCGGCCTTTTTTTGGGGGAAGAAAGAAAGCAAAAAACTACATCCATTTTGATGGGCAAGCATCCAGCTCATTTTTGCTTCCTGTTGTCCATTTCGCCACACAGTGGCCTGCATGAGTCCCCTCTTTAATGCCTACCAGCTTTGTTCTACTTAAGACGCTGTGTGCTCGCCGACGCCATACGCCCTCTTCACTCCTGCGCTTTTCCTGCCACCACCGGCTAACCCCGCCCGCAATTGTGAACGTCATGTAGAGACTTCGCCAAAAGTCACAATTAATTTAAGCTCAAGTGTCAGCTGCCATAGCGATGCCATTTAATTCATCATTGTGAATTTTCACCATCAAAGGCGCGCCCATCATGATTGGGCAAGCATTTACAGTTCAATTTAGTATCATTTGACCAACGCTCGACCGTCTCACCGTCTTTTTGGAGCTGGTGTGAATTTAAACACTGAAACTTGGAGTGTGGGCCATTGCTTCGCATGGCAGTACGAGTCCCATTTTTTCTGGAGTCCCTGGAACATCGGCAATGAAGATGGCAACACTTGGCATTTCAAACTGCTAAATATTTAATCCCACCGCCACTCTGTCAATTTTGAAGTCCCTAATATCTGAGACCCCTGCAAGTAAGAATTCAATGCTCAGTAATTTCCAACTGCTACATATTTAATCCCGCCGCCACTCTGTCAATTTTGAAAACTAGCCCTGGTCGTATCCACACCCAAGCCAGAACCTGGACATCAAGAGTTTATTTTTTGGAGTCCATGAGTCCTTTCATCTCACATTACTTGAATGCCATTTACATATCATTAACTCCAGGGGAGCCAGAAACATTGTCTATCCTATTATATGGATTATATTCTCTTTTTTACTGAGCAGCCTGAACACCCTAAATCTCACCAATTGTCTAATATCCAAAGAGAACATCGCGCATGCCCTTTCATCCTTACCGCAGTGTTTTTTTTTTGCGGCCTCCTCCTTCTTTGTCTCAACTGCAACCATGCACACAATTCATTCCAGAGCATAACAGTGTTCAAGTTATGTAAAGTAAATATTCAGGATGAACGATTACAGCCGATAACAGTACCGAAGGTGCGGATGAAAATATTCCCGTTTTGGGATATTTGATCCCCGCGACCGTGTTGCCCATAACTCAATGGGTATTGGGTCAATCGACATAAAAACTATATAGAGATGACCGCTTAATTCATGCGCAATTTGATTTGACTTGATCAGGAGATGTGACACATACTAATGACTTTTTTAACGCGGGTATTTCACCAATCTGACTAGATAGGAGGATGGAGAAGTCAGTCACTTCCCCCCGAGTAATTTTCTCGCTCATTTGGTTGAGAAGTCAAGAAGATATGGTAGATACATTATCGATGGTATGAAATCTCTCAAATTGGGCTATGGAGCCTAAGGAAAATATATTCGCTATTCTGGCTCTATGATATTTATACTATACCCTATAAATATTCCTTCCTGAATTCACAGAGTGATCGAACATGATCCAGGCATGCCAGCCTGGATTCCAGCCATGCTGGTCTGACAATGTGAAGAAGTATATTTTCCTGAATCTGTCTCTATCACTGATTGCGCATGAATTAGGCAGTCATTTCTAGATAGTTTTTATGTTGATTGACACATAACTCGCTGAGCTATGGGCAAATCGGTCGCGGGATCAAAAACATCCCAAAACGGTATTTTTTTGGTCCACACCCTCGGTACCGTTATTAGCTGTAAGTGCCCATGCACAGCTCTACGGTGCGGAGAGCCCGGAAGCAAAGCCAGCTGGATTTTCAATCCCCCAAATGACCAGTACTTATTTGATGAGCTTGTTCTGCACGACACTACTAGTATGATTAACGCAAACGGGATTTTAGCCACCTCCGAGGTCAGGCCAGCGAGAATTGAGGAGGATGACAAGAAGATTCCGCAGAGGCAATCCAAAGCGAGCAGGCCGATACCATAGCCTGGCAGAAATAATAAGTTGTGTGGGCAGATGGAGGCAGATCACAATGCAGACCTAGATCTTGACAGAGTCGGTCGCCTGTAGAATCCAAATCGGACGGTGGGCCATCTAAGCAGCTGCTTATCGAAGGAATCCTTCCGCTCTATTTCCTCTTCGAATAGAATATGTGGGAGACCACATAATGAAAGGACTCTTCTTATCCGGGAAGACATATTGACAACATATATGATTAGTGGTAGTGGCGGTGAGAGTCAAAGGGATGTCGGAGCTTGAATATCGGTTGAACTCCGACGGGTTGTTCAACCATTCATGGAGGTCATAAATTTGAGGCTCTGAACTGCTGGGCTCTGAACTGCTGGTTCTCAATTGCACAGACATATTCTATACTCACAGGAAAGTTAAGTATTTGTAATTTTCTTTCAAAGTCACAGTCAACCCAGGATATGCTGATCAAGGGTCTCGGAGGTATCCGAGTCACACTTCCGAATTCAGGATTTCGTATTCATTCTATGATATGCTGCCGCACTGCACATGAAACAAATTACGATAAATGAAGTTATTGAGAGATGTTGACCCACAGACCTTCTTTGTACAGAAATGTTGCTAAGAGAACGGGAAAAAAAAAAAAAAAATTCATTTGTGCCGGCGAATTGTTGCAAAGGACAGGAATAAATCGAATGATCGGCCTGATCGGTATCGCATCTCATTGAAACGTTCCGGATTGATAGCAGCATACGAAGAGTGGGCAGTGCAAAAGCTTATTACACGACAGAGGAGGAGGAGGATGAGCATGTTGTATAAGTAGCAGTAAAATTTCACTACTCTCAGGAATCAGCCTGTTCCCTTGACATAATTTAATTCAGCAAACAGAATAAGGTACACATCTTTTGGCTCACACAAAGGTTTTCAGCCACATCCAATCCAGCGCCAAGAATAATGATGTAAAACTTAACATTAGAAAGAAGAGAAGCCAAGGGAACATGGCCTGACTGCCGAAAGGACCGAATTCCGACCCAGCACAGTGGTAATTTCTATGCAAAGTCAAAATTAAGGGTCTGAAAAATGACCAAAATCCGAGGGTAAGAGGATGGATATAGAACGATTACTTAAACAAGTTTAGGACTCATAACTAGAAAATCACCATTTTGTGAAGGCACAAACACGCTATTACATGTGGGCATAACAGGTTTGAAGACACCAGTGGCTGGAAGGCTCACAAAGGAACTGAAACACTTATAATTGATTGACATTCAATCCATGTTCGGATGTGAAGTCCCCTGGACCTTGAATCAATCCATATTTAAGGCACTTTTGAAGTTCAAGTAAGCTGTATTCACCATATGCTCAACCTCCATTCTCGCTCCGTCGTAGCTCCTCTTTCACCTAAACCGGACCAGTACCACTGTTCAACACTCCCAATAGTTCTCTGTCACTCATGCTGGAAAATCACAACTATGCCCGATCACAGTCCCATAGAATTGGCACTGAGAGACAAAATAAGTTGGGCTCAGCATATTGTAAGAGTGGCTCAAGTAGTGTTGCCACAGCTCGGCTACGGCTGGCTCAGCTCAGCTTTTGATGGCTTCCAAGCCGTTACCAAATTGGGTGAGCCGAGCCGACATCAAGCCGCTGGCTTTGAGTGGCTTCAGCTCAGCTCCGGCTTAGCCAACGGGTTAGGACTAAAATGGAAAACTTCGCAAATACCCATTGTTTAGCCCTATGCATCCATGGGACGTTTCACAGCCTACATTTTATCATTGTCTACATGTTTCCCTATACCAATACAGCACTCCAGAGTGGGAGAACTGCACCGAACATTATTATCTGAGTCCCCAGCTTTAAACGAGGCCAATCATGAGCAGTCATCAAAGACCTCCATCCCAAGCAGAAAAGTAGTTTGCAGCATGCCAATAGCGGATGAAGCATAAAAAATGAAGAGTTCTTTGTCTTCACATTCATCAAAAGGCGAATTATATGATGCTTCGAACTGTGCAGGAGAGGGAGTATCAGGAGACCGGAAGCAAATCCTTCTGAGCCTTTTGCCAACAAACTCAATTTATATCTTGCAACCGAGGTCAATAAGAGGTAAAGCCCAGGCTACAATGTTGATTGTTCAGTGATAATTGATGGCTGCACAAATCACATGTAGTCCTAGAAACTACAAGGATTAAGTCAAGACAAGGTCAGATTGTGTTACATGGTATGTTTAATGATTTACTACAACTAGGACTTGCACTATGTGGAATAAAACACTTGTATTCGTGAACATTCCAATTTAGGCCAAGCTGTCGGCTTAGCCAGCTTGAGCCGGCTTCAAGCCATAGCCGAGCCATCAAAGCCGATTGCTTAACGGCTCAGCTCACATGGCTAGTGACTTCAAGCCAAGCCGCAGCAACACTAAGTGGTAGTCAGATCATTGATTTTGAGGCAAATTTTGCTCACCACCGAAGTGATGGAATTATTGATGAGATCAGTTTCCTTTTTCGTCCTGACTCATTTCGAGTCATTTCCATTCATATGCAGCACATCAGTTCAAATCGATTGGAATTGACTCATGCTTAGTCATCGTGACTCACGTGGAGTCATTCTCACTCTTTTCACTGTAGTATAAATTTAGCCCGATTTGTACTCTTCCAATTCAATACTTTCCACCCAAAGTCTTCCCATGCACATCTCGCCCTCTGGAACAGCATCAGTTACTGTTCCTCTTTCGTATTCTAAGTCCCTGATCACGCACACACACCCCGTTTCAACCCGTATCCCACACACACAACCCACTTTCCCATATGCAGGTCTCGAAACTCAATTACAATAATTGGGCCATGCACCTGTTTTGCATCCGTCCACGCCACCGTACCCATATCCCCCTCCAAATCTTTTGATTCCTTTCCTTTGATCCACCCCCAGCTACAACCTAGCTGGCACTTCCCGTCGAATCCTTAATATTTTTGATTTGATCTTGGATTTAAATTTTCGAGACAAAACCCCATCAGAAACTTTGTGCTCTGACAATAGATTGCGGATTCATAAAAAAACAGCGAGCAAGTTGTTTATGGAATGGTTACAGGAAGTGATTGACTCATCAGAGGCTTTATCTACTTCACGGACATCATGACATGTAGAAAGACAAAAGGACAGCAGTCCGGTGCAAGTCACTTCAATTATGCTGCATTACTTGAGTTTGGCAAAAAACACTGGGAAACTATATATCCCTATCATTGTGTCCTACTCACCTTGCCGTTGAAGTTCATTGCCAGTTGCAGCGCTGTGTTGTTTTTCATGATACCCGTGTACATAAGATTCATTTCTGGCCCAGAAGAATGGTTTTCGCTGTATTTGGGCATCAGACACTTGTAGAAATTTTTGTAGTAGCCAGAAAGCTCTGAGCTGTTGATATGTTTGACCCTAGCCTATTACCTCGTGAATTGCATACTCAGATAGTGAATTGAGCCCCTAATACAATTTCAATGCCCAGTTTTGTCTGCCCACCATGTTTGATTTCACTCAATGACAAGAACAGCTGTTCTGGCATATCCTTTCACCATGGAACCTTATCCTTGGACCAGGGCACACTCTAACATCATTAAATTGAGTCCTGACCATTGAATACACGAGAAGCGACCGCAATTAGGTTGACTTTGGCTAGGGGCAAGCTGATTGGCCAAGCCAATCAGAAAAGTCTCCTAATGTTCCCTTGCTGATGTACCTGGAGGGATGACATTGGGGGAGTCGTGTTCTTGTGTTTAAAAAAAGAAATATTAATGAAGCCATGTGTGAAGCAGCGGGGATGTTGTCCATAGACACCAGCAAGCTCTGGGTTGTGGTTGTATTGATGACTGTGGGGTTGGAGACACCGTCAAAGCAGTGCCATCGAAAAAAAAACTGCCCGCGTGATGGGAATCAATGGATACCTATTTCGATCTGCAATTCCGCAACAAGACACGTCTGAGGATAATTTGGCTGCACACACAGGACATGCTCTTTCGAATAAAGCCCGGCCACTTGATGTGTGCAAAGTGTGCCAAAAACAATTCAATGCCACTGCATCGCCGTGGGTAGCTATGTACTTTTAGCATTCAGGCAGATGCAAATACTACGGGATTCCTCGATTCCAATGTGGGTTCATTTCTCTGAAGCTTGGTGCACTCCCATGATGCAATTTCCTTGATGTTCAAGAGAGTCCGGGATGAAACAATTGAATACACCCTGTCAGTTGAATGTCAGACAAATTGTTCGTATCCCACAAGGTTTAATTGACACAAGAGCTGGTCTAAACTCTGAGTCAGCCTGACTTCTGAGAAAAATGGTCACAGACATACACTATGAATAGTTGCTTGAGACCCTCTCTACGAATCGTCCAGATCAACAGTCAGCCCTGCCAGCGACTATTTTTTATCTGGGTCAATGATCCACGAGGAAGTCGGAAGGGAAGAACTGGCGAAATACAGCGAGAAACCAAACTACTCCATCCCTTAAAAATAATTTTCAGATCGGCATGCCTCAATGGTCGCTGCATAGAAGAGTCACACCACATTTATACTGCCACTGTGGGCAATGCCAGGTATACTGACCCAGGCATATCTTGAGTATATCCTCAGTATATTCTCAATAAACTTAAAAAAGACTCAGTGTATACTGGTTCAGTATGCTCAAGATACTGACTCAGTATATTCTGAATATACTCAAAATATACTGAAGAATAAACTCAAAATAAACTGACTCAGCATATTCAGAATATACTGACTCAGTATATTTTGATCATATCAGGGACAAACATTGCCATGTAAGGAAATTTTGAGAGGCAGTGAAGACCTTCCAAAAAAGGGAAATCTGGATGGGGAAACATGTGACAGGACATGACAGGACATGACAGGACATGACAGACAAGACAGACAAGACAGACAGACAAGACAGGACAGGACAAGACAAGACAGACAAGACAGACAAACAAGACAAGACAGGACAAGACAAGACAGACAAGACAGACAGACAAGACAGACAAACATAGACAAAATATAACACAACAAGACAAGACAGACAAGACAAGACAAGACAGACAAACACAGACAAAATATAACACAACAAGACAAGACAGACAGACAAGACAGTCAAAGTGTAACAAGATATGCTAGGGGATTTCTGTAGCACAGTTTGGCATCTCCAGGTAGCAGTGGAAGGTCACATGTTTGTATGAATTGATGACCAAGCATAGAGAAATATTATGATCTTGCTGGTCTATTGTGAGTTGGGTGGGTGGCAGGGTGGCACAGGAAAAAGGTTGGGCAATTTGGAGAGTGGTTAGGCAGGCTTACAACATGAACATCAGGAGAAAGAGGTGAGATTGTTCAGAGTGGGTAAAGGGAGTAATGTTGCCTAGTTGATTAATGGATGAGCATCAGCTTTGCACAGCATGTTCTTCAAGTATCTGCGGTGTAGATGTGATGTGTGGGCTGTCATAAAATCAGTTTGATGCCAACCAGCAGCCAATAGAGGTTTGCAATTGGCTTGTCTGGCTGATAGGCAAATTTGGGTGGTGGGCTTGAATTTGTGTGCTGCTCCAAATGTGGTTTGCACAGGATGTTGTACACATATCTATGGTGTGGGGGGGTGATGTGTGGGCTGCCACAAAATTAATTTGATGCTGACCAGCAGCTGAGAAAGGTTTGCAATTGGCTTATCTGACTGATAGGGGCAAAATTGGGTGGTGGACTCAAATTGGTGTGGTACTCCAAATGTGGTTTGTACAAGATGTTGTGCAAGTATCCACAGGGTAGAAGTGATGTCTGTACTACCACAGAATCAATTTGATGGCAATCAGTGAGTGGGAAGGGTTTGCAATTGGCTTGTCTGGCTGATAGGGGCAAAATTGGGGGTTGGATTCAAATTGATGGGGTGCTCAAATCCAGGTTGTTGTGCAAGTATCTATGGTGTGGGGGTGATGTGTGATCTGCCACACAATTAATTCAATGTCAACTAACAGCCAGGAAAGGTTTGCAATTTGCTTGTCTGGCTGATAGGGGCTATTTTGGGATCTTGAGCTGAATTGATGAGTAGATTCACACCAGTTTGATACAGGATTATGAGCATATATCTGTGATGTGAGACAGATACTTGGCCTTCCACAGAAAAAAAGCCAGGGCCAAATGCAGATCAGAAAGGTTTTCAATTTGCTTGTTTGGTTGATAGGGGCTATTTTGGGACCCTGAGCTGAATTGATGTGTAGATCCACACTGGTTTTGCACAGGATTATGAGCATGTATCTGTGATGTGAGACAGGTACTTGGCCTTCCACAGAAAAAAAGCCAGGGCCAAATGCAGATGAGAAACATTTGCAATTTGCTTGTCCAGCTGATAGGGGCTACTTTGGGAGATTGAGGTGAATTAATGTCCCGCTCCGCACCTACTTTGCACAGAATGTTGAGCATGTATTTACAATGTGAGGCAGATACTTGGGTTTGCACATAAAAAATCCCAGGTCTCATTGCATATGGGAAAGTCTTGCAATTTTCTTGTCTGGCTAAACATGGCTGAACCATAGGGTGGTGACCAAATTTGGAAATATGCAAAGGCCTTGCAGACCATGTTGTGCAAGTGGCAGTGGTATTGAGAAGATCCTTGGCTTCACATGAAACAAATCTCATGGCTTTTGACACATGGGAAGGGTTTGCAATTTCCTTGTCTGGCTGATAGGGGCTATTTTAGGGTATCAAGTGGAATTGACATGTAGCTCTGCATATGCTTTGCACAGGATGTTGAGCATGTATGTGCAGTGTGAGTAAGATACTTAGATATGCATAAGGAAAATCCCAGAGCCTGTTGCAGACAGGAAAGGTTTGCATCTTTGCTATCTGGCTGATGGGGCTCCACACATGTGTTGCATAACATGTTGAGCCTGTATCTGCACTCTAAAGAAAATACTCAGCTTCACACAGGGAAATACCCAGGGATGGGAGCAGATGGGAAAGATTTGCAATATGTTTGTCCGGCTGATAGGGGCTATTTTGGGATAGTGGGCTGAATTGATGTGTAGACCAGTTTTGCACAGGATTATGAGCATGTATCCATGATATGACAGATACTTAGCCTTCTACATTTTCTTGTCGGACCACAAATGGGTGGAACAGACTGTGGAGACCAAATTCGGAAATATGCACTGGCCTTGCAGACTATGTTGTGCCAGTGGCCATGGTATTGAGAAGATCCCTGGATTCATATACAACAAGTCTTGTGGTTTACAACAAGTTGGATGGGTTTGCAATTGCCTTGTCTGGCTGACAGGCACTATTTTGGGTGATCAAGCTGAATCAATGTGTAGCTCCACACCTGCTTTGCACAAGATATTGACCATATATGTGGTCTGAGAGATAATTGGCTTCACACCACAAAATTCAGGGACCCAGTGCAGATGGGAAAGGTTTTGCCAACATTCCCAACCTTCGGCTGGATGCCCTCTCATTATCTCTAGCTGTGGCTGTGGAGGACTTGTGGATGCACAATTGCTTTCCTTGTGCATGGAAAAAAAAAAGGATTCATGAAACATAGTCATCAATCTAGCTCAATTCAGACAGTTTCCTAGTCCTGACTCCTACACCAATTATTAACATACCCTCACACAGTTTCTCTTATTGCTCTCTGCCATCTCATTGATTCTCTATCCCCTTAGTGTCTAATCCATGCAAGTAATATATCAAAGCAAGTTGTAGCCTTTTTAGGTCACATGGTTGCATGTCACATGTTCTTACACGGTGGGGTTGCTATAGCCTCTTAGGCCAGCAAAATATAAGATGGTGGAAGAGAGGAAGAGCGATGTGGCAAACAGTGAGCAAAAAAGGTAATTCAACATGTAACCAGAATGTTCCATTTGATCCTATCAGTGTATTACCCAATCTTCCACCACTGCCACTGTAACTGGTATCAACTATCACTCCACCAGTGGCAACTGGGATTGTATATGCAGAGAGCAGGGTGGCTGAAACAAGTCACAAACAAATTACTGATGCTCTGAACTGCCACCACTATTGGTAGTGCTGATCACTGCGGCAGTGGTGGCAGCTCGGATGTATGGGTGGCAACTGTGGCAGCTAAAAACAAGTCACAAACAACTGACTAATGCACTTAACTGCCACCATTGCTGCCACTATTAGTGCTGCTGATCACTACGGCAGCAGTGGCAGATCAAACATATGGGCATTTTTTGATACTAAGTCCACTCAGGGGGCGGCAACCATGGCAGCCGATTCTGACAGTTGTTTTTGAGCGGCAGCCATGGCAGGCAGGCTGATGCTCTGTATTTTGGCGGCAACCGTGGCAGCCAAAAACAGTCACATTTCTTTTGTGATACCAAGTCCACTCAGTGGGTGGCAGCTGTGGAAGCCAGTTCTGGTGGTTGGTTTTGGGCGGCAGTGGTGGCAGGCAGGCTGATGGGCTGTTTTTTGGCGGCAACTGTGGCAGTCAAAAGAGTCACATTTTTTTTGTGATACCAGTCCACTCAGTGGACGGCAGCTGTGGCAGCTGATTCTGGTGTTTTGGTTTTGGGCGGCAGCCATGGCAGGGAGGCTGATGGCCCAATATTGGGCGGCAACCGTGGCAGACAAAAGCAGTCACATTTTTTTTTGTGATACATTTAAGTTGTTGCGTGGCAGGCATGGCAGTTTGGGCAGGTCACAAAAATTTACTGACCTCGATAAGACTCGTGGTGGCAGCTATGGCAGCGCTATCGGGGTCACTAATTTTTTGTGACCCTGCTAAGACCAAGTGCGGCAGCGGCGACAAATGGCGTGGATGGGCGGCAGCCATGGCAGACCACCCCCCCTCCCCGATTTTTTTTTTCATTGCTTTTGGTTGGGACTAATGGTATCTAATGTATGCACAGTATGCTAGACACTTTTGTACCCCCCCAAAAAATGTTGCGGCAATGGCGGCAGCACCCCCCCCGACCCCACCCCAAATCACCCCCTCCCACCTACCCCAACACCCATCCCCAAATGGCCACCATGGCAGCCCGATTTCTCAAAAAATTTCCCAAGTCCCACCTGAAAAAAAAAACCCAAACAGCCGGAATTGTGGTATGCCTGAACTGCCTCATACTAGAGGGAGGTATGGGGGGGTAACCCCCCTCTAATATGAGTCGATCTGTGGTATTATCAGGTGAAAAATAGATGCTGCCTGACTTTCTATTTGAGCAGAGATAGGATGGCGCGTGCGCCACATTCTCCACCCACTTTGGCCGTCGGCAACTGCAGCGGGATGTTTCAGAGTGCTTCCTGGCAGCCTGCACTTCCTCTCACTTTTCATCGCTGGAACGGCAGATGTCTTCAGTCCAAATACTGGCTGCCGAGCTGCCGCAAGCGAGTGATGGTCACAGTGTGACTCGATGGAGCTGAACTACCCCAGACGTTCTGACCTGATCTCCGCGCTTCATTTTTCAAACTCCGACGGTCTGGCGGACCGCAGGGCCGATCAGGCAGAACGGCTGGTAACCAGACTGAGATATTCCACCATATGCTTCAATCGAACTTGCATCATCGAGATAAGTTACTCGTCTTGCCGGCCATAATTCGGGTGAGCTGAGGGCTTCCATTGGATTGCTCCACTGCACCGAAAATTCAGATGTTCAGGTGGCGTCCAGGTGTGCATTTACTATGAGCATCTGGTGCACCCTCATAAATTTGATGCATGACCTACAGCCCTCGTTGAATAGATCAGGCATGGAAACTTTCCCGGTCATGTCAACGAGTCCCAGGGACTTCCCTGGATCTCTAAAATCCTCGTGCAATAGCAATGTATCATGGAGGCCCAGTAGACCTTTTGAATACAATTAAGGGGTGCCGAAACGCTGCAGGAAATTATACATCCGGTAGAACAGCTTCAAACAGAACCCATGTTGAATTCAGCTTTAAACATTGCCTACGATGGTGGCTGCCCCGAAATGCTTATAAAGGATAGCCACAATTGTTCAATATGATGATTCAGAATTAATAGTACTGTGCTCATATTTTTTGAAGCCGCTGAAGGGTGAGGATGAATTTTCTGACACAATGATTGATGAGTTGCTGTGTTTGATGGGATCAATTTCGTGTTGATGCCAAGCATTTGAGGAGATATAACCCACATTGGAGAGGTTGTAAAAAGCTTAGAGATGTAATCTAGACAAGCTGTAGGTCAATATGTGAAGTTGTATCAGAAACCACTAAGTTGTATGTAAAACCCCTGTAAAATGCACATAATTTTTGGACAACATACCGATACGTTTGGGATGGTCTGAGGGGGGGGAAAAAAATCAGTCGCCCTGCACGTATTTTTAGCATCATTTTTGAGGGTTTACTTCCCCTTTGGTGCTGCCTCAAATCACTAGCAGACCATCAAGAAAAGGAATGCCGGAGGGAAAATATATATTTCTGGCTCGGCATCACGGCGAAAATTACCTCTTTAGGCCAGAATTGATGACAAATGATGCGTGGGAACCTCGCTTATGTCCATCAATCCTCATTCAAGAATCCCACAGCCCTACACTATGTTTCGCCAACTAACAAACCAGCTGGCGGCCAGTACTAAGACCACCAAAGTTCCCAAAGCCATGGGCTGAGCTGATATTTACACGGCCGTCAAGCAGGTGAAGTCGTGGATTGTGAGCGGACTTGGTGGGGAGCAGGCCGGGGGCGGGATGTCCTCGGAACAACTAGAGAAGCGCTTTCCTGGCGCCAAGATGGGGATTGAAAATTTCGGAAATGCCGGAAATGAAGTGTCTGTCATCATCTGTGGTGTGACCAATAGTGCGTCTTCTTGCGCCATGCGGGCGATAATGCGAAACTGATGGATGAGTATTTTTGTTTGCGCCTAGTGATCTTGGAGATGAGAAATGGGAGGGGATGGCCGGTGGAATGGCGACGCGAACATGGGCCGATGCGCTTGTAGAGGCGCATGGGCGTCTGCCCGAGGGCTCAAGGAAGGACAACATCGCGAAAGGAATTGTTCGCGCGTTAACGCAAAATACGAAGTTCAATCTCATGACGAAGGAATTTACGCCAAAAATTCAGATCATTTCGGCCTTGAAGAGCGGTGAGTTCTGATGTGCCCAGTATTCAAGACTCCTTCTGATATGACTTTTATAGTCTGCACTCGGATTTACGGCGCGGGAATTGCAGATTCACGGCAGGCCGAGGCAATACTAAGTTCACGGCTGATCTAGGGGCGGACGAAGGTTTGTACTGTACTACTATGAGAGAATATCCATGTCCACTACTTTTTTCCGATAATAGAAAGAAGAATACGAAGTTTGGCGGAATATTGAAGAAGGTCTTCGGGTGACGTAGGCAATAAATGAATACAGAGGTGACGGCTGGAGCATCACAATATCTATGCGATGGACGTCAGAGTGACGTTGGCGGAGTACTGCGAATGACACACATAATTGGACAGGGCAGAAGGGAAACAGGGCGGAGAGTTGCTTGCGGCGGCGAGATATCCCTGGCGGGGCGAGTCCCCTTTTGATCGACTCCGCTCAGAGTACAGTGGATACCGTTCGTTGCGGCAGTCGTTGGAAGTTATAGAAGCGGAAGGAAAGGAGTCGAGGTCCATGCGGGTATTGCATGCTTGAGGTTGTCGTGAAGGATAACGAAAATTATATGCGGCGGAAAAAATAATCGCCGAGTTTTTGTCGTTGACAATCTCTTGGAAAATGGTAAATCTTGTGGGGTCTGCGGTGGGTATTAGCTAGAGGAAGAGTATCCGGATATGAACAGTACCTGGGCTTTCGGATATTATTTTCCAATATTCAGGAACCACAGTGGTGCTGTACAGGAAGCCAGACTCTTGTGGTACGCCGT
Source organism: Mycena rebaudengoi (assembly GCA_029282285.1). Taxonomy (NCBI): domain Eukaryota; kingdom Fungi; phylum Basidiomycota; class Agaricomycetes; order Agaricales; family Mycenaceae; genus Mycena; species Mycena rebaudengoi. Next base: position 331,022 of record JARJCX010000102.1, on the reverse strand, counting down.
CCATGACGAGCACGAGCGGCGCCGTCTCGGCGTGCAGCACAAGCTCCTCTGAGTATACAGTGAATCGCGATTGAGCCATGACGGGATCTTGGGACGTAAAGGCGACGGTGGGATTTATGGTTCCAAGGCGACGCGGGTTATCAGAGGCGTGGATGACGTCGCCATCGTCAGACCAGGAGGAATGATCAGAGTGGTCGAAGGTGTCGGGAGGGCCCTCCGGGACGATGTCGATGCACATCACGATATGTCGCGGTGGGGAGGAGTGGGGAATCATGCGCCCGCTCATTACAGGAGAGACGGGGGAATTCATAGGTGAGCCATCGCTAGATCCCGAGGATCCGTTATAGGCTGGCCGACGAAAGGGGGAAAGTAGCTGCCGCACTGGGAAGATCAACGCCGATCAGAATTGAGAAACGACCGGGGTAGGCTATAACACACATTTCTGGCCATGGCCAGACTCGCGGAGTTGCTGTAGACGACTGCTGACTTGCTTTGTAGAGCGCCGCTTTCCGGTCTTCTCGAATATGTGGTCGGAAATGAATTTATTTCGTTTAGGAAACCGACCGAGCATCCTCGTCTCCCTCGAGTCGTCGGGTACATAACTCTCGAGGCCTATGTGATAGGTCAGTTTCAGGTTCCAACGTCAACAGTCCACGCCGTGCCTTCCAATAGAGCAGCTTCGAGATCGAGTGGCCAAACGGTCTCTCCACTGCGCAAAGTTTTCCAACTTTTGCGACCCTGAAGAACAGATTGTAAGACGTCCTTTGTGGTCTGGCTCTGAAGTGACGGCCAAGGCGAGTTTCCGGCGATGCGCGAGTACAGGCGATCGGCCGACGGGGTGGGCGGCGAAGACGACCCGGTCGACGAAGTTTCTTCGTGATGGGTCCAGTTCATGGCGAGGGAAGTGACGGTTGAAGTAAAAGAGTGTCGGAAGTGCAGCGGATTTAGCGGCCTATAGTGCACGACAGTGCGCTGGGGTTCGACGGCTTGAGAAGGTAGCACTTGCTGGTTTTATATCAGATCGGCCCTCTGGTTAACTTGAGATTAACAGGGACGAAATGGTACAGCGCCTTTCCAAGGGGCGATCCAATCGACAACAAGAACAAGATTGGTCAGCTGATGGCAGCAGCTTCGCCTGTGAGGAGGCGCTGCCAAAACGATGTGGCAAGTGTTTCTCGAAGCCAAACCTTTGGTTAAATTTACACTGTTCACCCAGCGGATTGGCGAGCATGTCGCGCAAGTGCTGGGAGGTGTTTGGATATCGCTCACAGCTAACACCGCAACTGTTATCTCTCCGGAGGGCGAATGGGGATCTTTAGGTACGTTCTAAATGTGGCTCTGCCGGCGCCACCGCGGGGTGACGGAACTTTTAATTAACGGAAAAGTTTTAACGGATCAGTCTACTGTGTGGAGTCTCACACCGAGTAATTTTTTCGCGTCCATATAGGTCCATATTGAACGAGAAATTTGTGCCGACAGCTTGCCATGCCAGCAGGACCAGCCGTGCAGTTCTCTTGCCGTAGATCCGGAGGCCTTGCGCGAGCAGTTCTCGGCGGATTTTCGGGCCCGTTCAAAGATCGGCGGATTAGATAATCACAACAGGCCCAATCAAGCTCATCATCCATGGTTAAAGCATATCAAAATGGATTGATAGGCCCGCGCAGAGACAATGGTGGGGCCAAGAGTCTATTAATGCATAATCCGAACGCGCGACTAGTCCGGCGCTAGGGGCGCGTCAGAATCCGGATGCTAATAATGCACAAGGGGTACAGGAAGTGGGGGGTCCTCTAAACTTGGAGGTATTTCGGGATTGTCTCGCTCAGGCTTCAATACTCAGTAGCAGAGACATGTCTACGGTCGAATAAAGTCAGGCTCAGACTGACCGCAACCCCTATGAAGGAGAAGCCGTGCATCCTACTATTCGATTTCCTGGAGCGAACGATAGCCAGGTAACGTGGTGGCGGGACAAGAGCAGCCCAATTACACCTGCCATTCAGGCTAACCTGTAGCATCCACCAACGGAAGACAGGATGCCACTATCCACCAACGTTTCTGATCGGAGTCGAAAAATTGGATAGAGCAAGGCGCCTAGGCAGACAATTATAAAGGAGAACTCCACCGGGGATTGTCTTGGCTAGCGCGCTTAGGGCACCAACTTCCACTATCCACCAACGTTTCTGATCAGAATCGAAAATTGGACAGAGCAAGGCGCCTAGGCAGACAATTATAAGGGACAACTGCGCCGGGGATTGCCCTGGCTAGCGCGCTTACGCCAACTTGGAACAAGAGGAGTTCTAGACGCAGTAAGTCCATCGAGAAATTAAATGGAAGGTGGGCGAGGCAGATAAGCTTTCCAAGTGGGGAAAGCACCCAGAAATTAATGGGCGCTTGTAGGAAAAAAGAGTCGGCGTCTGTGAAAACAGCAGACGCGACTTGGACGCGACAGCCTGCGAATGAATGGAGGTTCTACATCCCATCTCGCATACATCCATTTCAGTTATTATTGGAACAAATATGATTAAACTGACACATTCTTTTGAGCAGTTTACGAGGTGTTGGAGAATATATGGCACGATGACAGCCTGTAGCACGCGGCTCAATCTTTGCGAAAAGAGACAAATATAGGGGCACGTCTGTCCGGGATATGAAAGAGCTTAGACCAAAATATTTCGATAGGAGCCACAGAATCGAGGACTCCGAGACGAGTTTCTGCTACACTTACTTCCTTGGGACGAGCTCGCTTGGAGACGTGGCGGTCGCAACGGGAGTGACATGCATCACAGTCACAGCCACATTCACCAAAAACACGTGGATATCCCCGCGCTTACCCCGCGCCCCGGCTTGAACGGAAAAGTGGAATTGAGAAATCATCAGTGGCTGATATATTGTGTCGAAAATGCCGCAGCCCCGGAGTAGACCTCCACATGACATGTGACTGCAATTTACCTGGAGCCGCATTCAAGCCTACCACTGCTGTTCCATCCATCAACATTGAAGTTCAATGTGATTGAACCACTTGACCCATTTGTGTTCTATTGGTCCCACAGCTGTCCGCAGTACGTTCGGCAGCCATTCTTGCCACCTGAGGAGGCGCGCATCGAAGAGAATGTACGTCCGAAGTACTGATGGACGAATGAACAAGTGCTCCATATTGCTTTCCCACCGAGGAAATCTCCTCGCAGTTGCCTCGCGGAGATCCCGGGTATAATAGAGAACGAGCACATGTTTTAATAGAATACAAGGCGCAAGACATCTCCGGAGTGCACCTACGACATGGAAGACATTATGCGCCAGGCAACGCTCCAAGCCTCTGTCACATCGGCTCTTTCGGGGCATCAGAAAATATATATATGCAGGGCTGCTACTGCTAACAATTTTTGCTGAGGGTCCACGAATTTGGACGAGGCAGGACAGTTTCTAAGCTAAGCCAACATCTGGATGTCGTGGTCGAAGACAAAGTCGCGCCGTTGGTTCTGCCTCTGCTCTAAAACCCAGTATAATTCGTCCCACGGAACAGCAGACACGAGCGAGAGCATCCAATGCGCCACCGAGGGTGGGATATCTCACTGGAAAGGATTAAGCGAAGGCGCCGGTCGCGCATGCGCGGGTGCAGCGGAAAGACGGCGCGTGGGCATGGAGCCAAACGCTGAAACGGCGATGTCAGGTCGCTCAATGAGCCCGCCGCTTGTACTGGCGGCGGATCGGCCAACATCGAGCGGGGTGGTGCGGGGATATTGGAGAAAGTCGATTGCACAGATGTTCGAGTGGTAGCCACCGAGGCACCGCCGCCCAAGCCTCGAACAGCAGTGGAAGTCTGAGGGAGAGGTACATCTTCCACAGCACGGCCTTTCCATTTGACACTAGCTAGAATACGAGGGGGAGAGACGTTGCGAGCCTTGCCTATACCCTGGCCGTTATTTCGTGGGTAAACAGGAATGGCATCTGAATAGATCGTGGTCGCGGGAATAGATAACGGTATCGGCCGCTGCGTTGTAGGTAGACCGGAGCTGTAGACTGCCTTCGAATTGGCGACTCCGCTGTGGGACTTCGCAAGTGAGACAGATCGTTGTGGCTGAAGGGGATCCTGAAGGGGATCAAGAGAAACAGCATGGGAAGATGATTCCCCATTCTGTGTCGAAGGCGCTCCGATTGTTCTCCTGAGGCGCAGTAACAGTGTCGCGATCGGTACAGCAAAAGGGAAGGATTTTGTTGGAAAGCGAGCGTCCGCGCAGGGAGGAGCGCCTGCATCGGCGCCTGATCCACGGCGCTTCGTGGGGCAAGCGGAGAGTTTCTTGGACCGCGAGTATCTGTGGGGCGCCTGAGGAGGACTGTGCAACGCGTTAGAGCAGCCTCAATGTCTGTGCTGGATGGACGTACAGCCGGCGGGTGTATTTCCGGGGACTGAAGATCACAGGCTTTTGCGGAATCATTGTGCTCAGCATGCGGGACGTCAGGGAGTGGGGTGGGTCCGGAAACTGCGGGGGAGGCCGGCTATTCACGTTCATTGCATTAGCTTAATGCTCGCAGCCGGTTTTGTTACACGTACAGGGTGGGGCGGTCCAATTTGTGATGCGCGGGAAAATATTGCGCTGGGTCGCACTGAGAGCTGTATCCACCCATATCGCTCGTATCGCAGGGGCCCGTGTCCGATTCAGATATGCGGTTGGAATCGAATTCTAGGTCGAATTCGATATCCATCTGTTCAAGCTGCACATTTCCGAGGACGTCGAAATTATGGCCATAATTCTGGGGCTCAAGTGTTTCTTCGAACAGGATAAATATGTGCTCTTCCTGGCCCGGGCTTGAAGCCCCCCACGAGCAGCATTGCGGAAGTGGCTATGGAACACAGTAACGAGGGAGCCGACAAAGAAGAACATATATCGATTCGTCGGGGAAAAGCTGCTCAGGGTATCCAGGATGGCTGAAATAAAGTCATCAGGGCTATACGGGCAAGAGTAGGGGCGAGGATCGCCACAATCATCTTGGAAGCAGCTGAAATGGTGGAGGTCATCGTCGAGGAAGTGCTAAGAAACGAATGAGCCATGCACCATTATATAGTGGTTCTTTGTTCTGCGATTGTCGTATAGAACAATAAGGTAACCACGCAGGGAGATACAAGCCAAGCGTAGGTCAAAATTTTGTCAAAGCAGGTCAAAGTGAACAAAAGGTATCCAGGGAAGAGACAAAGTGCCAAAGCGGGGCAGTGGGGACCGAGGGGGAAGCCGCGCAGTAGAAACGTCGCCATCCATGGCGCTTCTGTTGCTTTATCCTGAGGGATGATAAAAGAGAGAACAGAAAGAGATACAGTATAGTACCACCTGATGGGACAAGATCATCACTTGGGACAAAACGAAAATCTGGCTCTCCCGTTGACCTTTCTGTGCCGGAATTGTGGTAAATATGGAGTCTAACATATGCAGTACATGACCTGCAAGTAGTGTGCCTGTCCTCTTATTCAATGTTATGGAAAATACGAAACATTCCAAAAAGCCCAGGAAACTGAAATAACTTTGATGTTAGTGCCGCGCCGAAAGGAAAAGTAGAAAACGGCATGAAGAGGGATGAGGCTTTGGGAATCACACCATAGATTGAATTTCCACCGTCCAACCGAATGTACGGTTCTCCGTTGGCGTGCTTGAACTCACACTGCCAAATGCAAGATTTTAGGAGCCCTGTAAATGTCGCCAAATTTTGTAATTTTAGAAACAACATAAGTACACCCTAAAATGGACCTTTTTTCAGGATGTCTGAAATTGAAGTCGAATACACAAGATTAAGTTACAACTTCGGGAAGTCTGAATCTTTGAATTTAAGTAACAACTTCTCAATGACTGACTTTGTACCTTAAATTATAAATTTCAGTTGCAGATTCAGCACGGGTGAAACTAATAATTTAAGGGTGCCCCGAAAACAATAGTTTCCGGCAGCATTTAAATCCACCTGAAACAATGAGATTCAGGCACGATTTCGGCTGAACAATAACATTCGGGCACAGAGAGGCGGCTCTAATCCTACTGAAATTGCTGATGTACGGGACGCACCAGACCGATGGCAGATTGGTGAAGGGGAGTAGATAATAGTATTGGATTGCCGTGATCTAATCTTGTCTAATCGTGTAAAGTCTGGTTATGTAAAGTGTACAATGTGTGCAAAAAAACAAGAGTATCAATCTACATAGTAACCAGAATGCCGAAAGAATCCGTAAGTCATCTCGGGCGTGATTCCTTGAAATGCGCGGTACATCTCGTAGTATGCGGCGTGGTCATCAAAGTAGCTGATGCCAATCCTGTGTAGGTATACTTTGATCACCGAGAAGGCTTGCTCGATAGGATTAAATCAGGCGAGTAGGCAGGGAGATATTCGATCCGTACACGGTGCACCTGAGCATTCTATGGTCAGCTGGCTCAAGAACAACTGAATATGACCCACTATATTGATTGGCCAGCTCTTCCACCTCAGAACCATGGTGAATACGCGCATTATCCAAGATTAGAATGCTGCGTGGACCAGGGTACGGCGTCGTTAAAGGCATCTTTGATAGGATATGATTTGGACCAGATCTAAAAGGAGAAAGGCAAGGACATACCACACTGTCGCGCAAGAATTCAAGAAAAGTCTTTCGACACAAAGAACCTTCAATCATCACCAATCATCCCCCTCCCGAGCGCCAATGCTGCTACCCCCGTGAGACCGACGTTTCCGAACAAAGGGTTGAGAATATTCTACGCGGGTATGTTCGGTCATATTTTGAGGTTTCATCGATAGAAATGAGATAGTCGGCGGGATATATGGAAATTCGACGAGAGTAGCCAGTTCTCTTGATGAGTGAGCGCTCAAACGCCATCTTCTGGACTTGCTTTAGACTCATGCGAGCGCGACGGAATGTACGGTGAATGGTGGATAGTGATGCGGGGAGATTGCGGTATCGATCAAGGCGTTCGCGGTATTCTGCCAAAAAGAGGGTCGGTTTGTGCTTCGCAAGCCGGACAAGATAGTCAGAATCCTGCTCTACTAGTGTACGTGCTCAAGGCGAAAGCCAGCTTTCTTAAGGTCATCGCTTATCCTTCGGTTGCCCATGGGTTGCAGAAAGAGGCCTGGGAGGACGAGACGAAGAGACGAGACGTGCTGTTTGGTTGTGATTGCAATATATCAAAAGAAGTCGCCGGACCCGTCCGAGCTCACGCCTCGGTCCCGCCTCAATTTTTTTTTTTTTTTTCCTTTTGGGTGGATGTGTTATTATATTTGAAAAGAGTAACGGGAGTGGCTTGTCTTCAGATACAGCCAGCCTTTCCACTGTAGTACATTCGTTTCTTACAAGGCGGATATTAATGCAAATGTGTCTACTACCGTATTCTCTTTGGACATTCGAGCGGCAACTTCAATCTATCGCAGGCATCTCTCACATCATTTGAGGCTCTCACCCTTCGATAGCTTCCCAGAGAAGACCCCGTCCTTCACGCTGCTCTCACGCAGATGGATGTGGCGGAGTCGGTTGAAGTCTCCGTCACCGTTGACATCAAGGAGGCACCTTACGGTGATGTGGACGTCTATGATGACTGCGTCATTCTTTTCGATGTCGTTTCACAGCACCTCGTCTCGGGGAAATCACTCATCAAGGCTAATCTCGTGGTGGATGAAAATGGCGGCATCTTACGGTCGGGGGACGCGGAAAAATCTGATGCTGAATCGGATGATGACGCTCCCCAATTTTCATTTCGCATACTTCGCCATTTTTTCTGTCAAATTTATATAGCTCCAAAATCGATTTTAGAGCCTTTCTTGACTACTTTTAAAGAGGTGTTCACAGAGCGATTGTAACCGTCACCAGCACCAAATTGTTCAGTTCACGGCGGTCCATCACCTGTCACATGAACCTTCTGGTCGAAATAGTACAGTAAGTCCTGCGTCGCGAACAGATCGGGCGGGAAAAAAGCTTAACAATTTGAATGACTTGGACAGCTATTATTTCCAGGACATTGGCGTACAAAATCAGATTTCATTTTACGCCATCTTCTTCTGAACTGACCTGTGAGTGATTAACTCCCAATGATCAATATCAACAGCTCTCAGTCCAATGTTAGGCATCTTTTCTACATATGCTACCCGTTTCCAGGACGTCTTTCAGATGTTCACACATCCTGGTCCAAGACCTGGAGAAGGCCAGGTCACTGTGGTGCAGCCGCATGTTTGGTACCTTTTGTGCTGTAAAAGTGTCTGATCAAGAGTCTGATACCTCGTACCGCCATACTAAAGTGGCAGGAGCTAGCGGCGTCGTGCGTGTGGCACTTGTCTCGGCCCCTCGGCACGCTGTTGGGGCAGCCGGTGCGCGCGGGGCGGAAATGCAGTGCATGTAGTCTCGCATCCAACCCTTTGGGTGACTTGGATCAGCGGCGCGGTCGAAGAATGACGATTCTGGTGTTTGTGGTGACGGGATCACCGAAAAGAGTGTATTTGGCCGAAAAGAGTGTGTCCGTCCAAAACGGAGTTATATACGCGCCGCATGAAAGTATATTGGTGGACACCGCTGGACATCACTGGCCACCAGTGGGTGCTGGCATGTGCCGTCAGCCGTCATTACATGCTGTTGATCGGCCATCTCCGGCGGTAACCAGAAGCGTCCGGTAATCAACTTTAATCAACACCCCCAATTACGCACCGGAGTTCGCTGGAGTTCGCTAGATCAACATAAGGGCCCTCATTGGAGTTCACTGAAGTTCACTATAAGTTGGTGAGCCAAGAGTGCTCCACCTGATAATCAACAATCAATCACCACCATGCTTCGCCAATCTCCACCCCTGAACAGTGACGCCGTGTCTGCACCCGCACCCTCTGAGACCTGTGCCCGCAGATCGATGTCTCAGCTCCTGTTAGGTTTCCAGGAACAAGCAAGCCATCTATTCAATTTCTCATTTATTTATTATTTACTTTTAGTTTAATATCGTGTGTGCGGTCAACCCATCTACATTACCGTCAACGAGTGCCAAGTTTTTCCTCTTTTCCCTGAGCCACTAACATCTCTTTCAGCGACAATGCCTCCCAACGGGTTGGATCAAATTAGCTAACTTACATCTTAGCAATTGGGAAAAATGTGGCGGATACCAGTGAATATGAATCAATTCTAGTGGACTCCAGTGGAGTTGCAGAAAAATGATTCACCACCGGAATCCAATGGATTGTGGCGGAGACGGGTGAAATATCTCTCCACACACTTTCCGCACCTACCAAGATAATAATATTTTAGACATCATACCAGGACTTGATTTGAGTTTAAACATATTTCACTGACCACTAGAAATCAGTGGTTTGTGTCGGAGAATGAGACTCAGGGGATCTCAGTAAATACTAGTGGACCCCACCATAGATTCTTAAAGGCCACACCATGCTCCACTGGATCAGAGTCGGTGGTAACTCCACCGAACACCAGTTGATGTGCCTGGAGTTCACTGGAGTTCAGTGGCTAACAATATAATCTCCACTTCAGCCAGGACCACTGAAATCCACTGGAGATCTTGCACTACCACTGGATATCACTGGAGATGGAATTAATCTGTACCCAGTGAAAACTGGTGGTTTTCAATGGATATCATTGTACATTGGATCATAAAATTCAACATGTTGGAGGATGTCATGGAATACTTGCACCCACTGATTCCCACTGGAGGATGGTAGAAAAGAATTTGAGGCAACTGGAGCTCCAGTGATACCCAGTGGACTCCAGCACGGGCCGCCGGGGGCGGCCGGCGTTGCTGGCTCCGCGTATATTACTGCCAAAACGAGTGTCTTTGACAGCTCCGGACTGATCCCGTCCGAAAATGGATGTATTGGATCAATCATTTGACATGTGTCGTGAGAATTTGGTTCTGGGCTAAGCATTTTATTGTGTTCTCTACTAATGGGATATGTGTCCCCTGGTTTCGATCATTCCGGAATCCTGTGGACACAATAGTCTTTTTCTGTGAGTCTGATATTTTCTGCATAACCTGTGTTTCTGAATTAATTGATACAACAAATTGATTCTCATGATGCCCCAGGTTGAAGACTGCGACAACAACTGTGATATTATTGGTGCTTAAGTACCTTGAGAGTCCCCGTTTTTTTTTCTTTGAATGTAGAAACATTTCCGCTGTAAATTGAGCTGCTGGGCCTTTTTTGAGGGCCACAGAATGGGTGAAGTGGACTGTGTTACACATTCAACCTGCAATATCTTCAGACCTTGTGGTTAGGTCAACAAAATACTGTTTGTATTGGGCGCCCCATTAAAAGTACCCAGGTTCAAAAGTAGTTTCATTCACAAATATTCCTTGTTTATCTCAAGGGCCCGGCAATCGCTCGGTCCGATGATCCGCATCCATATGCGGCTGCAATTTGGCTGCAATACTGTATTATTTCGAACAATTCATGGGGATGTGACACGTGACACACAAAATCCTGTTCAAACATTCGAACACGGGCGAATTTTAGAATCTAGGAGGTCAGTGAATTGTGGTTTTTGAGGTGCCGTAGCTTGTTTGGGGTGTTCAGACATATTTTGAGCTATTTTGGCGAACCCTTGGACCAATTCGAACACTGGGTGCGTGATGTGTGACACTGAACCCATATTCGAACATGAACAGGGGATGCGTGGCACGTGACATTCGAATTGATTGAAATAATACAGTAGCCAAAATCCTAGGAATGAACAATTTACATGTTACACGCCAAAAAATAAAATAACTAATGTCCATACTCTAGTCCGAGAAATCACGGGGCAAACAGGTCCTGTTTCTTCTTGGACGAGTACGAGGCAGCATCGTTCACTGTCGTCTCGATTTTGATGGCGGGACTATCATCAGGAAGGCTCTGGCCAGGCTAGAAGTATTACTGCGGCAGCATCGCCGCGATGGATGTTGAACGAGAGAAATATTTCACGTTGGTTTTGAATGAGCCCTTAGAAACCCCCTGCAGAGTGTCAATATGAACCTTACGAGGCAAGATCAGCGACAGAGCTAATCAGAACCCGAAAATTGGGGTACCACATCGGTATGGAAAACATCTGGAGCGCGCATTGCATTAGCATCAGCCTCAGCAGAACTCGAAGAAGAATCTCACGTATGCCGTCATACACGTCGCCGCCTTCACTCCGCTCCAGATTTCCGCGCTCACCGTGAGTTTCGGAGTTCGCAAGCGAAGACGTGCCATTGCTTGACCACGTTCTTCCGGTTTTCCTGCTATTGAGATTCACGAGCTTCAAGTTTTGTGAGACACCACCAATGTAGAGGTTTTTTTATTAGAGTGCGAACCATGGTTACGAGTCCTAAACTTGTTTAGGTAATCGTTTTTAGTCATTTTCCTGGGCCACTTTTCGAAAAAAACTCAGTAGCTGATGACTTTGACTTTGCGTGGGATGGGAATTTGATTGTGTTGATGCCAAGGATTTCACAGTACCACGTTTTGACTACATTTTGCCTTTCTGCTCCAACCTGCTTTTAAGAACTCTAGAAAAAGAAGGCTACTCCATAAGATAAGTGCCGCACTATGCCTGTGATTCTGAGTGGGTCCATACTCTCTTCATTGAGGCCGCAACTTGAACTTCAACTAATCTTCAGCCGGTAGCCGGTCCGCGCAGTGACGACACACAAGCAATGAGGCATGTGTTTACTAATTTATGGATTCAAGTATTACTCATCGTTATTCGCCGCTGATTAAGGTGATGCATAACCCAGGTTTAAAGTTTTGCTCACTAATCCTCAGGTTGAATCACCAGGTATCTAGCATCACAAGGCACATTCCTGCTGTGGCCCGCCGGGGCTACCCAGACGTTTGGGAATGATCCGGTGGAGTTTGAATAAATAGAAGAAAAAGATCATCTTTTTCTCATATTTATTGAAACTCCGATCGGGCCGATCAATCCTCAACGTAGTGTTGCCGTCGAGTCGAGTCGGATTCGAGTTTGTACTCGACTCGATGATCGAGTTGTGTCACTTGATGTGATCGAGTCGAGTCGAGTTGTGACTCGAGTTTGGTCGAGTTGGTGTCCCAAAATAAATGTGCAAATCCGCCTCAAATGGCACTCAATCTCCTCTCATTCAGATACTACAATGTGTATCTATCAGATTGAGACTTTGAACGAGCAAAAATGGCCTGTGGTGAATAAAAACTCAATATATTCGCAAGTGCGACCCAAATGGGACATTACCAAATATCAGTACTCACGATCGCGTGATCTCGAATCAGCCTACTACCATCGCGTTTTCGACAATGGACGAGTCAATTCCATGCCTCTGTTGCGCTCCAGAGGGCCGTAGATGTACAATCTCACGCTGGCCTCGACTTTCACGCTCTAACGGAGGCCGCCATTCGGGAATTCAAGTTTTGGATGGAAAAACTGAGGAACTCACAGATTTGCTGGAAAATATGACAGCAGAACAAGGGCCTGTACCATATTAATACCCGGTCATCTTTATACCCATGTAATCTATTGAATTGCAATGGATGCAAGCCAAGGGGAACCTAACACACTGGCGCATCTAAGCGTGGGACTTTCACCTGCCTAACTCGACTCGACCCGACTTGACTCGACGGCAACACTACCTCAACATCTGGGTTACCGAGACAGGCCGGGGGGAGTCTATGTGGAAATGCGGTTTCCGAGAAAGCCCTCCAAATTGGGCAACACCACCGTACTTTATAATTAAAAGGGGCCTCTTTGTATTCCATCTGCCAGGCCAAAAAAAATATAATGCGTATATAAATCTGCTTGGAATGTTTCGGCCTGCTGCTGAATATTGGATGCCTGCTATGGCAGCGTGCGTATGAAAACAATAGTTGATGGAATCAAAACAAGTTCAACATGCCTCGGCATGTTTACGACACTCACCCAATGTATTAAAGTATTCTCAGGCTATTCTGCTGCACAAAGGAGAATCTAATGAGTGTTGTCTGCCATTATAACGAATATCCCTGACATTATATTTGCTTCAGACACAAATTTTCAACTTTGGCATTCAAATTGCATTGATCAGTTCCCTGCTGTCTATTTCCTACCAGAAAAAAGCCACCAAAATTTATAGATAGATAGAGAGTTTGTGCAGCAGCCACTCGAGCCATCTGGTGGCTGTTTTGCATTGCACAAAATGATTTGATGGCTTGGGAATTTATGCTTGTTGTTGGTGCAATTCAGACGCTTACGAGTCATAAACACCATGGTTGGATGCTAAGACCCTCCACAGCCGCCTACAGGCCGATTGGAACTCAAAAATATTTGTTTCTTTGGATTTAGGGCTTTCATGCAGTTGGGGTCATTCATTGAGGTAACCAGGTATAAAAATATCCAATCCCTCTCAATCTGGCCCGAAAAGACTTCCATTGACTTCATTTTATCAGCCATCAATCAGCAATTAGCCACCAGTTTGCGCAACGCAAAAAAGCCACTGGATGGCTTGAATGGCTGCAGCACAATCTGGCTGATGGTCACAAAATAGGCTAAACTCTCATTGAACTCCCAAATTACGTCGAAAAATGCGGTTTTGTGAAAGGACTCTCCAGCATTAGTGATGGAAATACCATTTGGAGTGAAACTAGGGGTGCTCAATTCTTATCCCGTGGGTTTATTTGTTCGAGACAAATAGAATCCACGGAGTGAAGGCACAATTCTATTTGTTTTGAGCAAATAAACCCATGGGCGAAGAATTGATGAGCGCACTATCGGGATTCCAAATGGAATTACTGCGTGTCGCGGCCAGGAAGTATCCCAATATCCGTCGATCCCATGTTTACAGCTCTGCACCATATTTGCTTTTGCCTGGAGCCACAGAAAAAATATTGCTGGGCATGGCCAAAGGCCATGCTTTGTTCCGCCCAATCTGAGCTGGTCGACGCGAAGCGGCGACCGAGCGAAGGGTGGGCGGGAGCCACCTGTCTCCTATAGAGGTCAACTTCTTCTGCCCGTGATTTAAAGTAATTTCGAAAGCTCACTGGAAGTTCAACAAGCCTCCGTGTTCTTTGTTGGTTTCTTTAAAATAAAAGAAATATGGTTTTTTTGCTACTGCCATGCTGTTCTTTGTCGGATACCCCACTACTGCGTAGTCTTACATTGTGCATTGATAATACCGAAGCTACTGTGGCTTGAGAATACTCCGGCATATTCAAAAGGCTGCACATGTGAAATCGAGTGCCTAGGGTCTAGGCTGTGCCAGTGTTGGTATCCATTAGTTTCATATTCTTCCATTTATCAAGCTGTATATCGAGGACTCCCTAGACGGACTCGTATTTGCCATGTGAAGCAATGGCCTACTGCACAAGTAATACAATAGACACGGCCTATGCAGTAGCCGATGCCGGTGGGGACTGGGATATGTGAGCCAGAGTTGGAAAGTAGAATGCTGAGACACCCACTGTTGCTTTCTTTGTTTGCTAGAAATCTAAGCGAACAGTTGTATGAGTTCGACAGATACCGGACATTTCTGTAACCTACGCAACCAAGACAACCAACGCTATGGTCGCCCCAGCGGCTCCGGTCTGGATGGTTTGTGCCATTACTCTATGGAGCAGACTACCAACGAGAATTAAATCCGATCCATGCAGCCGACTCGCAAGCTCACCTCCTCGTCTCCTTAAACGAGGACTTGACCTTCCTGAATTGCCACAGAAGGGCCAATGCAATGGAGACGTCCGTTACGGCTTCGGTGACGAGCCAGATTCCACATTCGCATGTTAGTCGAAGTCGAACAGCCCTTGGAAAAGATGACGACACACATGCCAGGGATTACGGCTTTCCCTCGATCTTTATATTGGGGGAATATCGCGAGCGTTGCGCCAGAAACGAACGCGCCGCCGGCCTGTCAGCGACGGCTGAAATCAGAGTTTAAAAGTGTGGAGAAGGGATAGGAGCTTACTGCGACCGTGATGAAGAAGAATAAAGTGAGAGTGATGGACCTATTTTTGGTTCTGGAACGAGTTAGGAGCTGGGCCTCGCACAATGAGATAAACGCGCACAAGAGCCAGTATCTAGCAGTCAAGAAACTTTGGACCAAAGCGGTCACTACGCCAGTCGTAAAGACGTTGAGCGGCTCAGGCTGTTCGACAACATGTGTTCGAGTATGTTTCTTCCAATAGGACCTAAATGACTTGCCCAATATTGGTTCTTCAGATACGCTAAATCTCCTGAGAAAAGCGAACTGGGTCAGCGACAGGGGTAGATCAAGTGGAAGAACACACCCCAGTGAGTGATTGTGTACTGCACATAGCGTATATTAGTATGTTAATGTGGTAGAAGAAGCAGATACTCACAAGATACACAGCGGAATAGTTTGCGATTATCGACACGGAATCGATCGCGATGGCAGATGATACTAGCAACTACGAGGCGGGACGGAAGCTCAGAGAATTAACGCGGTTACACAACCAAAGGATAAAACCTTCAACATCCAGTTGTCGCGCTTGAAGTGGCGGTAGTAGGAAGCTGCCTGGAGCTTGTTTAGCAACTCTCCACCATGAACCTTGGACCCACATACCTGAATGACTTCGACGGTGTACAGAACCTAGCATCCATAATTGTCGTAAAACGCAAAAACATGCTAAGACAAATGCTCACTGAATTTGCCCAGGTTCCCACAAGCAAAGCCCTAGATGAATGAAGTAAGGCAGTGTTTCGAAATTTCGATCAGAGGGAATGTACCCGAGAATGATGTCCGAATTGAAAGACATCGTAGAAGGGAGGGAAGAAACAGGTTGCAAATAGAAGGTGCTGAAGGTTTTAATATTACACCTGGGACACGGCCCGGGGCTGTCCGAATCGAACAGCCGGAAGGGCTGTATGCACGGCTGTACGTGCGGCAGCACGCAGGCGCCAACCCCAAAAATACAAAGGCTTCGCTTTCATCATCCAGCTGATCATCGGAGTTAAGATGTTGTAACCTGCTGTAGGAGCCTGTACGGCGGACATGAGATCTAGGCAGCTCGGATGTTAGAGGATCACCAGATGGAGTTTCAAATATGGAATTTGACGCCAGCCCGCATTAAGCGCTGACAATGAGCGCCACGCAATATTTGTTCTCCAGCGCGCTGTGAAATGCAGATGCCGTGGAGCATGGAGTGTCTCAGTGTACCAGTACGTTCAATTCAACAGGGGGTGCGACTCAAGCCGCGACGCTACAACCGTCGAACTCGTACCTCATCTGGGAAATGTACCGTCGCTGGATAGTAATGAGTAATGAGTAGTGTCTGATAGAATCGCCCTCCGGGCAGCCCTGGCACTTCAGCATGTATTTTACAGCCGTTAACAGTACCGAAGGCGCGGATCAAAATCTTCTGTTTTGGAACGTTTTTTAGAGAATTACCCATAGCTCAGTCAGTTTCTGTCGGATTCGTCTGAAACTAGGCTAGATAATTCGGGCTACCTCACGCCGAATTAGTGATAGAAAGGATCCAGCGAAAATATTCCATATTGGCTGACATAAGACTTTAGACCATTTTCGAGGTAAATGCGGTCTAGTGAGCTGCAGACGAGTTCAGAAAATGTGGGTTTTTTACAGAAAGGGCCCGGATAGATTTTCAAAAGATGTCATAGAGTCAGAAATTTGAATAATTTAGTCCGTGTTGTCTGCAGTCAAGTTGAAATAATGGCAAACCAACACATTTCGAAGTATTGGATCAGCCAGCAGCCTATATGCACTGTGGACTATAACACACAGTTCATAAGGTTTGTAGACATCCAATAGCCAAAATATAGACCAGTAGTACAATCATTGGGCAGTCCCAAGGCAGTCTAGACCAGATTTACCACCAAAACACCCCGAGAAAGCCAGATCATCCAATATTGGATATTTTCGCTGGATCCTTTCTATCACTAATTCGGCGTGAGGTAGCCCGAATTATCTAGCCTAGTTTCAGACGAATCCGACAGAAACTGACTGAGCTATGGGTAATTCTCTAAAAAACGTTCCAAAACAGAAGATTTTGATCCGCGCCTTCGGTACTGTTAACGGCTGTAAACCATTCAGATTACTCAGAATCATGTTCGATATCTTCAGCCTTCCTGCTATTGACTTGTCTCCCTCCCCGGCTGGTTTTGTGTTCTCATATATGCCTTCTTTTTTCATTTTGATTTGGAACATAAGGATCATTTGATCTCTGGGAGGTGAAACATATGTAAAAGTCCTTTTTCATGACCCAGCTGATGTGCATATTTATCGGACCACACACTGGTTGAAAAATTTAAGTTTTTCAGTCAAAGTATCAGTGAAAAAATTTCCTTTATTTTTCACACATTTTTCACTGAAAATGTGTCTGAAAGATTTATAACTTTTTCAGAAATTTTGTGAAAAATTCAAAAAATTTTCAGCAAAGTCACAAAAGTTCTGAAAAAGCTATAAAAATTTCAGATACATTTCAAGTGAAAAAGGTGTGAAAAATGAAGGAAGTTTTTCACTGAAAAACTCAATGAAATTTTTGAATTGCTCAACCAGTGACAGGCCATAAAGTGCAAAACCTCTGATGCAAATTTTGAAATGCTGTAGCACGTTTTGAACTTCCAGCTTATGGTACGGAAGACTCTTTTGGCTCAAAAAAACTGAGGTTACCTAATTCTATCTCCCTCCGGGAGATGTAAGAAATGCATTATTAAACAATTGTAGAAATAACACCAGATATAAACTACTCATTGTCTGTTCACATGTTGGTTTGCTGTACATTGTGTGGCACTACGCACTAATTGAGTACCTAGTAAATTTCTAAAATGAGCTCCAAAGGAGGATGTCTGGAAAAATCGGCAGATGTGCTAACTGCAAGCCGGACAGTTTGCAACAGCATCGTAGATATTGAAAGAGCTCGCTTATGATGTGCTATAACATCTATTTAAAGTGCATAGAATACAGGTCTGCCTGAGATGGCTAAAGATAACATCTCTTTCATTGAACCCTGTTGGGTCTTGTGGTAAATATTCTTACAAAACTACACCTTTGATTGAGTTCAGGAAGCAAACACTGAGTTGAAGGTAAGTGCTTTCTTCCTCGGTATTACATTAATTTCACAGCTGAATACAGGAAAAAGGGTGCGCAGAATTTGAAAATACTATGCATGGGCATTACCTGGAGATTCATCTCTTATGCTGCCCACAAGTTTTACTGAATGAAAGTCGGTTCCTTACATCGTCTTCAACTCTCCTTCATTCTTATCCCATCCAACCCCCCTGTTTTTCATCTTTTTTATCTACTTTGAAACAATGTCCGACGAACAAAACACCGTGCTCGCCACCTCCTTGAATCCCCGCCCACATACCTCTCGGAAAATATGTGAGGCATGCACGCAGCCTACATTAGGCCCTCTAATGCAGTGCCAAAATGGTTCTGTACTCGGTAACTGGTCGAAATGGTACCAAAAGGTTCTGCCATTTTAATCCGTCGCTGCACCTTTACAAAAATATTTAACATTTCTTTTATAGTGCGGCCATACCAAATGTGGCTCGTTCTATTGGCACAATCTCCCCACCACCATTGGGAATATTCCTGAGAATGTCGCCATCCGGTTTACACTCAAGAAGTCAGCGGAGGAAGTTAGTACCTCACTTCTCTGTGATGTTAGCTGTCTTACGGCTGAGAATAAACGCCGGCGAGCAAACAAGGAGTGTACACGGACCATCCTCAAGTGTGCAGCCTGCTGTAGAGCGGCTGGAGGATGCAACACACTAAGCCATCACATAAAACATCGCGATGTGCCGGCTAGTTTGCTTGAGCAGACACAACCTTCGAGTAAGTTTCTATCCATCGTTGTTCTGAAGCCCACATCAATTAATTGGATTTAGGTAGCCAAAAATTCGCTGACCCTCAGGCTGGCCCGTCTCTAGAAGTGAGGAGAGAGAGAGAAACAGAGAAGGAGTCCCAATGAGCAACCCGGTTTCTCAGAAAAACCCCGCACATCAGAGAAATCTTCAAAATTTCTAATTGGAATCCCTCCGAGATATTGGCGTTGGCGGCCGATGAAGTTGCAGATCTTTCCGCCAACCGGATATTCGACGCTATATCGGACGCTTAGGACGACTGTAAAACCTGCTGCAGCGCGATGAAGATATGAAGACATTGTTCTAGCTGGGTATGCTCTCTGCCAGTCTGTAATTGAATTCCATGAAGCCACTCAAGAGATACTGGTGTATTTTCGCTGTGGGTCATGACTTATCACTGGCCTACAATGCAGAAGCTCTTCCATATGCATTGCACAAGATATATGCACTATTTCATGATCCCCAAAGTGTTACACAAGAAGGCCCAAGCCCGCTTTATTTTCAAATATTCTCCGTGTGATGCATTAACACCGTGTTTCTGGGCCGCCTTCCGACGTCGCATTGTCATTTTTTTTCGGTTCACGGGCCGTTTCACTACTAGCCGGCCTTCTCATAATATTGTCTGACTGTATGAATTTTCTAACCACGTATAGCAGTCGGAATGAAGTCAGGGACCTATTTTTCAACATGGACAACTCCAGCTCCGAATATCTACTAGTACTACACCCCAACGGCGGCAATAAATATTCTGTTCGCAGCGCTCACATTCCGAGCGGCCGCAGAACTTCGATACTCACAGATCTACGACCTATGTGCACAGCATTCACCGACGAGATAGGGTCCAGACTCTCGGCAATCTAAGGGGGGGGATATATTATACTCGCGTGGTCCAACAAGTGTATAATTTGAGTAACCCACTGGAGGTATCTGCCGGCAGGGGTTTGCCGAGAAACCCCGTCCAATTTAGGAGGGGTTTCTTTGAGAAACCGGATTGCCTATTAGAATTATCCTTGATTTGACGGTGCGTACGACGACAAACCAAGAACTAAATACTACAAGGGTTAAGTAATGCTGGTAATCGGCGGTAAATATCTAGGAGGCATAAAAGTGCGGGGAAATACTATGTCCGAAATATAGCTACAGAATTAGGACAACCATGCCCGCTACACTATATACGAGGTGTGGAGTCCACTGTTCATGCTACCGTCGCTTTCGAAAGTGCGTTCTGGTGGATGTAAGCCCGTGGAATTGAACTTGATACTTGAATTCATTTCGACATCTGCCTGCAATTGGCCAACCAGGAGTGTCCGGTTGTTCAGGTTGGCCAACATCGATCTATTACGGCAGCGAATCAGTGTTGAAGGGGACAAATGATGTGGTGACTTACAGTGTATAGATTCTTCCAATAGTCATCTGAGGCCAGGAAATGTTAAGTAATAGGTGAATGGCATGACGGGATGAGGAGCTTGCCTCGATCATCACAGCTGCTGGAATGTGGGTCAGTTTCAGCTATGAAAGTGTTTTCTGCGACGTACAGTTTGTTTCTGGCTGCAATGTAAACACAACGAGGTTGATAAGACTGATGAGATGGTGAGTATGCAAACCCGGCTGAACTGAAGGCACGAACGTCATCACGGTGGTGATTGAACCATTCCGGACAGATGCAATGGACAGGCGGCGAAGCAATCTGCCATACAATTAGATGGACCGAAAGATATTCGTCTTGGAGCGTACTCTGTGGTGCTGACAAAGTTCGTTTTCAGTGTGCGGAACGTCCATACGAGGAGGCCGGTGATAACCACATCTGCGGCGGCGGATCCAGACAGCCAGACTGCGAAAGATTCACAACGTTTAAACTGAAAGAGAGAATTCGAGCTCACTTGTGACATATCTAACAACAGCGTCCCGTTCGGTATATGACGGGTTGATAAAGATATGGGTAGCGGTGGCACCCGCGCCGACCAGACCAGTGAAAATGAATGGTGCAATCAAGGGCAGCCACATCCATTGCTTCGTCCTGCATGCAATTTCAGCGTCGAATCAGCAAGAACTGGGGGAAGTACAGGCTGAAGATCATGCGAGTTAGCCAGATCTGGACCATTGTGGCGGTTAATCCGGTGCCTTTTTATCGAACGAGGTAAGAGGCATATCCGAATGTGGGTCTCTCAGAAAAAAGCGGTACCTATGATATACACAGAAAACACCCGTGGCCTAGCGAGACATCAGGAAATGGTATGTGTATATGCACACGTACTTCACTCACTGACTCTTAATGTACGTCTTGCGGGGGAAACTATCAGAACTGGGTAGGTGACTTTAGTTAGAGCTTACTTCGTTGCCTATAATGGAAGTAGATCTTGTAAAAATCAAGTAATTGAATGGTGGAAATCGCGGGCTTACCCCAGTGAGTTACCAGATACAAGTAGTTCACCGACAAACACGCAAAGACAGTCATGAAATCCGAAGCTAAGGCACCCAGCACCGATATTTTGTTGAACCATGTGTCTAAGGATGTGTTCAGAAAGCGTTGAATGAATACATGGAACATGGTGTGCAACCTTTGGGATATCTGACGAAATATCTGCATGTCCTGCAGATTTTGAGTTACACTATTCTTAAGAAGATGATGGAACAGCCGTACTGAACGCTCCTGTGAAACAAGAACTGAGCGTAAGTCAAACCATCAAAGAAATAACGCACTGAAGGGTGAAGAGGCTATATCAAGGTCGAGTTGACATAATCTTTCAATAAAAATTCAAAAACAAAACACGCACACCATGTTGGCCCATGAGGCGATGAGGAGACACCTGGAAAGAGTCGGTTGTGATTTCCATTATAAAAATCGAGGACGTACCCAATATTGAGATCGAGGGCACCCATGACTGAACGGAGGGAAGGAAGGATAGCTTGAAGTATTAACTGCACCGTTATTTATGAAGGCTTCCCACTACGCCTCTCGCCGGAGGAATACCCTCCTGACATGGTGAATGGAGGATAAAATAGGAGTTGCTGGTCCCTGGCGAGATTGAAGCCTACATTCGACTTGTATGGTTCTACCCTTGGCGCTCGGAACATCCGACGTATTGCACTGATGTACTTCGGAGGCGGGGATTTCTGACCCAGACATACGGTATTCTCACCCTTATTTTATTCGGACTGCCTCGGCGCCTAAACTGTGGTGCCTTTCAATCGAAATGGTGGGGCGCGCAGAGCCCCATCGCGGTCTTGTTGATTTATGGGGGGCTATGCGCGGATCGATTCTTCAATTGCTTTCCCCGCAACTTGGAAGTCATGGACCCGTCCTGCTAGTCGCGCTACATTCGTTTAGTTCCCGGTGAGAATCAGAAGAGTTGTACCGTTTGATAGAAGCTGTATTCAGACGTTTCTCGTGGACAGGCTGTGATGAACTGAGATTATTACACCATCGCGGAGAGTCTGAAAAAGCGATACATCTTCGCCGCACTGAAGGCATCTTCCGGTGAAGAAAATAGCCGAGCGCTTCGGAGTGGAGCCACGAGAAATTCCTGAAATATCGTTGTGATGCGATACCGATGGCTTTACAGAGAGACAGGGAGACGTGACGATGCTGTTTATCCGATGAGAGAATATTGGCAAGCCAAGGTGAAGAAAATAAATCTACATAAAAAATATTGTGAGGGAGTCCTACCTCATATATAAGTGGGGTCATCTGACGAGCTGAGCGCGAGGACAACATGCTTCCCGCGACGGGTTGCAGAATGCAGGCCGCCGATGTTGATGAGCTTGGATAGGCGCCAAGATGCCAGAGCAGAGAAGAGCCTGTGCAAAGTCAGGACTGCCATGGATATCTATGTTTTGGTCTCATAGACGCCGGCCGGTGTGATAAATCCCCGGCGCACGTGCCAGTACGCACGCAGTACACGCACAGTAATTCTGGTATCGGATAAATTGAAAGCCACAGATAAGTATTCTGCCGCTGTCAAGAAACTACAGAGCTAAGCCGATATTTACAAGTGAACTCGTGCGTCTGAACCATTCATTTAAGGGGACAATAATTGCTCCGCCGTATCTATCACGCTGCTCACCAAAATCTAATTCTTGTCTCCCACTCGTTCAAACATATTCTCAACCACACGTTCCCGATGTTGCAAAAATAAAACTGCGCACGCGCAAATTCTGCGCGAAGTTTTTTTTGTCAACCTCAAATATTTTTGTCTATTGGATGCATAATAGGTTGTGAGTATCTTTAGTTGCATTGGACTCTCAAACAGAGGCTTTGTATTCCTTCTTTATTACCATCTGGAGGGCGCCGAAGAGTTGATCGCTCTTTTGATGCGATCAAGTTGTAGTTGAAGGGCTCTGAGGCTTAAATATGGAGGTTAAGCAAGGCGAGTTGACAACCGCGAGTCCCACAACTTCTCCAATTGCAATGGCATGGAGGCAATTAATGGAAAATGACGGGGAAAAAACGCGCAGATTTCGTGCACACAACTCTGACCTTTTTTCAACATCTGGAATGTGATGCCCGGATGTGAATAGTGATTGGTAATTAACCGGCAACATTTAAGCCTCGAGATGACCACTTCAACTGTAATTTGATCGCATCATAATGGCGATCAAGTCTTTGGCAGGCTTCTGGGTGGTCTTCAGGAAGCAATTCAGGCCTCCATTTGAGCCAGCAATGTATCTAGAGATACTCACAACCTATTATGCACCAAATAGACAGATATATTTGAGGTTGACAAAAAAAACCCCGCGCCGAGTTCGCGTGCACGCAGTTTTATTTTTGCAACATCGGGAACGTGATACGAAAGACTTGGGCCACCGCACAAAGTATTGACAACAAAATCTGCTTGGGGGCACTTCAGAAGTGTGGTGAAATGTGTTGTTTTTAAAAAAAGAAATCAAATCCTAATGGACTACGGCCCTTCTGTATCGAGCAAAGAAAAAGTGCCCCAGCATGTGCCGCACCGAGAGGTAACTTTTTGGCATGCAAAAACATCGTGGCCCAGCGCAAATCGGCTTTTTGGGCGTGGGCGTGGGCATTTGATGGGGCAAGCCATTTTGCTCATGCCCATCAAAGCCCATACCATTTTGTGGGCTTGGCCCGCTGTGATCAATTTCGACGAGAATGTGAACTAAGTGCATCTGGATAGGATTATACCCATGGGAGCACCCTTAAAACTTCCATAACATCTTGCCACTCAAAGCTCCATGTGCTAGAGTGACCAACTCCGCCGTAAATTGCATACTTGTCCCCGAGTCAGCATTCCACTTCCCAAAAATCCACTGAATCACTGGCTTGTCTTGTTATATAAGGACTACCAATGTGTACGATGGGAGAGCACAAACACAATAATTGTTTGTGCTTTGTTGAAAAATAGCCACGCACAAGGTATAATTGGCAGCATGCCGATCCATTTTATGTGGAAATATGAATATCTCTTCAGTTTCCGGTTGAAATATTCTAAGGCTATGCATCGGAGTGCTGCATATTGATGACTTCTTTCTGCTTCGCTTGCAAGACACTTGGTTGACACTTGGCATGAATTTAAAACTCAGTTCAAACTCCGAAGTGTGCAAGCCATTTTGTCCTGATGGCATCAAAGCCCACGAATAAGCTAACATCAATGTCAACATTTCACGGGTATGAGAAGCTTCCATGCCCACCACAAATGCATGTTACCATGCCTGAGGCACCTCCGCGAAACCTCCCGTGAAAATTAGGCAACTGGTATCTATTACAGTGGCTTCAAGACATTTTGGTCTGCAAAAACACAACAAAAACCGCGTGCCCACCCGATTGGCTTTTTTGGCATGGGCATTGGTTGCTGGGGCAAGCCAATTTGCCTGTACCGATCAAAGCCGACGCCACTTTGTTGGCTTGGGCCGCCAACATTAATTGAAATACAGGTGAAGGCTACATGCCCCCAGCAAATTGTGTCTGTAGACGTCTGGGGTGGCTCTCTGACTGCCTCATGTGAATAATATGAGACTGGAAACACTACTTCAGTGGTAAATAGATCCTCTGATGATAACCGAAAATACCAAAGCCTCAGCGCAAATTAGTGGCTTTTTCAACTGTAACCGCTTTTCCGATGTCGGAGATTCCACCAAAATCATTCCGTGTGAAATAGACAAAAAATTGGTAGTTGTCTTCCCCAGTACCCGCACAGAAGGGCTGACTCTCAACGACTTCTTTGCAATTTCACTGCGCACATTTGGAGCATTTCGAAAGAGGGTTAGATGTGCAGATTTGCGCTCTTGATTATACTCATACTAGAAGGACCTCCCTTCGGGTGTGGGAATAGCTGTCCAAACTCCAAGCCTCCACACCGATTCAGTGACTTGGCTTGTGCATTTCAGTTTCAACACTTTCATTGAAGGTCGGTGTTGTGGATGCTGGGTGTCAACCCATATAAGACTACTGGCTCCTTGCGCTGTTCAGCTGGGACTCGAAACACACGTTACGGAGTTCTCACTCATAAAATGCATTGTTCTTCAGCATCCGATTCGGCTATCTAATACACCTGCGAAAGAGAAGATGTTGTTGATTATTTTCTAGATGTTGGTCAATTACTTTGAAGTTCAATTTGTCTCGTGCAAGGATATGAGTTGAGGGTGCGCAACGAACTGCAAAATGGTACCACGACGACAGCTTGTGTTGAAGTTGAACCGGCTTAGTTCACTCTGGCGAGAGGCAAGACTTGAATAAGTGTCTGCCACATTGGGTTCAGAGAGCCTAAGATATCGAAGGGGACATTCAAAGTCCCTATACAGGAATTGGCTTGCGGCACGCCGACGTAAGCGGCGTGCTCCAAGCCAATTTGCTGTGAGCGATGGCACTGATTTAGCTTGGATTTATTCTTAGTAAGACGAAGCAGTGAATAAAATTTTGTGCCAGCGGCAAGGGTGAATGAGGCTACTTGAGTTCTGCTCTGAGAACCCAGGCGGAGTTGACTTGCGTTTCTGTGAACGAAGTGAGTTGGATTTACTTAGTTGGCTTGTATTCAAATACTGGGACCAGAAATATTTCGCTCGTACCGTGCAAACTGGCTTACGGTACAGGTCTTGATGCTGAAGATGGTGTGATTGGCTTGTTGTAATGAAGTTGCTGGTTTATCACGGCGGCTTGGATTTGTAGAAATTGGCGCGTATTAGGAACACATTCCAATTCCTTCCTAATGATTTCTGTAGACTCCAGTGAGCGAAGATTTGGGTCGCATCTGGTGGTGTCCAATAGGGCAACTCGCAATTCTTCCCATCTATGCAGCAGGACTCTATGGGGAAAACCAACCCTTTGGCTCTAAATTATCCGACTTCTTGATTTCCTCCTATACTCCATCCTTGACAGCCTTACTCCAAGGGTTTCACCCACATTCTGAATGAATCCCAGGAAGAACTTCAACTCCTTGTTGTCACTCAACCATTAGCTGTGGGGTAATCTTACCTCCCAGGAACTCAGGAAGAGATCAAATGCATTCAGCAGCATGTTGAGGGAACAAAGATCCAACTTCAGTCACTGCGTTCAGAGGGTCCTTAAAACCAGTTCATGTCAAGCCATCTCGGCATTGATGGCCGGAGCTAGGCGCGCACATGTGTTTAGGCGGCATGGCAACCGCTTACTCAGCTTGGCGTAGCCGGTTAAGCGGCTCTCAACCATCCTTGCAGCAGTCAAAAATCATTTTTACACTGGGTGCCTTTCATACATTTTGGGGTTTAACTTGGGGACATAACAGCTGTATAGGATATGGGTAGGCTTAAGAGTGGCTTGGTAGTAATGCATTTTTCTGGGGGACCCCTTGTGAGTGAAGGCCTTGATTTATTCGACAGAATATTACAGGTTACTTGATTGCTTCAAGAAAAAATATCAGAGACACAAAGTCAATAGTACTCGAGAGAGAGCTTAAACAATGACTTTCAATACAAGGATTGAACTAGACTTTCCGTTTCACTGGACCGAAAAACAAGCCAGTTGGGCACTCAAGACTCAAGGCAAGGGAAATACTCGTACGCTACCGATTCCCAACCAAGGAGGCGAAGAATATCTGGTCTTCGACACCGTGGATTAGAAATAGGAAGGCCAATCCACCTATGAGTCGTGGTGGATAATAGGCCAGTGGAGATGGGTGGTTGTTTTTGCGTTTATATATAGTGGGTCTGTGCTGAGAAAATTCTGCCCAAGCGCCCACACACAACGAAGCGTGGTAGAGCAGCGCCACAAGCCACTACTCATAATATGGAGTGAGCATTATCGCCGATACGAGATGAGTCGCAGTGATAGATCCAAGTAACCGTTACCTGGGTCAATAGCCGATGGGAGTTCCAAGTACGCAGTGAACTGCAGATCTTACCACATACACCGCTTTGGCCGTATGCTGAATGAATTGCTCGGAAGGTTGTGCGCGCAAGGAACGCGATAGATTTTTACGTGATAGTAAAAGCGATACACTTTTGAATGAATGGGAACTTCTGAAAAGCTGGACGCGTAGACAAGTTTTAAGTAGAAAAAAAAAAGATGAAATGGGGATCCGGGGCGTGCAAGGAATAATATTTGCGGTACATGCAATCACCGACGAGCCGGAAGGTCGTAGACGATGCGGTATTATTGAAAGCGAGAACCACCCTCAGAAAAACATCTTCGGCTAGACATGAAGCCTGGATCGTCAGAGTCATTATTTACCAGCTGGGGGGGGGGGGGGGGGATATATTATACTCGTGTGGTCCACAGGCTGAACAACGAGTTTACGGAAGACAAGCATGTAGTACTGTATGGGTGGTTATCCTTACAGATATCTACAAGATGCCAACCGAGCACCACACCATTCCAGGGGGTCAATCATACAAGACTTGTGTACGCCATACTCTAAAAAAATCCTGACACCAACTGGGAGAAGTTCGAAGTCACACTACACAGGCAGCGAGGATTTATTTATTTCAAATGCACAGGTTCTCGTCTCTTGTCAATAGGGGAGTTGGGCGTGTCCCCTATGTCATTTCAAGGCGGTAAGTCCGAATTGCAGGGGGGGTGGCAGGGAGACGGGTTGGTGTGGCGTGGAGAAATAGGACGCGGAGAGAGGTGGAGATCATCAGCACTGGTAGGAAGAGAACGGAATCATAAGCACGTAGTCTGTGCTGTGCTACATATATTATGCAGCCGAGGACA
This sequence comes from Mycena rebaudengoi, assembly GCA_029282285.1. Taxonomy (NCBI): domain Eukaryota; kingdom Fungi; phylum Basidiomycota; class Agaricomycetes; order Agaricales; family Mycenaceae; genus Mycena; species Mycena rebaudengoi. Next base: position 303,123 of record JARJCX010000102.1, on the reverse strand, counting down.
TATGTGGGGTAACGATGGCGGGAAGTGGGATGGGTGCGGGGAAACGAGGCGTGGATTGGAGGAAGCGATGCTGCGCGTGGGATGTGGGGTGGGAGGAGGATGAATGACGAGGAGGCGAAGGAGGTTGAGTGACGTGGAGGAAGCACATGCAGGATGTGTGGAAGGGGTGGAGGGATGTATAGACGAAAAAAAAGGGGGCAAGAGCGCATGACGGAAGAGAAAGCAGAACAAAAGAGGGATGGACGAAAGCGAGAGGAGTGGAGGTGGGTATAACGACTGCGGCAGAAGAGGAAGGGAATGCAGCGTGGTGAAGAAATTGGAATCCGGGGAACCGCGAGTACGGGTGGTGTGCGGCGAAAAGCGAAACGTAGGCCATAAAGGGTGGAGTGGGGCGATGTGGGGAGCGGACGAAATGGGAATGGGCGAGCGGACAGGAGTTGTGGAAATGCAAGGAGGGGGGGAATCGAGAGGAAACATGGCAGCAGATGCGTATCGAGCCATATCGAGCCACCGCGTAGTAGATGAAGGCGGTTGAAGGCGAGGACGACAGGCGTTCCGACGGGGAGGGCACAGAACGACGGGAGATTAGAGTCAATGAGTGAGATAGAGCGGCACGCCACGCACCTCGCACTTCTTCTGGTACTGGTCCCGCCCTTCGCCTTCTCTTCTACCATCGCCGCTGTTTCGCCCGCAGCGTCGTGTTTCGCAGTCTGCGTATCGGGTCAGTCGTAGTCGCGCCAGCGGCACAACGGACTACGCGCTTTGCATGTAACAGTCACTTCGCCGGCTTCTCCTTCACCCGCCGAGCTGCCCTCCGAGGGCGTGAGGCGCACACCGAGGTACTTCGCCGCCGACTTCCGCGCGGAGGTTTCTGGACGTTGATTAAGCGTCGGGCTCAGCGTTATCGCGGATCAACGTAGTGTAGAGCAGATGCATGCAGTTTAGAGCAGAGGACAAGGAGCGAGTGGAGAAAGTCGGATGACTCGGATCAACCAACTGCACGTGGCGCCGTGGCGGTGCATCTCGGCAGCACTCGGCATCTGATGTCCAATTCACCCGCTTTTCTCCGACAACCTCTTTGCTACCACCCCGCGACCATCCTCCACTGAATATCCATTTGACTCAAATTTCAATGAAAAACTCTCACGATGCTGCGCGTTCGCACCCAACCACGCACTGACACAGCAAGCTGTACGGTAGTTCAGTATTCCGTTAGATTACCGCCTTGTCATTACACCGCACACGTCCCCATTACTTGTGGATAGAACCCGTTTTTCTCTCCCATTTTGTATCAGATATTCCATTAAACTTATTCCACTTCAGTAGTCCGCAGATTTTCCAGCAGTCCACCGACACTCGCCGAAAGCAGGAGGCGATCGTGCGGGATTTTACCAATGTCTCTTACTGGCTTCATAAATTTGGTGGTCTTGATGATCTCAGACAGTCTATAATGAGATTAGAAGCTGCCATTACTCTCACTCCGGATGGCCACCCAGACAAGACTTCGCTGCTGAATAACCTCGGGAATTCACTCAGAAGCCGCTTCTAGCGACTTGGTGGTCTTGATGATCTCAACCAGTCTGTATTGAGATTAGAAGGTGTTGTTAATCTCACTCCAGAGGGCCACCTGGATAAACCTGCATGGCTCAATAACCTTGGGGATTCACTCCTTGGCCACTTTGAGCGACTCGGCGATCTCAACCAGTCTGTATTGAAATTTTGAAGCGGCTGTTACTCTCACTCCGGATGGCCACCCAGGCAAGCCTTCACGGCTGAGTAACCTTGGGAAGTCACTCCTTGCCTGCTTTGAGCGACTTGGTGGTCTCAATGATCTCAATCAGTCTGTATTGCAATTTGAAGCTGCTGATACTCTCACTCCAGATGACCACCTGGACAAGACTGTGCTGCTGAATAACCTCGGGAATTCACTCCTTGACCGCTCTGAGTGACTCGGCAATCTCGATGATCTCAACCAGTCTGTATTGAAATATGAAGCTGCTGTTACTCTCACTCCGGATGGCCACCCGGACAAGCCTTCACAGCTGAGTAACCTTGGGAATTCACTGCGCCAATGCTTTGAGAAACTCCACAGTCCTCGAGACTCTCAGCAGCTGCTACAGCACTTCACCTCAGCTGCATGCTCATCAACAGGCCCTGCTAGCATAAAATTTTATGCAGCCACACAGTGGGCAAAACATGCTCATTTTCATGACCCCTCATCTATAATCTATGCGTATACCACTGCTATTGAACTTCTACCTGAATTGGCTTGGCTGGGGCTGTCGATAACCGATCGGCATCATCTCCTCTCGCAGGCAGGCCAAGTTGTCAGAGATGCTGCCTCAGCTGTAATTACAGTGCATGACTACGAGAAGGCTGTGGTTTGGCTTGATCAGGGTCGTTCAGTTATATGGGGTCAACTTCTCAATCTCCGCACACCAGTAGATGAACTGAGGAAGAGCCATCCTCACCTGGCCGATCAGCTTGTGTCACTTTCCACCGTCTTAGAAACTGCCGGGACACGGAGCAATGCTGTTACTGATGCTATCAAACCAAAATCACTTGACTCTATCGCAGAGCAATCTCATACCTTTGCTCTTAAAAGGCATCATGTCCTCCAACAGATTAGAGAGCTTCCAGATTTCGAGAGGTTCCTCTTATCCAAGCCATTTTTCACTGGCTGCAAACATGGGCCCTATTGCCATCTTGAATATCAGTGCATATGGATGTGATGCCCTGATCCTCTTGCCAGGATGAGCAAATGAAGTCATTCATGTCCCACTGAGTGACTTCACACTGCTTGAGGCACAGGCCCTGGCCAAATCTCTGGCATCAATTGTGGGAACTCCTGGATACAGTGATAGGCAAGGTAGGTACCGATTAGTCCGTCGGACCTGGGAGATGAAGGAAAGAGTGAATATCTAGATGTATAAATAATCTAGATATTTACGCAATGCTGATATAGAGATATGATGCGAAGGTGTGTGTGGGTGTGGGGGGGGCTTGGTCGTGGCCGCCCGACTCAGGGGAAATGAGCATAGCCAAAAAGCTGATGCGGAATTTTCCGAGGCGGGAAAAGATGGCTAGCGGACACGGCCAAACCCGTACGCAGAAGGCAACCCGGGTCAGGGATGAAATGTGAAGCGAGACCCGTAGCTACCCACGGAGAGCGAAGCTCCAAGAGCAACGCTCGCGCGAGGGCGAGAGAAACGGACCCGAGGTCCCCCACACAGAGCTGAGCGATCGGATGGAAAAAGAAAATCAGATAGGATCAAGATAGGATGAAACAAAAACATGCAGCTCAACGGCTCGACAATGGATAGAGTCTCGATATACTGAGGATGCCCAGGGGTGGGATCGAACTTGCGTCCTCCAAAGCCTCGGATGATGGCAAGAGGAAGGTTTCTCGAGGCGAGACCAAATTCCAATAAACGAAGCTTAGACATGGAATGGAAGACAGCGGCAGTCACGGTGAATGCCCTCCTGATGCATGCCAGGGTGTGCACCGATGGAATACAGTCCCCAGGAGTAACTTCCGAATGACATGTGGCACATGGGGGGCGTGGTACACGGCTCCTTCCCCATGGCGGATATACATATGCGCGCTTCTGCGGAAGTGCGACAGCGACGGCGATGTACACATCATGCTCCGCTGCAGAGTCACAATGAGAGTTATAGTGTTTCCAAGGGTGGCGAAGCCGATAGAACAAGATGAGATTAGCTGCCTGGCCAGTGCGCCAGGAACTGCTGGGAAAGAAACTTTACCAGTGCTTCCGCAGCCGGGCGAAGGTAGATGGTGTGTCGGGCAACCAAAGGCGAAGCGAGTCCAGTGGTACCAATGATGAGAAAGTTGTGGGTTGAAAACGGATGACGTGTCGACCGCCGACCATGAGACGGGATGTAAACGATCGAAGGGCATTGGGAGACGAGCTGACTGGTTGGCTTGTTTGGGAATGAAAGAGGAGACGAATACATAATGATTGCGAGATATGCGCGCAGCTGCACACCGTCTACGGCGAACTCTCGTCGACAATGAGTCGAGGCCTGAGCTTGGTGGCGCGATCAATAACTTGATAACAGAACAAAGGTCCGACAGGGGCTCCGTTCGCATATGCGGTAATGTCTATATCTGAATTAACCAACAAGTGCATGCCCCGATAGCAGAGAATAGAATAGGAGCGGGCCACAGATCCCAAAAGCCAACCCAGGATGTAGAGGATGACAACATTGAGCCTGCAGATACTAGATAGGAACAGATGCCAAAGGATCCATGGTGGAACTCCTGCTGCTCGAGCAAAAGAAAACTGCGATCATGAGACTGGATACAGTAACTTCAAGTTGAAGGCGGTAAGTAACCGAAGACGAGTCTTCACTGGATGCCGTAGCTTGCACAACGAATGGACGAGGGCCTCGACTGATGCACATCCGAAGCGATAGAGGAAGTAGTTGAGGGACAGCCGCCCAGCCTGCCAAATATCGGCGAGGGCATTGAAGAAAAATAGTTTATGTTGGGCAGGTGTAATGCCAAATGGAATGATTTCAAAAACGCAGGGCACGCCCCAGGCGGGCTGGCGGAGACAGGATAAGAGGATGGATGGAATATGATGATAGTAGAAGAACACGTAAGCGTGAGATGCCATAGCCTGTAAAATCATGAGGACATGAGTCCGATGACATGAATAAAGAGTTCTGGAACGGCGGAAGCGCAATGAGTGCCAAGAAGAAAAAAAAAACAAGGGCAATAAAGGCGATGAGTACGACTGCCATGCGCAAAGGCGCGGAAAACTGGGGATAATGCGAATGATAACTGGGCAAATGAGCACAGCACGATTTGGAAGAAGATAAGCACAATGTGGTGCAGAACGAGGAACACAATGGAGTGTAGTAAACATACGCGTACGAGAAAAAAGCCGAATCTCCGGATTCCGCAGGTACAATGAGCCCGAGAACTGGGCACAATTGGCGCGAAAACTGGGTGTAGTTGGCGCGAAAACTGGAAGCGATGCGCGATGAATGGCCGTAACTGGCCGCGATAAGCGCAAATTTGAAATGGGCACGTAGAACGTGAATAAATTGACGTGATGGAAGCTGGCGCGACTAGCGCGGATGATAACGGTAAATTTTCGGCGATGAGCACGAAAGACTTGGTCCGGTGAGCGCGAAAAAACTCGGCGCAACTGGCGCGACAGTTCGATGCAATATGATGCTAGTAGATGGGTGCACTGGCAATAGGCACGGAAGCTGGACATGATGGGCGCGAACAAATCAGCGTGTTGAGCAAAAAATGAGCTTAATGGATATAATGATGAGCGCGAATGAATCGGCTCATTAAACATGAATAAATGGGAGTGATGGATGCGATAACTGGGCGCGATGAGCGCAAATAAATCGGTGCATTGAAGGCGAATAAACAAGCATGATGATAAATGGGCGCATTGAACATGAAGTAAATGGATGTGATAACTGGGCGTAAACGAGCAGTGCACTGTGGTGCAGGAAAATGGCCACCACGTGGTGCGCAATACTGAACACAATGTGGGAGGGAGAAACAAGACGCAATGAGCACGAATCACTGGGAGCGCAGATGATTGAGCGCGATGAGCAGAATGGATGGAAGCAAAATGTTCAAGGACTCGAGTCTGAGAACACAGCCGATGACTGGGCGCAGTGGGCGCGATGGATAACTGGGTAAAGCCATCCAAGGACATGAGTCCAGAACGCCGCTGACGACTGAGCGTGATGAGTGCAACGAATGACTGGACACACAGATTCAGGACATGAGCCCGAGAATGCCGTTGATGGCTGAGCGCAATGGGGGTGAAATGGTTTGGCCAACGCTCAAGGATGTGACTCCACAAACATTCAAGGACATGAGCCCGAGAACGCGGCTACTGAGCACAATGAGCACGAGATGGCTGAGCCCACGCTCAAGGACGTGAGTCCGAGAACGCGGCTGATGACTGGATGCAAACTGAGCCTGAGAACGCAGCTACTGAGAGTAATGAACACGATGGATGACTGGATGCAAATGTTCAAGGACATGAGTCCAAGAACGCAGCGGATGACTTGACGCAATAGGCACGAGATGGCTGGGCCAATGCTCAGGGACGTGAGGCCGAGAACACGGCTGATGATGGATGCAAACGTTCAAGGACAGGAGCTCGAGAACGCAGCAGATGACTGAGCGCAATGAGCACGGCTGGAGACTGGATGCACACGTTCAACGACATTACTCAGAGAACGCGGCCGATGACTGAGCGCAATGAGCGCGGCTGATAACTGGATGCGCACATTCAAGGACGTGAGCCCAAAAATGCGGCTGATGACTGATTGTGACAAGCGCGAGATGGCTGGGCCAATGCTCAAGGACGTGAGGCGGAGAACACGGGCGATGATGGATGCAACCGTTCAAGGACAGGAGTCCGAGAACACTGCGGATGACTGAGCGCAATGGGCACGAGATGGCTGGGCCAATGCTCAAGGACGCGAGCCTGAGAACACGGCTGATGACTTGATGCAAACGTTCAAGAACATGGGTCCGAGAACGCAGCGGATGACTGAGCGCAATGAGCGCGGCTGATGACTGGATGCAAACATTCAAGGACATGAGCCCGAGAACGCAGCTACTGAGCGCAATGGGATGGATGACTGGATGCGAACATTCAAGGACCTGAGCCTGAGAATGCAGCTACTGAGCGCAATGGGCGCAATGGATGGGCGCAAACATTCAAGGACCTGAGCCCGAGAACGCAGCTACTGGGCACAATGAGCGCAACTGGACGCAACCATTCGAGAACATGAGTCCGAGAACACCGCAGATGACTGAGTGCAATGAACGCAAGTGGACGCAAACACTCAAGGACATGGGTCCGGGAGTGCAGCTGATAGCTGAGCGCAATGGGCGCGACGGATGACTGTGCAGACGTTCAAAGACATGAGTCCGAGAACGCTGCTGATGACTGGGCGCGATGCGCGCCAGATGTCTGGGTCCTAATTTCCTAGGACATGAATCCGAGAAGGCCGCTAATAACTGAGCGTAATGTTTGCAATGGATGTCTGGGTGCAGACGTTCAAGGACGTGGGTCCGAGAGCGCAGCTGATAACTGAGTGCAATGAGAGAGAGAGATGACCAGGCGTGATTGGCGCGCCGTTATGAGCGCAAGATGACGAGTGCAATGTGGCACCGCAATTTGAGGTGCTGGAGGATGAGCATAATGTGGTGCAGGGCGATGGGTGCAATGTAGCGGACTGCGACGCAATGAGCGCGAGCAGTTACAAAACATGGTGCAGAATTAAAAGAGGCCGAGTCTGCGGGTGCGAGTGCGGGAAAGCAAACACGAGCGCAAAACACGGAGCTAAGCCGCCGCCGAGACGTTGGGAAAACGCAGGCGCAAATATCCGAGTGAAAGTGGTAGGAAGAAGAGAAAAGCATCGGCCAATGATTTTTATGTCCACCAATCTCTGGCTTAATCAGCGCAGGAGAAACAGTGCGGAGGAGCAGGGAGGCTAGATGCAAGTGCGATTACGGTGGGGGTACGGAAGAACCAGCCACCGTCGATAAACATGGTACTGGGCCGGTAGAAAATGAAATGGGGGGTAAAGAAATGGACACTGAAGATAAAGCCACCAAAACACGGCCCTCGAGTTTAACGGCGAATTATTTCCTGAGACTGCACGATGCCCACATTGGCACGGAGCTGAGTCTGAATGCAGGGCAGATACGACGCAAAAATGCATCGGAATAGAACGGCCAACCAACTCTTGTGGCCGATAATGGTGAAAGATGGGTGTGACGGACACGTAGATAAGGTCTTGATACCCAATCCCGCAGACCCGATAGATTGGACCTGTATCGTGCAACGAAACAAGAAACAAGCAGATGTAGCGATAATGAAGTGGTAATCATTTGCCATAACCAAGAAGCATGAAAAGAAGCCGTAAACACATCGAACCATCATACTAGTACGATGTGCCCCAGACGTGCATGGTAGTAGATTGCCAGCGCAAAACTAGGATTGTACCCAGATCATGGGGAGAACCGAGGAGGTACGGTTATCAAGCCGGAACGAGTGGAAAGAGCCCCGAAAGACAGCTCCCCTCCGACGCCGTCATCAAAGGTGCAAATGAAGCAGCGCCATCACCACCGGGACACCATCACGCCTCCAAAAAGCGTGATATATGCGCGAAATCACGCGGCCCCGGGTGCGGGGGGCAACATTTGCGTATCAAAGTACGGACTCCATATTCAATGGATCCAACGATAAATAGAAGGTCCATAAGGATAAATGCGCTGCGGGGAGTGTGCACAGCGGGTAACTATCGCTCCCAGAAGATCGGAGAAGGAAGATGAAAGGAAGGGCGGATGAAGCAAAATAAACAGGATGAAGAAAATAAGAGAAACGAGGGAACAAGGACGCACTAGGCATAAAATAATTCCCAGGTTCATAGTTTTAACAAGCCAGTCTTGCGGCGTGAAAGTACAAGAGGAAGCCACGCTCGAGCGGAAGTCACCGGGACATACAGTTCAGAGAAATCAGAGCGGAAGGGCGAGGATAGATATCTGCGCCACTCGTATAAGTGCCGGGCGCTACGCAGGCTCGATGAGAGCTCTTGAAAATGTGTTGAGAATGACCACGGGGGAAAGATGTACTGCCCGCCAGGGAGTCAATGGACGCGTCCTGAGGGAGAAAGAGATGATGGAAGGGCGAAGACATGTCTAGATGTGATGAAAGCAAAAGAATTGAGAGGATATGAATGCATAGACACGAGGAAAAGAGGTCTTTGGTGCAGCGCGTAGACGAGCGGGAGCAAAGAGCAATGACAGGTGGCTGTGTATGATGGTCCTATCTAATCTAATCTACCTTGCCTAACACTGAGGCAGACTCGCAAGCTCGTCTTGCCTCAGCTAACAACTATTTGGATTTTGAGGAAGGAGATATGGCTCCAGATGATATCTTTTCCCATATTCTCTCTGTTCTCTGGTTTAATATTGTTCACCCCATACTCAATGCACTCCCAATTACGGTAAGCTAATTTATTTGACACATCCAAATCCGATCCTAATGATCATTATAGACTCCGCTGAGTCAGGATTTGGGATGGATCTGGTGGTGTCCAACAGGCCCACTATCATTTCTTCCTATACATGCAGCAGGAGTCTATGGAGAAAACCAGGTGTTTGGCTCAAAATTATCTGACATCCTGATTTCCTCTTATACCCCATCATTGACCGCCTTACTCCAAGGGCTTCGCCCACATTCTGGATCCCAGGCAGAACTTCAACTCCTTGCTGTCACTCAACCATCAGCTGAGGGCCAGTCTTACCTCCCAGGAACTCAAGAAGAAATCAAATGCATTCAGCAGCATGTTGAAGGAAAGAATGTCCAACTTCAATGGCTGCATGAAGAAATGACAACAATAAACACTTGGGGTAAAGGGCCATGGCTGCGCCCGGCATGACCTCGTACTTACTTTTTTTTTCTGGTACTATAAAGTTTAGCCCGTAATTTTGGTTTGTTGTGAATATAGTTTGCACTTCATTTGTCGTGAACTGCCGACAGAATGATCCAGGAAACAGAATTGTCTGGTTTATCACCAGTGGGTGTTTCTTTTAATTTTAGCCTCCAATTTTACATTCCACAAGTTCCAAAGTTTTCAGGTAAGGAACATGGGGACAGTCATGAAAATAAGCAGGCGCACACAGTGACTGCAAAGTCGCTGGTGATGTGTACACAAAATTTGGATTTGGCCATACCCGCAAATGTCACCGGGGGCTGATGTTGGCCATCTTCTGGAGGATGATCTAGGGCCCTGCCTTTAGGCAACTATGGCTGCTGTTATATATATATATAAACAACAAGTGCACCATGCCGATTGGGGGGGAGATATATTATACTTGCATGGTCCACAGGCTGTACAACAATTTTACGGGAAGAAAACATGTAGCACTGTACGGTGGTTCTTCTTACATAATTCTACAAGATGTCGACCGATTAAACTCCTAGATATGCCACCTAGAGATCCAGGAGAACCCTGGTAATTTTTTCTGCATTAATGGCCGCGGAATAAGTGCACTGGACCTGTGTGCTTTTCAAACTAACATTGTGATAATTAAGGATTCAGGCACCCACAGGAAGATGCCAAGAGACGCGCTAAATGTATAGTATAGACTTAAATCCGTGGACTTCAGTTCAGAATGCTTCAAAAATGTCTTTAAAATATTGATGTTTTTTGGATTTTTTTTTCCTCGGTCCGCGAGGGTAAATTAATCTTGCAATAGACCTGCATGTACTTCAAATGGGTGCTCTCCGACCAGATTCTAGAGTTTCAGTTCATATAGTCTGAAGAAGAGACCAACCGGAATGGTGTATCTATTATTATCTGCTGTGCGAATGGCGCAGCAAGGGTATGCAGAAAGACACACAACAGTTTTTATGCTGTTTACAGTAGTACCAAACCTGCTAGTTCTAATGATTCTTTGCTCCCAGACTGCGGGAAAAGGCAGATAAAATACAGGAAGCCTGCCGGCATATGCCGAAAATCTCCTCTTTAGATGGTGATGACAAGTGGGAATCCCGCTTGATAGTATGGGCCGGGCACCCCTTAACTCTTACTAGGGGCCTCCATCCACTTGAGTCATGCACGTTAATGACAGGTGTTTGTATTGGATGCCTGCCGAGGGCGAGCCGAACGACATGCTCTTGTTTACATCCGGAATGGTCCGAATTTCGGACAAGAACGGGGAATACTCCTCTTTTAACGACGGTTCTTAATTTGATCATTTCTACAGATATTCTAATTATTTTGGAAGGGGGAGCTAGCTAAAATGCACAGCAATATTTGTCTCTCAAGAGCTAGAAGGAAATAAGCAGCAGATTCTGAGATACTGCGACACTTTGCTCACGAAATTTGGCGGACGACAGGGAAGATACCCATTTTGTGGCCCTGTTTGCAACGGAGGGCAATAAAGGGTGAGCTACCACACGTGATCTCCCTCCTATAACTCTTTTGGGTCGCGCCACCAATAAGTAAATAGACTAGGCATCACTCAATGCATAAGCTACTACGTGACCATGAATACATAGACTAGGCCTATGCTACTAAAGGAACAAGTTCAACCCCTCAGAACAAATACATCCGAAAATCCCCGACATACGGAAGATTCCGCGAATTCCGAGGAGAAGCCCCTTTTGTAAGACCAGTCCAGATTCTGGTCAGCTCTTAATGTCTTGCAATATTGCTGGAACGGAAGGGGACCTATGTACTTCAGCCAAAGATTGATCTCATATTCTGAAATGTGATATGCAGCTGATGCTGAGATATCGGCACATCTTGTCCGCGAATTTTGGCAGGGGGCCCCTCAGATGTAACAGGAACAAAGAACAAAAAGTTTTTTTACTCGGTGAAAAATCCCGTTTTGATGGAAAATAACATCTGAAAACATTACAGCCACTAAAAACACTACAAAAATTTGAAACGAAATTAAGCACTGCCATCAATTTATCACAACACAGCCCCTAAAAGGTCCCTCAACGATCAGCGTCACTAGTCAAAAAAATCGATGAAATTGGTGATCTGAGATTTGAAAGGGACGATACTTATTACATAAGTACTCGTAAATGTTCAGGAGAGCATGATGAATTCCAGATGGGTCCATTTTGCCTGCTTGGCATTCTTCTCTGCATGTCAAACCGTCACTGGTTCCCAAGAGCTCCAAGACGAGTCGGTTCATCTCGCCGCCGGGATGTTACTTGCAGGATACCGAGGTGTCATTGGGACAATGTGGTCTATTGATGACAATGATGCCCCACAAATTGCCGGTGATGTTTATGCCCATCTATTGAAGGTATCACCTCCAGATCCGACGGGGGCGGCTCAGGCCCTGCATCTCGCTGTTCAAATCCTTCGAGAGCAGCCCGGACCAAAGAAATCATTTTTACACTGGATGCCTTTCATACATTTTGGAGTTTAACTTGGGGGCCATGTAGGATGTGGCAGAGTTAGCCGAATGGCTTGGCTAAATGGCTTGCGCCGCTTAGCGGAGTTTGAATTTGGCTGGGCGGGCGTGGTGGGCGTGGCTTGTGGCGTGGCGTGGCCTGTGCTCGCTTAACACTAACCATTCCACTGCAAGTAATTCAATCATATCTCCTCTGCCATGCTTCCATACCTTTCTTGTTCATCGGCATCCTCCTATATATACATCCCTTATTCCCAGGCCATAAACTTTGCTGGCTGAAAATGTGTGATTGTAATCATCGAGCATGTGAGCCCTTCACTGCCGCCAATGAGCAAGTTTTCTCATATTTCTGGTTGAATATAACTACATCTCTGCTCCCAGTGTTCGGTGAAATCAACTCAAAGTCAGTTAATTCAACTATATGCATGGATGCAACACTACATTGCTTCCTTTTGTTCGACCACTTCCTGGTCAATTGGACGGAACCATTGCCAATTCCCCCCACTCCCACACCACACCAATGCGGTTATAATGATTCAATCCAGTATGTGTATTCTAATCTACCCTGCAATCTGAATCTACACTAAGAATGAAGATGCCGAGTCAAATGGGATATTTTTTTTGGACATCTTCGCGCCATTTTTTGTCGCAAGCCACGCCAACGCCCGTTTGATGGCATCAGACAAAGTGGCTTGCGCACGCCGTTTTGTTCGCAGCGACTAAGGACCAAAATAAATTGAAATCAGCTATTATTTGGAGTTCAGTGGTTCCTTAACAGTGTAAGTAGTAATAGAATGGTTTCTATGGCTTGAATCAAAAAACTCATAATTTAACAAAATTTTGTCGCAAGCCACGCCCGCGCCTGTTTGACGGCATCAAACAAAATGCGCAAGCCATTTTGCTCACAGCGACTAGGGGCCAAAATAAAATGAAAACAACTATTATTCGGAGTGCACTGACTCCATATAACAATGAGAGTTGCAATAGCATGAGTTCCAAACCTCGAATCAAAAAAATTCCGCCCATACCGGGCACAAGCCACTTTGTCACCAGAATGGCAGTTGAGACGTTCAACCTGGCGCCAATTCACCCAGATCTTGCTGCAACATGATAGGATCAGGTAAATTAGGTGTACAGTCCTTAACCGGGAAGCGAAACGCTCAAGCGATCCGGGGATTTTCTCCGTGATGAAAAGCAATAGTCACCCAAACTTTTTTTTCACTCAATGTATATACTAAATGGCTGCCTGGATATTAAAGAGTTGGAGTGAATCTCTTCAGTATTGGTGGAGAACGGGCCCAATTATTGATACCATCAAATTGTGCCATAAACCACGAAGCGAAACACTACGTAAGATCGGCGCGATGGAAGGTCTTTCAAGTCCTGCGGTGGCCATATTCTAATTCTACGACCCTGAAAACCCCCAATACATGCCATAACTGTGTAATTCCTGCACAGCAGCGAGGGACAGTGGCTGCTCAATTGCAATATTGGTGACAAAACTGAGCCAAACAGCGATTCAAAAGATTTCTTTTTCTTGAGCCCTTGAACCACTACCTGCACAATTCCTTTTGTGAATATGAGTTTTGGATACTCTAGAATGCGCTCAAAAAAATCGGGCCCTGGGGGATGCTCACATGATGCAAAACACGTGGTGTTTCGCTTCACGGTTTGTTTCGCTTCCCGGTTAAGGACTGTATCTGAGATAGTATTGACCTTTTTCATGCATGAAATCCGCGACTTTTCGTGACCAGCCGTACCCACGCCCATTTTGATGGCATCAGACAAAATGGCTTGCGCAAGCCACTTAGTTGCTACTGAAAAAGAACGATGTCCTGGCACATTATGGGCCTGAGGATCCTCGAGAACATTCAAATGTCTTCATTGGCGCAGTTTGCATCAAAGATTTTACTAGTTATGCTCATTCGGTTGGTTGCAGTCAAGACCCTGGTACAACCAACGTCAACTACCGAGAGCCACAAGCTATAATTCCTGTCCAGAGGGTTTTTTCAACTCTGTTAGAGTATCCAAAGCCTTTTTGTGAAGGAATCTGTTCAAATTTCCGTTTGAGGCACTTAAACACATGTGTGGTTCAAAAGTCGGGTGAGTTGAACAATGTTTCTGTGAATATCTTTGCATGGCGGACACTTCTTCCATTATTTTAAATACAGGTGGATTCTCAGAAGCGTGGTCTATCAGTTAAGCCCCACAAGCCCGCTGGCTTGCATGTCGGGCGTGAGTTGCCCTTATCATCTTTCACGTCGATGACGAGCATTCCCCGAATATCAAAATTATGTGATAATTGATGTCCTACATACATGCAAGGTACATAAGGTAGTGTATCTGCCCCATAAAATCCAATGCCAGGGCCCTACATAATGCGCAGTGAGCGCAAGCCACTTCGGTTTTTTGGCTGATGCCAAGCCGGCAAAATGGCTTGCCAAGCCGACAAAATGGCTTGCAAGCCAAAAAGCCGGGCGTGGGCGTGTGATGCCACCAAAATCCACGCCCACGCCCGAAACAAGCCATTCTGCGCGGGCGCAAGCCACTTTTGCAAGCCAAAAAGTTAACTCTCTAGGATGTGGGTAGGTGTAATGGTGGTTTGGTAGTAGTGCATGTTTCTGTAGGACCCCTGATGTGTTACAATCTTGGTTTTATTCAATGGAGTGGTATTGTGTCCTACCTGAGAATCTTAGTGACTGCAAGAAGAATATATCAGAGACACAAACTCAATGCCTGAGAGCACAAGCATGACTCCCAGCCCAGAAGATTGAACTAGACTTTTCAATTCCCTCAACCGGAAACCAAGCCAGTTCAGAACTACAAAAATAGGACCAGCAGTCTACCAATTCCGAATCAAACTGAGCAACAGTCTCGCAAATTCACACCAGAACAATCTGAGAAATTCGACTCAACATCACGAGACACCAACCATTCCCAGCTGTAAATATAATGCCTCATAATCGGTACACAGTGCCACACAGTTTCCTGGACCACCAGCCGAGACCAACAGCTCATGCGCAGTGTCCTTCTGCCTTTTATATTCTTCAAACTCAACATTAAAGGTTAATATTCCCGCCCACGCTCCAACACCTAAATATGACATTTCAGAGATTCAAGCTGACGATTGAGATATGATATTTCAAGGCCGAAGGGATAATTTAGTGTTTAGATAAAGATTTACTACTTCAAATGCTCAAAAAAAACGAAAGAGGAAGTCAGTAGGTAGGTAGGTAGGTAGGTAGTATTACACGGCACGGTCCGAATAATGGATGCCAGTTTCCAGGTATTATCCAGGTGTACAAAAAAAATTGAATTACACCGTTGTAATTGCTTTCCAAACCAAGATCGCAGATTCTACAAGTCACCCTGTGCCGTACGGTAGAGCCTAGATCATATTTAGAATCAAAGAGAACTTCACCTTTCGTAATCAGAACAATACCTCTTTGACAAGTTGAGCTCAAACATGAGCTTGCGAATGGGAGCTCAACAGCGGCTGACTAAGGAGTGCGCAAGAATGATCGATCAGTGATCGAATCATGGATGGTTTGGGATTGTTTGAGGTACGAATCCCAATCCCAAAACGGGGTCTATGTACGGGAGCAGAAGGTAGCCCCTAAGTTTTCTCTCTCTCTTGGCTACCGACATCCTCCCGTACTTGCTGCACATACTCAGTGCAGTCCTCAGGACGGTCGCATCCATGGGCCTTTTGAAGGAAATGGAGGTGGCCCTTTGGGACGAAAAGTATCGGCAAGCCTTCGCGAGCTTCTACTATGCTCTCCAGAATCATCCCTACGTGCGGCGTGGTGAGCCAGGAAAGGCGGTTCTCCTTATTTATCAAGCCCGAGTTCGCCGCAACTTCCATGATATACTCAAGGAGGGACGCACTCCCTTCAACATCGCGTTAATCAATACTGTGCTCTCGGATTCTATTCAAACCGAATTCAACCAGAAACAGCACACGGACAAGATGTCAATGGTGCGTTTTCCTCCCTCTCTTTATTTTATTTAAGGGTACTGATTTGACGTTATTCCGCCTCGTCTTCGCTGGTTCTTTCCTCAACTCCCTCTCCTTTTTCTTTTCCCTTCCAAATCCAAATTCAAACGCAATTCATGCGTCCATTCATTTCAAACGCGATTCACGCTTTCATTCAACCCCACGCGATTCACGCGTTCATTCAATTCCACGCGATTCACGCGCTCATTAAATCGCGACTCACGCGTCCATTTAAATGCGATTCACGCACTCATTCCAATCACACGCACTTCACGCGTTCAAACGCGATTCACGCGTCCACCATTCACTAGCTGGATGATGTGGTTACGAAGCTCAACTCTATCCAGCCTGCGCATTCCCGTGGCGGGCGTAACGACCACAAACAGGAGCGCAATCGTGACACGTCCCATCGAAACCGCTCCTTTTCTCCTCCTTCCTGGCAGAGCCTCCCAGATCAGGAATCGTCTTTTCGCCAGGGCACAAGGGGCAGCGACGGCCTTTCCGTTTGTGCCATATGCCTGGGCCGCTTCCGCCACGACGTCTCCAAGTGCTCGGCGCGAGTTCTCTGGAATGGGTCCACGAAATCGCGTACGCGGAGAACCGAGGACGGCCAGCTTATCAACCCAGCAGGCCATTCGATCTGCCTTTCCTGGCAGCGCCCCAACTCATGCCGCAGAAACCATCGCGACCTCCACGAATGCTCGGGTTGCGGACAGACGTCTCATGGAGCTTAAAAATGCTCTTTGGCACAGGCGAACTAATCCCGTCACACCGCTCAACCACAAAGCTTGGCGCAGACTTCTCTCGGAGGCGGGCCTCTTGGAGCGATACCCTCATATACCCGACTCTATTCGCTTCGGCTTCAATCTCTCTTTCCCATCCTTTTCTGTCTCCAATGCTCCTCCTAATAGTGCCACCATTCTGGCTCATGCCAAACAGTTCAACGAAATTGTTCAACATGAGCGGAAAAGTGGACGCTATATCGGCCCTCTCTCTCACTCTGACGTCGAATTTCTGGTCGGACCCTTTCAGTCATCACCATTATCCCTCACACCGAAGCCCCATAAGCCCGAAAAGCTTCGGCTCGTTCAGAATTTTTCTTTTCCACACACTCCTTCTGACAATCACTTTTCAATTAACTCCACCATTGACTCAGACTGTTTTCCCTCGACTTGGGGAACTTTCACTGCCTTTTCCCTCTCACTCCGTCGCCTCCCTCCGGGTTCTGAAGGTGCTTGTCGCGATATATCCGAGGCGTACCGGCGTGTCCCGCTACACTTCACTCAATGGCCCGGTGCCGTTGTACGCACCGCACCCGATGCTTTTGATCTGGATTTTTCCGTCGCGTTTGGTTCGTCCGCTGGGAGCGGAGTTTTTGGTTCAGTTGCAGATGCCGAGGCCGATATTTTTCGCTCAAAGGGAATTGGCCCATTATCGAAATGGGTTGACGACCATGTCTTCCTTCGCATTCGGAGGCAATATTTGGCAGAATTCAACAGGTGTCGCTCCCAACAACACGCTCAGATCATCTCGAGTGGAGGACGACATCACACTGGCGGTCGTTTCTGGTTCGGAGGCAAAGTCCTGCCTGATAACCGCATCGAGGAGTTTGACGAGGACATGGAATTCCCAATCCAAGACTTGTCATCAGCTTCAGCGCGATCCAGTCACGACTCACAATTTACCTACAATATATCCGATGTCGACCACATCTCCGCGCAGTTGGGAGTTCCCTGGGAGCTTTCGAAAGATGTCCCATTCAGCTCAAGTTTTCCATTCCAATGGGACCTTTCAACACTTCGCATCTCGCTGGGATCCGAGAAGAAAGCGAAATACCTCGCAGCAATTGGGGCGTGGAAGTCTGCACCCACGCACACGCTCCAAGACGTTCGGGAGTTGTATGGTAAACTTCTCCACACTACCCTCATCATTCCTCCCGGTCGAGCCTACCTCACCAACCTGGAAGCCATGCTCGGAATATTCCACGATAGTCCTCACAAGCCACGCACCCCGCCCACCGGAACTGCCCTTGACCTTGAGTGGTGGGAGAGTGTTCTCTCTCGGACATCCCTAGAGCGTTCAATCCCCGGTGCCTGCGAAGTCTTGGATTGCGAGGCCTTCTCCGATGCCAGCTCCGGCATTGGCATCGCAGTCGTCATCAAAGGGAGGTGGCGTGCTTGGCGGCTGTTACCTGGATGGCAGTCAGATGACCGCGATATTGGCTGGGCAGAGGCAGTTGGTTTCGAACTCCTCATTTACAGCCTCCTCGCCCATCCTGCTTTCACCGCGCACGAACATCTCAAAGTTCATGGGGATATTACCGGTGTCATTGAGGGCTGGTGGAATCACCGCAGCCGCAACCATCAAACCAATCTCATCTTCCGCAGGCTTCATGAACGCCTCGAGAATTCAGGCCATACCATCCACACCAGGTAAGCGAAATGTCGCTCATGATATTCACACACCTAAATAAAAGGCAAATATATGTGTCCACTAACATCAACCCCGCCGACGATCCCTCCTGTGGGAGGTATCCCTCACGTTCACTACTCCTTCCTCCCGTCGAAATCCCAGACGCCCTCAGCCCGTTCATCGTCAACTATGATGAGCCTTTCACCGTCCGTGAGCACACCTCCAGACCGTCCGTGAGCACGCCTCCAGAAAGCACGGGAAAGTTACGCACCCAGGTATTCATGTGCCCCGCGCCGAGCGCCGTAGTCCGTCAAACCCCAAAGTCGACGAGGCATACACATACCTCCTCCAACATCAATGGTCCTAGTCTCTCCCACCGGTCCACGCAGGGGTTCCATTCATACCGGCCGGGCCTAGCTCTTAAAGACTCTGAAATGCGTCCCAAATGCCTGGCACGAGAGCGTATGCGTATGTGGCGTCCATCCGCTCCACGGGCAGCTACAGATTCATCGGGGCAGTCTCTTCCAATATCTGATGCAGACCTGGCTCGAATCAGCGACGTGCTCATGGCGTCCTGGGCAGAGGGAACCATTGAAACGTACGGTTCTGGGCTGCTTTCATTCCACGTCTACTGCGACTCCAAATCGGTTCCTGAATCCCAACACGCTCCTGCCAGTCCTACTCTTGTGGCAGCCTACATATCAACTCTCGCCGGTTTCTTGTCTGGAGGCACCTTGTCGAACTACGTTGCGGGCGTGCGGGCGTGGCACATCCTTCACGGCGTGGCGTGGACGATGAACAAATGGACGGCCTGCTTAAAGCCACAGATGCTCTCACGCCTTCATCATCCAAGCGGAAAGCCCGCGAACCGTATGCGCCTCAAACCCTGACAATTCTCCACCCCCAATTCGATCTTAACAACCCTCTCGATGCTGCGGCGTGGAGCTGCATGCTCACCCTATTTTATTCCACATCGCGGGGTGGCGAATTCACGCTGAAAAATCTCAGTGCCTTTGACGCCGCAATTCACGTCAAACGATCCGACATAACAACGGTAGTGGATCGCAATGGTCTCGAACAAACAGATTTTTTCCTCCCCAAGACCAAGTCCGCTCCTCAGGGGGAGCACGTCCACTTCACGAAACAGAACGGCGTGACGGACCCCGAGGCCGCGCTCGCTAATCATTTTCGTGTCAACAACCCGCCACCTAATTCTGCCCTTTTCTCCCATCGCTTCGGGGGCACTCATCGCCCTCTAACGAAATCAACATTAGATCGCCGAATCAAGCTTGCGTTCAAGGGAGCAGGTCTGGACCCGTTGCTAATCCACGGTTTCCGCATCGGCTCAACGGTAGAATATCTACTTCGAGGTGTACCCCTCGACGTGATGAAGGTTAAGGGACGATGGGCTTCCAACAGCTTCGAGCGTTACTTGCGCAAACATGCTGAAATCATGGCGCCGTACTTTCAGGCAATTCCCCAACTCCATGAAGACGTGTTGCGCATCATGATGCCCCGTCGCGTGCGTTGAATAACATTAATTTGGGCTTCAATGGGTGAGTCTCGCTCCTAGCCCGCGGGGATACGGCTTCGCAGATGCGTCGCGAAACTCCTAAATTTTGGGGATCTTCGCTCACCATATCTCCACATGCTAGTGCAGGTTTTCCACCGGAGAATTCTCAGCGCGTTCATCAGATGCTGAGATATTTTCGCTCGTACTTCCTGTAAATCCACATCATATTAAATTTATCACGCTTGTTCATCCATCACGGCTCGCCGACGCGACGAGTTCATAGACTTGCCTCCTGCGCCCTCGTCGCCGTTTTGCTGGGTGGAACTTCGTTGTCTTTTCCTTTGATTCTTTGGTTCCCCAGCTTCGAAATATCAAGAGCTCTTTTTGTATCGCATCTCTGGGCCTGTCTCGGCAAGAAGTCTTGGAGACTCTGTGTCAAGCGGGCAAGATAGGGGCTGAAGTCGATTTTGCTACTACGAGGTGCTCCAAGACTGGATCTCTATTCTTCTCTCTTTCCAGACAACTTGCTACCTGTTCTGGAAGTCTGGTTGTACTTGGAGTCTGTCTTCTCTGGCGAAACATCCGTGAAATATCTGCTGTTGTTCTTTTGGCTGCCAAGTCCCACCGCATTCGTCTGATTCCTGGGATAATTCAGCAATAGGGACTTATCAGGTTTTCGGAATTAATACCTTCCTGTCTCTAGCACTGCCGTAACCAAACTCCTCCATATTCCTCGCAAATCACTTCTTTTTGCCCAAGGGATCTTTCAGTGCCTTTGCACAATGGCCTACGTTTTTCCTCTGGCAACTCAACGAATTCTTGATTTGATGCGGAGAATTTTTCTCTTCGTTGCGACACCTGGACCGCCATGGTCGACTTTTTCTCTATTCCGCGCCAATTTGGCAGCAATTTTTTTTTTTTTTTCCGGGAGCCGATTTGGCTAGCCGTCCGCACCAATTGGTTGCGAAGTTCTCGATTCCGCGCCAATTTGGCTGCTTTTTTTTTCTTTTTTCGGGAGCCGATTTGGCTAGCCGTCCGCACCAATTTGGTTGCGAAATTCTCGGGCAAAGATAAAGTGCCGCTGCATCTGCCGCTGCGGCACTCTGCGGCAATTGTGTTGCACTGCCGCAGAAATTAAAAATAAAACCGCGTATATCGACAGCCACGACGACGTGAAGGCTTCAATTCTTTGACCCTACTGGTCTTTCAGTCCTCCTGCATAAGCCTCCTGCGATGTTCAATGTCTTGGGGCCTTAAGAGGCGACTTGGCTGCGGCAGCCTGCGGCACTCTGCGGCAACCAAACAAATGCAACTTGAGTGGGTGCGGCACTCTGCAGCAATTACATGCGGCAAACCATGAATGGATGCGGCAGTCTAGTATTTTGCCGCAGCCATTCTGCTTCAGTATGCGGCAGCCAGGCGGCGTGACATCGCGGCAATGTGACTTGTGTGAGGCAGGCTGCGGCAATTCAGCAAGAGCAATTCAACACGCTGCGGCACTGCACAGCGGCAGTTCCTGTGGACGTCGCAGAATCGTATTGCTTGAACCGGCAGCATCGCGTCTCCATATTTGCACATTACATATTATTTATCACATCAGCTCAAGTCGGACCACCAACGTCAACGGGATTCAACTTCAACCCTGCTCATCGTCGTCACTTGTATAACCCAACGGTTTCAGTGAATGGCTCCAGCCACAGTCTTTATATATAGCTGCTAGGCACTACAGCTTACCAATCCCACTCAACCCTGCAACTTATTTGTATCTGGTGGGCGGAACAGTGCACAGTGTCTGGGTAAACTCGTCGCTGACACTGCTCAGGCTGCAGGCCACGATTCAAAACTAAGTCCATTTACTTCGATTCATGTGCTGTTCATCGTATCTAATGTGAACCTTACACCTATTCTCGCCGGTTTCATGGCCCAAACAAGCGCTCAACAGACTGTAAATCAGCCTGTGGCAGTTATTAAACCTTGGTTGCGGCAATAACACAGCCACCCTGCGGCAGATATTTTCTGCTGTGCCCGAATGGGCTGGATTCGTTCATAAATGCCCGGATTTCGGTACATGTTCAGTTAAGCAAATGTATTGGATTCTTTGGGCCCTAAAACGCAGTAAATTTGAATTATGGGACTCAATGCGGCAACTGTTCGAAAAAGTGGCTGCGGCAATAACACAGCCACCCTGTGGCAGTCTTTCCACAATATTGCTTTTGACTGAAGAATTGGTTTTTGAGATTAGGCCGGATATGGGTGTATCTAAGCTAATAACTGAGGTTCGCTGAATGAAATCCGTGTAGAATCTTTTTTTCCCCGAGTTATGTTCAATTTATATTTTCTGACTCCAGCTGCTCTAAGAGAAGAGGAACCTGAAGAATTTTTGGTGGATTCATTGCTCAGTATACACTACAGTGCTTCCTGGTTTACAAGAAGTCCAAGCCGCCTTCCCGAGGGGTCAGCAAATGTACTTGTGGCATTGAAATTGCCAACATTGCCAACATTGGTGTCGAGTAGTAAATATAGTTGGCGACGTAAATTGTGATAGATTAGAGGCTTAGATGAACTCATTACAGTCGTCTGTAGTGTCTTGCGGCAGCTTGCGCGAACTCTGCGGCAGTGTGACATATTTGCCGCATTGGTTGCGGCAACCTGCGGCAGTGCTGCGGCAGCGTGCGGCAACATCGGCACTTTCACCGTGCCCGAAATTCTCGTTCCTGTCCAATATTGGATGCTCTGCGTAAAAGCTATGTTTTTCCACCCAAAATTCGGAAATGGTTACCTGATCACTTCAACTTCTCAGATTCTGGTTCCGTACATGCTAGCCTCTTCAGCTATCCCGCATACCCTCAACTCAGCGGACAGTTAATTTTCTGTGCTTCCTGCGGATTTGATGGCTTTGCGCACTACGCCAAGATCATGATACTCTGCATGGTCATGGACCCGGACCCCTGCTAGGACAAACTTCTGTTCGCATGCTTGCGTACCTCTGCGACAATTTCCGTTCTCACGCCTTCGCGCCTCTGAGACAATGTCCGTTCGCATGCCTGCGTGCCTCTGCGACAATTTCCGTTCTCATGCCTTTGTGCCTCGGAGACACTTTTCCGTTTGCATGCCTGCGTGCCCTGCGACAATTTCAGTTTTCATGCCTTCGCGCCTCTGCATGCCTCTGCGACAATTCTCGTTTGCATGCCTGCATGCCATGACAACAAATTCTGTTCTCATGCTTCGAGCCTCGGCAACAATTTCCGGTTGTAGGCCTGCCCACCGCTGGTACAACTGCTTCTCATGCACTGGGCCTCTGTAACAATTTCCGCTCTCGTGCTTTCGCGCCTCTGCGACAATTCCTGTTCGCATGTGCTGCGACACTTCCCGTTTGCATGCTTTCACGGCTTCGTGCCTCTAAATAATTTCTTCTCTCATGCCTTTGCGCCTTTGAGACAATTCCCGTTCTCAATTCCTTGCACCTCTTAGACAGTGCCGTTCACAAGCTTTCGTGCTACTACTGCAATTTCCGCTCTCCTGCATTCACACTGATTTCCGCTGCATGGCCATAGGCCGCTGCGATCCCGGATCTTCGTGCTATAATACTGCAACAATTTTCGTTCTCATGCACTGGGACAAATTTCGGTTCGCATGCCTGCGTACCGCCGCAATATATCCCGTTACATGCCTTGGTGCCATTGTGACGTCCCTTTCTGTTTGGTGTGGACCAGTTTGTAACCAGCGAAAGTGCTTGCCACAATTTTCGCATTTTGGTTACAGACTGGTAACAAGTCTAGCCTTTATTATGACGAGGCCCACTGTTCTGACTCGAATGTGAAATGTCTATGGGAATCCATGGTACCTATTTTGGGGGAGTGGTCTTCTCGGATTCCGCCTGTTCGGTCACTGTGTTCCCTGTTGTTGTGGGATAGTGCTCATCCGGAAGCCTCACTCACAGAGAACCCAGAAACCACAGGTTTCCAGGCTCCTCTTCCCAAAGACTTCATTTATTACAGTCCTAACGACTTAGTTAGCTGACAAGTTGAGCTCAAACATGAGCTTGCGAATAGGAGCTCAACAGCGGCTGACTAAGGAGTGCGCAGGAATGATCGATCAGTGATCGAGTCACTTGCCTCCTGCGCCCTCGTCGCTGCCCACCATCCCCTACTTGGGGTAAAGGGCCGTGGCTTTGCCCGGCATGAAACTCGTACTTAATTTATTCAAAGGCAACCTAAAACATAATATAAATACAATTGATCTCACTGTCAATATTGCAAGTATTCAGACATCCCTGTGGAAGCCCATGTGTAACACCATCTTGCTCGCAGTTGGGACCTGTCAAATCGCAGTGTCAGAATCCCATCATAAAACTAGACCACCCCGTTTGTTTTTAGAAATCTAGCAGTGAAGTGATTATGACCATGGTAGACAACTCCACGGATAGCATTTCGATGGTGTGTATCCCGAATATCAATGTTCAACACAGAGTCATAGAAAATATTCGGATCTGATGAAGAGGCTAGGGTAGGTAGGTAGGTAGGTATATTCCGACGCAGTCCCATCAGGAAACAGCCGGTGTCAGTACTACATACATTGCGTCAGACTATGTGCTACGGGTACCCTCAATCTTCTGCTGATTGATCTACCCTCCATTTCGGAATTCCTATTCTGTTGTCATTATTCTAGTATGAAACAAGTACTCTGGGTTTTAAAACATCGCACGTGGCATAAATTTTTATAAACCTCGAAAGTATACTCGGCCAGACGTTTAGTAACATTTGAGTAATGTCGATGTTTTGGTACAGCACTCATTTGTGGAGGAAATCCGCTGAGATTCCCGTGCGAGGGATATATGGGGAGATTCAGCATCAATTCAGGTGACACACATCCCACAAAAACAATAAGGCGCGGAGTTAAGTAAACTCTGAGTTTCCTCGACAGCCAATAAAGACATAGTTCTCGCCTTCCACGGCCGTATTGCAGAATTGATCGAAGAATTTCAATGTGATGAGCATGTGGCACTGGCGAGATGGGTAAATCAGATATACCTCAACACTAGAACTGGAAGCCAGTATTTGGCTGGAAGACACTTGTCTTGGTGAATAAATTTATAGGATAGAGTGGTTGTGAATCCCGAGACGGTGTCTGATGAATTCATGTTGAACATCTGCCAATGTTTTAAGATTGCCGCGCGGGTGTCCAAGCAGACTATAAATCCGAATGTGCGGTGCGGTTAACCTGCACCATGTGTAAACAAATTCCCTTGGGAGGTGGTATGCAGTTAATATTAATAGTCAGCTGCGAAGGTTCCATTCACCACGTTCCTAGTTTTGGACGCTTTTTTGAGAAAATATTGAGAAAGAACATCAAGTTCTAATGAGGTGAAGATAGCCCAACAAGAAAAATGTAGCATCGGCAGCTTCAGGCTTCTCCGATGCAAATGGCAGACAGTTGTGCCTCGACAGAAATTTTGTCGCAGTGGGGCCCAAAAGTGTCTGTGAAGTGCGGGAAAAGTTATTTCATGCAGGGTTGGTGAAGCCAACTCATCTGTTAGCACGCCAATTAAGGTCTTGAAACCGTCGGCGAGATTATCACCTTGGTTTACGACATACAACGTTCGAGTATACACCATTATGAGCCAATAATAAAAAGCGGCTCATGAGTTTCATCCGGTGGGAGAAAAATCCTCATGTATGAACAAGCTAACATAGGTATATGTGAGCTATTGAGTTCTTGGAGTCGTCAAATCATGGGCCATAGCCAAAAACCAACTTGACTTCATTAGACTCCAAATCAACTGATTTTCCTCACTCAAGATGAGGATAGGGGTGTGAGACACATCGGACCGCGATTCCGCGTGTCTCGGAAAGTCCCGGAGCCCTTGCTCGCTTGCCGATACCGCCCGCGCGCAAACGACGCGCAGATAGCGAAAACGTCCATAGTGGCCTATCTCAGTCTCTAACATTAGACCAAGGTCTATACTGGACATTTTGATGGCTGCCCTCGGAATTGCGACAGCAGATCCCCCAGTGTCCACCATTTCAGCCTCTTGCATGAGCCATTCTAACCATGCTGGGATTCCCAGTCATGGCAGTTTTTATAGGAGGTGAGTGGGTCTCATTTGTCGTCCATTTTGTCGGATAGGAGACAAGAGCAAAATAACAAATTGAAAGATCAAAGGAGCCCAGGGCAAGAGAGAAAGCAGACGGCGTCACGGCATGAGAGCTAGGCATAGAGAGCGAGGCACTGATGTGGAGAAGCATGCAGAATAGATTATGTGTGTCAGTGGGATGTCTATGGACCAAAATAGTGCAGTCCTGCTTTGCCGGGCGGCAGGCGCTAGGGGTCCGCCCTGGCCCCCAAATTTCCTTTGATTTGCCTTCGGTTGAGTCCTTGCAGGCAGCGTGGTCCAACACTTCATGTTCCAGTCTATTCAACCTATGTACATTGCACTGGACCAGCTACACTGGTCGCGCCGAGTGGATGGCCGAGTGGATGGCATGTTTGGTCATGTTAATATCACAATACGATAGAGGGTGCATGCTTAATCAGCAAATAGATTCGCCATACCACCACCTTCTATCACCTTCTAGACATCTTGACCAGATGGCATGGCACCAGCACTCGGTGGATGGTGTCCTTTTATTGCGGTTAGTTTTGCGCATCCACCATTGCCGCAGACAGCAGTCGATCTAGGCTTCTCGGTCATTGCGCTACCAAGGCTGTAGTTAATCGTGAATAGAATAATCTTGACAGACCCCACACCTGATTGAATGTATTATTTAAGGATTGTTTACATGCAATATAAGGACGCAATAGTTACGCAGGATATTGCCGAAGCGAGGTTAGTCAGCAGAAGATGGAGATGTAAAGACTCCCAGCATGGCGAGATAGTTGACAAACCTAAGAAATATGGTGCCCGCAGAAATGAAACCCGTCGGATCATTCCGAAGGCGATGTCAAAAATTTTTTTTACAATGTTTGCGGATGTTGTTATTTTTCACCGAGTAGGGGGTATTTTTCCCAGAGTACGTACACAAGTACAATGCTCAGCCACTAAAAACATTAGGTTTTTGTCTAATGGAGTGATTTTTTCAACTACACACAGCCACTAAAAAGTGCCTCACAGTTTTTTGTCACTGACCTGAATTAAGGTCCCCCGAGATATAAAAGAGACGATCCTTATTACATAAGTACTCGTAACAAACACCCGAGTCTTGGCTTCTGTTGACACTGGGATCCAATCCAATACACACTGAGGATGACACTTGCAGGGAGTACAAGCACATCCGAGACTAACAGAGAATGCGAAGGGCCTGTAGATATGAGGAATCCGTGCATCTGCTGCGCGTGATTCTCGATTTGTCTCTGGTATTGCGATAGAAGTTGGAACGCGCCGTGAGATTGATATTGAATGGACCGCGCTGATTGCAGTTGACGCAGCGCAGGATTGAAATTGCGCTGGCTGATTGATACTGTGATATAACGCGGTAGTTAGTTCGGCGAGACGGACACAGGCACGGCGAACTTGAGCTACTGGAACGTACATTGGGTATGATACACCGAAAGTAGGACAGGGTGAATAGTATTCCAGACCAAAGGGGCGTGAGCACGAATATCGGGGTGGCGCGAAGACGTCGATGCGGAGGACATTCGAGAGCTCAAGCGTACGACGTGGTCCAAAAAGATCCTGCGATACCGAGGGGTAGAATCCTCATGCTGTGGCAACAGGAGAATTTCCTGTGATGCGTACCAACAGGAAGAAGTTTGAAGTCCACAGCACCAGCAGAGAATATTTCTTTGTGTCAAACGCGTCGGTTCTCATCCTCGTGGAGGAGGCGCCGCGGGCGTATTTTCTACGACATGAGCCAAACCAGACAAGATGTGAAGCATATTCGGGGATCAGCGTTACGAGATTACTGCGACGCCGAGGGGTAAAATACCCTGCGAGGAAGAATTTCCTGGGGTAGACACCAACGCGACGGATTTTGAAGTCGGCACCGGTAGAAAGTCCTTTTTCTCAGGCGTGCCTATTGTCGTCTTGCAGGTGGGCATGGTTCACTTTGAAGCCAGCGCGCAAGTGGTGTCGTAGTTTCAAGCGCGAGTGCTCGGGAGGCGGGCACGTGTCTGTAAACGCAACTCAGAAAAGCAGTCAGCGGTTTATGTGGCGTGGCCGCGGAGACGCAAGACTCGGAGGGAGGAAGAGTAACAGCGTAAACCGTAGATATGAATAAGCAGGTGAGGATAGAACTGTTATACATACTCACCCGCTGCTTATCCTGTCCTAAGGACGGATTCGAAAGTCAACTTGAATAAGATGGGTTATTCGAAATGACAATGGCAGTAGTAGCTCGTCATGTTATTGTGAGTATCAGCGAAATCTGCTTCTAAACCTGTGCCGGAACATTAAGCATTGAACACTGTTAACCAAGGCCCCTCTGGTAGTAGCAAACGCGACATACTTCCACGAACCTGACGGACGAATAATGAAGCGCTGTCAGTAACATTCTGTCACGCAGCAATCGAATCAGAGTCGCATTGGAGGGACTGCGTTGACCGAGGCCACTTGAACGGTGTAAAGTATCGCGAGGAAGTAGATAAGGGGGGCACGGTAAAGCCCTAACAGGAGAAACCCAATTGTAAATTATTTCAAGGTAGCGGGAATCCCAACGAGGCAGGCGATCTTATGGCAGAATGAATTTGAAATCAAACTTGAATACTCCTTATTAGCAGTGCAACACAGATGTTGTGGAAGTTTGACCAGACTTTGTTGAGTCATAGCCGATTTCACTGAGAAAAGAAGCGAGCCTGAAATCTTGAGAGATATTTTGAGCAGTGAATATAGATTGGGTGCGAAGTAAATCATGGCGGAAAGTAGACCTGTGTAAGTATCGGCAGGGAGAGAGACGCCAACGCCGGGCGTGTGCGTAAGGAATACCAGTGCGCGCGATGCATGTGCGTTGAGTATGTGAATTCGCCATGGTGCCATTTGTTGAGAATAGTATGCATTGTATTAAGGAGCATGCATCTATGGGGAGGCGGGATGTATTGGTATGAGAAATAACTCTGCATACCGGAATGAGAGGATACTCGGAAGAGGAGATGGAGAATGAGTACCAGTTGTAGTCACAAGTCCGAGATCATACGCGGTGGCAGGCAAAAGGAGGATGGAGGATGTGTCAGGCGTAGAAGATATTGAAGTGGCGCGCCGGAAGTAGGTATATGTTCCCAGAGTTCGTTGCAAACTTGGTTGATTGGCCCACGATTCCACCTCGAGGCTCAGAAACACGCAACTATATATGCCGCGTCGGCGTATGGAAATCAAGACAGCGAGCGGGCGGAGATTATGCAGAAGAAGGTTTGAAGACCTCAAGGAGAGCA
Source organism: Mycena rebaudengoi (assembly GCA_029282285.1). NCBI lineage: Eukaryota > Fungi > Basidiomycota > Agaricomycetes > Agaricales > Mycenaceae > Mycena > Mycena rebaudengoi. The sequence goes on along the minus strand of JARJCX010000102.1, from coordinate 273,882 downwards.
ACAGTACTAGTCGAAGTATTTGTCTTTCAGTGCAATACTTTGATAAGCCCATGTAGGCATACCCCCGAAACTAACAAACGTACTCGGTTAAAATAATATGCATAAATAATGCTCGTCCCGACACGATCACGCGCGCAGCACCCCTCCCCTCGCGGCCAGTCGACAGAAATTGCCGCCCGCGCTGGGATTACGCCTGCACAGGTCGCGGTGCGATGCAAATCACGGGGCGGCGGCGCCGCGGATTGCGTCGATGCGTCTTCCGTGCGGGTCTCGAGCGCAGAAGCATGCACGCAGGGGTTGCATATCCCCGCCGTGTTGTTCGTGTGCTGCCCGCAGGCACGGCTGAGGAGCTGGGCGTGCTGCGCATGCGGGCGGCACGACGCGTCGTACCAACCTTGCGGGATGGGTGTCGTAATCACCGAGCGGGTGCGGCGGCGGCGGCGAGGGTTCGCGCCAGTGGGCGGGCGTATTCGAGGGGGAAGGGGAAGGGGTTTTAGCCGCGGCCGCTGCGTATTCTGCGGTATGCACGTCGGCAGCGCGGTGCGGGCTTCGCGCAGAAGGGGAAGGATGGTGGATGGTGGTGGGCGCGGAGGCGACGAGCAATGGGGAAGGGCTGCCGTCGGCGCTGGGCACGCTGGTGGCGCCGTGTGTGGTCTTGGGAATGCGTCCAAGCGGAGCGCCGAAGATAATGCTCTTGCCGCGCGCCAGCAGGCGACGAGCGAGTGGTATGCGATGAGGAACGGCCACTGCGGTCGCTGCGCATGCGGGAGGTGCTGGTTGTGGGGCTGAGGAGCGCGGCAAAGCCACGAGGGCGGAATTCTGCAGAAGACGTTCGCACTGCGAAAGTAGGCGCAGTGGCGAAGAGGAACGCTCGCCGGAGGCGCTGGGTACGGCGGTGGAGTGCGCATCGATATGTGTGGTGCGCGGTAGGGGTGGTCGCGATGGGGGTGGGCGAAAGGAGAATATCCGCGAGGGTGTGTCTTGTCGTGATGCGTTGCTAACAATACTCGGAGCGGGCAAGGACGCGATAGAGGCGGCCCAAGCAGCCAGGGACGGCTTCCGGGACGCTGGGCATGTTGTTAGTGGTGTACGTCCACGCGCGAGGTGGGATAGGAAGAAAGTCGGGTTGCGCGATGACGCGACGGGAGTGACGCCTGCGGGGATGAACGCCAGCGTCACATGCGCGACGCGTGCGGCTGGGGGCGGAGGATGGGCTAAGGTGTGTACCGACGTCGTGTGGGTGTGGCGCAGGGGCGGGGACGATATAGCACGTTCGGGGCCATGTCGCAGTCGCGCAGTGGCATGGGTGGGCAGCGCGAAGTCGACGGTGGTGGTGGGAGTGGAAACGGCGCCGTGGCAGTGTTGATTGCCGGGGTGGCGGCGTCCCTCGCACTGACCGCTCGGCTTCGGTGTCGGAATAGAGACTAGGATCAAAACAGCGCGAGTCTCAGTGCGTAGAGAATGGTGAGGTATTCGGGAATGGTGTTAACAAGGTGTAAGGCAAAACGAGGCATCACAGCGACTTTTTCGAGTTGTTCCCGCCGGCCCGAGTCTTTGATGCGTGGCCGACTAAGTACTGTATCATTACCTATCATTACTCAACTCGACAGCCACGCGTCACGGACCCCGGAGGGGTCGAATAATTGTGCAGCGACACAAAAATTGGTTCCAAGATTCAGCTATTTCTAAATGGACTTGGTTTGTGGGCCATTGCTTTGCATGGCATTACGAGTCCTGCAATTATGGCAGGGGGGAGGGGGGGGGGTTCGGATTCTTTGTGAATTGAATATATATTTGCAGCATTTAAACTGTACATGGAGATGATCTGATAACTCACATGTATACTAGTTTCATATGTCAGCTGCATATACCGCCATAATTGCAGAAATAAGGTGAGTGTAGAAATATCATCTAAATCTTTCATGCAGCCTTTGTATTTTGTTGTAGATCCCGTCGTGATGCCGTCGTGAAACCACATATCGCCATTGCTAGTAAATAGTCGAGCCGTAAAATGCTCGCTGCTATGGTACACAATTCCCCTCAATCGGCAATTAATATTTCGACCTGCTCATTTAAAATGCAATAGAGACAACATTTGAATTTGTGCACTACTTATGGATAAGCAGAGGACAGGAATTTGCAAATAAGTTGATAACCAGTCCTCTGTTATTAGTATTTGTACGGCTTTGTAACTTCCTAGGTATGATTTGATATTTATCAGCAAACACCGCGAACCTCCGGGATGTCGAATCTACGTGTCGAAAATGGAAGGGAAACAATAACAATGGGAATGTGAATGAGGTAAAATAAGAATAGAAAGGGGGATCTTCCATGTGGTGGAGCCTGAACCTTCTATTAAAAATAGCAAATACGCGCATCATCTAGCTGATAACCAGGAACCCGGGATATTCCGCACCATGAGACTTGAACACTCTATTACAGTAACAGGTACGTGCAGCACCACATGTACATGTCTAAAGAAATAAATAAAATCACAACTCGACACCGGAATCTCACTCCTGATTTTGCTGCACAGCCGCCTGCAAGCTTTTCCGTCGTCTAACCATGTGCCAGCAAGCACTGATGGGGTGCATCGCAGATCGAGGCTTCATGAATATAAAGAATGCCCCAGCGCTGCACGGATTCTTGACCAAATTGCTGAAACGAAAAGTGGAATCCCGCCGGAATCACCTTCCAGATCTTGCTACACAGCCGCCTGCAAGCTTTTCTGATGTATAACAGCCTGCCAGCAAGGAAAGGTGGGATTCGGACCGTTTCGGCCACAGCGGCGCCAATACAAGGCCAAACATCCTGGGGGATCAATCGATGTTGTTCGCCTGATTTTTCCGGACCCCCCCCCAGTCGGGTGCTTATGGGGTCAAATGAATGGGGCGGCCATTTACTGGAACATCAAAAATTCAAAAAAATTGTAAATCGGATATCATGTCATGGTGCTATGAATATTTGTTCCAAGGCTCAAAAGTGAGGTGCCGATATCTACAGGGCGAAGAGCAGCCGCGCTGTACGGCATCCGCAGAGATTGAGCGGAGCTTAAGAAGCTTCAGACGTGCCTAATTTTATAAAGAGAGTAGGCGTGCACGGCGCGACTCCATTCACTGTCACCAAACCGTCACAGTTCCAGGCTCCTCTCGGAGTCCTCTGTTCCATCCCTGACTATAATTACCGTGTACTGTGCTGATTGCAAATAGTGTTTAAATAATATATTATTAGTACATGCTTGGTCCATGTCAATGACTCGTAGTGTAGCCAAATGAATGGCAAGGACTTGCAGAACTAGCAAAACTGGTGTCCAGGTCGTGCTAACCGGTTAGAAAAGCTGCGTCGAACTGAGCGTCGCGGACCTACAATGGTCTCGCAATTGTTCTGGCTAGCCATTGTCTAGGTGACCGGGACGAGCTATTTTAGACAACTAGCCGGACCTTGCCGAACCTCGCGGCAGCTACAACTGCGTTTCGACTGACCCTGTTTCGACTGATTGTGGCATACAGAATGTTTGGATAATTCTATTTGGAAACCCGGTTTGCAAGAGAAACCCCTAAAATCAGAGGACCCCTACAGCTTTTTTATTCAAAAACCCCGCCGGGAGCGCTCCGTTGCGCCGGTCCCGGCCGATGCGCAGTGTGAGCATTGCTATCAATCACACGGCGCCGCAAGTTCCCGAGTGTTCCCACGCATTTCTGTTCGGAACGCACATTAAACAAGTTATGAAGGGGCCGTACTCAAAGGCATAAAGTGCACATTTAAATGTTTGAATGTTCATGAATGCTAAAACATTTTTGGGAGAGTGATGGACACGTCAATAATCATCAGTAGCGCGCTCATTGACACGGTTGGTGCATACTAGAACAACCAAGAAAAACGGGTGTGTGGCACTGCGGTGTGAATTCCCAAATGGCCCAACGACAACATGCCGTTGGCGCTAGCAAACTGCCCTCTGCCATCATACTGTACTAAAACGTTCAATTCGACAGTCACGCGTCACTGGGGGGGCTGTCGATTGCCAACTTTGGTGCTTGTCACGCATCACCCCGAGGACTGTCGAATAGATTTTCCGGTTCGTCACCCCAAAATCCCCAAATTTCGCGATTTCGACGAATTTTCGGCTCGGATTGTCGAAATTTTGCGCTCGGTCACGCCAAAAAATGCGGTTTGTCGAATTGTCGAACCGGAATTTTCCGTCACGCGTCACCCCCTCTGTCGAACTGAACGTTTTAGTACAGTAGAGATTATTTACTTCCGCACCGTATTTTGATGTCCTTTGGATTGCTGTTGTCGCTCATAGGCTCCGAGTGTTGGGCTGGTATTATACACTCTGGAAGTAATTAAAGATGCCCTCCTATTTTCTGAACTTTCTGTTAAAACACAATGCTTGCCGGATTAGAATTTGGCGCCCGCTAAATCCGGCACATTTGCTCGTGGAAACTTCCCTTTTGGGATGGCACCGGCTCAAAGAAACACCGAAACCCGGGTTTCCAAATAAGACACAAATGATCGACGGGGTTTCTCTTGGAAACTGGGTTTCCAAATAGAATTATCTAGAATGTTTCGCGTTTCTGCGTAGGTGCTATATCCTCTATCTGTCTGAGTGTCGATCTATCTCTGGTGGCGAAAATTAGGGTCTTAGGCACTCAGTGCGTTCCGGTCTCGCCCAAGTCTATATCTTGTCACCCCGGCGGTGATGTGAGTCGTTGAGGGAGCGCCCAGGGGAAGTGGGATTCTGTGCCCGCATGCTCCGAGGCACTGCCAGTAAAGGGCCTCCATTCCAGCCACACGTCCAGTGGGGCGCAATCGCTGATTCAAGGGTGTAGAAGAACTCCACAGCTTTCTGTCGTACTATAACAATAGATAACCCAACAGCCACTCAAGCCACACGCCGGCTGATTTCGGGTGCTAGCAAGCAGGTGGCTGCGCAAACCTGTTCGCGATCAGTTTTGGCAACACCGACTCATACGCGCGCGCCAAACCCGCAGCTCGGATGGCTGCTGTGCAACTTCTCGAATTTGTCTTCTGCGATGCGAGTCCAGACAAGCGCCACCCCAAATGATGGCTTGTTAGAATATTCGGGGCAATCGGGCTCCGAGATGGGGAGAGGCGCGCGCTGATACACAAATGACTCAAGTTTCAGGACGTCGGAGTGGCTATTGAGTTTCAGTTCCACAATCAGCTCAGGACCAAGATTCCTTCTGATATTCTGACTTTCAGACAGCACCTCGAGCTCGCAGAAGCCTGGCAGGCTTGGCGGTGGGTGCGTATTCTTTGTTCCCATTGTGCCTTTCTTGGGCTTAGCATATATTTTCACGGTTTGGTGAACTTGAGGTAAAAACTGACACCTCAGGTACATTGGTTCAGAGCGCGCTGAACTCGACCCTCAGTCGACCAGTTTCAGTCCTATAGGCCTTTGATTTTGGCTTCTCTGAATTTCGCTCCGATACTCCAAATTGGATAACACCTCCCGCGAGCCAAACTTAGCACTCACCGGTGTACTGCTGGGGCAGGGTGCATGCAAGTGGAAGACTCCGATCACCTTGCGAAATGAACACGAGGATCATTCGCAGTGTCAACGGCCGCTACGCGCCTACTCTGGTCCTCTAAACGCCGCCCAGAAAAGACAATCAGGTTCTGGGAACTAGATTACCGGGAACCTAATCGTCCCAATAAAAACGATAAATAATACTATGTGCAAGACACTGGCCAGCCATTTGAAAGGGCATGAGGCGTGGATTGAAGACTGTACGCAAATTAGTCACTTGCAAACAGACGCTACAGCGATGAAGCTCGAGTCATACCTCGCACCGCACATTGTAGGCCCTAGCACTAGGGCGGACACGGTGCCGTGGCGTGAACAGAAGCCAATCGTGGCGCGCGCTCCTCCCACAGAACTACTACTGTGCAATGATTGCATGGACCAGTGACAGATTCCTGATCGACGCAATAGAATTTGCCTGTATACTTAGTTACTCCCTGGGCCCGGCGTTCCTGAGCGGGACCGTGCCGTGTAATCTTCCTTCCTTCCTTCCCCATGATCTGTCACAGCACCTTGGGAGATCTCCTGTGCAATTAAGGGGTGATTTCAAGCTTCGACCTGTGGGAGAAGGAACCGCTGCCGTGATAAATTCGGGTAAGGCTTCCTTCGACCACCTCGTTACTTTCGACCCACCTGCTCTCCATCGCACATACGCACCACCATTATAATGCATGTTGGGTCCATCCTTTTTATGCTTATATCGGCCACCGACATCCTCCGAGGTCAAGCCGCGGTACAAAATATTTCCCTTGCCGCCGGCACTTCGAGCAATATCACGTAGGCGACGTCGCTGCTTTACCTTCCTATTTCTTCATGACTTCTCCCAATAGCCTGAATGGTTCTGGATGGTGGGGGCCTGGGGGGTGGCAGGGCCTCAAAGACGAAAATACCGCCTGCAACGCATCTACCGACCCTGTCAACAAAGATGGGAAAGCCACCCCGGATCAGGGCACTTCTGTTACTGTTCTTTTCCAAGGTAACGTGCATGGTCCAGCACCCTCACCACATTATTGACCACCTTCCTATCCAGGGACAGCCGTTTATTTCGTTGGATGGAACAACTCGCGCAATGGCGTATATCAACCCTACATTGATGGGGTGCCTGATTCACCGGTTACCGCTTACATACCTGTAGACATGCCGTGGAAGTGTAACGTTGTCCAATTCAAGCGAACGGGTCTCACAAACGCGCAACACAACCTCACAATAGCGCTGCTCCCGGATGATCCTGGCAAAATCAAAATTCCAGGACTATCGGTCAACGGGTTTATGTGAGTTTCTGCTTGTCCTGAGCCTTTAGATCCCGACTCAGGATAAACAGTATCACCACGGACGACGACCCAGTGCTTCCTGTCACGTCAACTGACATCGATGGTAGTATTATCACCACCGGCAGCAGCAGTAGCGCTTCCCTGCCCACAAGCACCCCCGCTGCCAGCTCGGCTCCGCAAGCAAGCAGCGCTTTGCGGCCTACAAATTCTGCTGCCGACAGCTCTGGCTCACCGCCAATCACCACCGATGTGAGCCGGATACCATCCACGTCTACCACTGGGAGTAGCTTGCTCTCAACCACCACTGGTAGCAGCCACATACCCCTCACGTCTATCGCCACAACCACTACCTTCCCGACCGCAGCAGCTGCCAGCGACACTAATGAACGCCTTGTTCCGCCATCAATCAGCACGGATAGCAGCTTCGTACCACTCATGTCTATCGCCACAACTGGTACCTTCCCGACCATATTAGCTGGTAGTTCTGTCTCTCCCGCCGCTGTGCAAGTTGGAAGCCCTACCGACGATAGCTTGGTCTCGCCATCAGCCACCTACGATAGCACGACAATTAGTACCTTCCCGACCACAGCAGTTACTGGTTCTACTTCATCCGCTGCTGTGCAAGTAACAAGCTCTACTGTCGATAGCGTTGTCCCGCCATCAACCACCATTGACTCCAGCTCTGCCTCACATACAGTCGCCGTGAAAATCAGCGCTGCCCCGCACACAAAGCCCACAACTCGCAGTTCTGTCTCAACTGCATCCACCGCAGTGCAGCCCACAAAGTCCACTAGCGATGACTCTGTCCCGCCGTCAAGTACCGTCAATGTCGGCGCTGTCTTGCCCACTAGCGCCACTGCAAACAGCGGTTTTCCGCTCGCCACCACTGTTGCGACGACTGACAGTGATAATATCCGTGGCCTGCATCCCAACACGGGGCCGATCATAGGCTCCGCAATTGCTGCAATCATAGGCCTCCTGGCTATCGCCGCGCTCGGAAACTTGGCCAGCCAAGTCATTCAAGCAAAGAAGGTAACAAAATGCTTCCTTTTATTCTTGGAAATAAAGAAATTTCATCTCCATCAGGCCTCAAAACCTGGAGCTAACGCAAAGAAGTCCCGCGAGTTCATCTTCGTGTTCCCGCCGTATTTTCCAAGGCCTAAGAAAGAAAAAATAAAATCGCATCAGGTGTGATGGACACTTCGGATTGTGTCTGTGCTGTGCGAGGACTCAATTTCATTCTACAGATAACGCTCACCCTCGCGCCGGTAGACATTGAAGATGACTACACATATCAGCAAGTAGTTTGGCAGGTGAGCACTTCTTTTTCCTACAGTAGCCATTCTAACAAACTGGCAGAGGTTCAACATTGATGATGGATCGTCGGAGTTTAGTGCAAAATTCAATTATGAGTAAGTTTAGCAGGTCCAGAGTCATATCACCCGACTCATTCGTACAGTCGGGGATTCGGCACTGCAAATATCAAACCTGGCAGGGATGAGATCAATGGTGTTTCGTTTTGTGACCGACCTTTAGCGATTGGACACGCGAAGGTGCAATAACATCTTTCAACTTGCCCCACCTTCGTTAATGCCATTCTTTGTCCTTTGCAGCCCGGCCGAATCATTCCGTTGAAGGGATCCGCGTGGGCCAATGCGTTGGAATTCATCATCCGGAAATACACCCGGATAACCGCAAGAAATGATAGTGAGGTTCCATTGCGTCTGGTCATAGGCGAGTATATTTCTGTGCATATCTGTTCTGCCTTTTGTTCAAACGGCTCTGCGTAGGGACATACAACTGTGTGGAAAATGATCCTGAAGCCGCGGGGGAAGGGAATGTGGAGGGTACGGAGGAGCACGATTACCTGGTCCGTTCCCAATCGGCAGGATGGGTGGAGTTCCAGTCATTCGTTATAATGGATGATCCGATTCAGTGCGTGAAAATGTGCCAAATGTTCCGCATACTCACTGAACATGTCTGGGTTGAACCATAGTTATGCGGAGACACTATCGGCCAGCTTTGACTTGACCTTGCGCGCCTACAAGACGCATGATGTTGATGGTAAGTTTTGGAAGTCGAACAGATGATCGTGGACCAACATCACACCAGTTGGTCAGATCCTGTCGCCATCATACCTCAGGGATAAAGCAGTTCCACTATTGGGGGAGGGCATCCGTATAAGCAAGCTTCCTAAGGTCAGAATACACTCTCTGGATGGTATGGGACTCACAGACATTTGTAGATCGCGACATGGAATATCCTTTCCAACGACTCAGGGATCGAGCTGGCGAGAGAACGAACGACGCGGAGGAAATCTTCGAAGCGGACCTTGTCCTGGGGACAGATATTTAGATGAAGGTTTCAATGACCTATTGATGTGTACTTGGCAACGCACTGAGGTTGGTGGTTTGAGTGTTGATTAACCTCATATGGACCTGGATCGACCGAAATTAAAGCGTTGATTTACCTTATGTGGCTGCACGGCGAATAATCTGGAGTAGGATGGGAAGGTGCCATGGAGGGGAGGTCCGGGGCGACGGCGCACGTCGATCAGGGCGGCAACGCTGCAGCTGAGGTCTTCTACGACGGTCGCCGAGTAATAGTGTCGGACCAAGGCTGTACGGTGCCAGGCACGCTGCTGCCACACACGTGCAAACTACTCTTTCATTTCGACGTGACGGCACCTTCGTTGCCTGGACGAACTGGCCGTCCACACCCACAGCCCTGTGGTTGCCTCCACTACCCCATGAAGTATGGGACTCCCTGTAGGAAATCCATACCGTGGACGTCCGGATTGCTGTAGCAACCCGGATTGAGGAGACCCGGTATCACATGCAAACTACTTACATCTATTTTAGGCAACCGCAGTATATAACACATGCCCCGGAACGCTACGTTATTATTAGAGACCCGGTAGGTAGGTAGGTAGGTATTACACGGCATGGTCCCGCTTAGGAACGCCGGTTTGGGGAAGTATCCCGGTATACTACAGGTATTATGTACACCATCGTTCCCCACCTCCATTAGTCTCCCAAGCCGAGCTCACGCACCCAGTTTCCCGTCACGCTGTAGAACCCAGTCGACCAACAGAAGCAAAAGTAGTGAAACAAAACATTAGTACCTTTAAATCAGTCAGCCCATCCGAAACAATGGAGTCGCGTAAAAGATCTCAAGAACTTCATGGGCAAATTTAGCCAGGAGAGCGACAGTTGAACGTTCATAAAGCACGGATTTGAAGAACTCAATTGAGTTCTCTTCATCCAAGCGGCGGCGTAAGCTCGGTGCTGTGGTGAATAATTTCTCCAGGAATATGGCTCTCAGGGAAACAGCCTCGGGGGATGAATCACATGAAAAAGCGCATGTTCGGAAGTTTCAACATCACTCTGGCAAAACCGGCAGACCCGCCTAGAACGGTCGTCTTCTCGTGGGTGCTCATGATCCACATATCGTAACACTTCGACGGCAAGTAAATGGGTTGACAGGAGCAGCGAGGTAAGCGCTTCTCAGTGCTTCTGTGTGTTCACCATTGACAAATAATGCCGTAGTCGAAGGGTTTCCGGTGCGAGAGGCTTGTCTTTCTGTGGTTCACGACGCCCTTGTATCAAATAAAGCTTTTCTGACGAGTCGACGACACCTTGAATCCATTGTAGCATGAGTTTATCAACCAATTTTGCATAATCCAGTATGGATGCAGCCGTAGCCTTTGCAAGATCAGGTCCCACACATGTAAATGGAAGTTTGGAAGCTGCAGTCAAGAGATCCTTGGCCCAAGATTTTTTGCCCGCGGCGGCTAGCTTGATTGAGCTATTTAAAGCAGCGCACCCAAAATGGGTTGGAAGGAGTTCTAGCAGGTACTGCAGGTATCCAAGTGCAAGGATGAATCGTCCGACACGTAAAGGCACGATACCCGTTTCCGTGTACAGCAGTATGAGCATGGAACGCCCATGGAGGTTGAGTATCTGGCGGATGAAGGAAGTTTGAACCTCGCAGAGTTGTTTGACATGCACATCTTCACAATCCGGGGAAATTTCACAGCCGTGCGTGAGATGACAGTCAACGCGTGCCATATAAAGCAGCTTCATTACTCCTGGTGTCAATCTGCCAGTTTTGTCCTCAACTCCCATGATACGGTGCATGCAGTATCGCGCTGTGCCTGCTTTAGATTTATAGTGGTCTTGGAAGATATTTTGGGTGTCAGTGCGGAGATGTACGCCGACGTACTTTTCCTCGTTCGTAAGCTTAAGGACAGCGTTTCCGAGCATGAAGACTGGTAATGGGTTAGGGAGGGAGCCAAGTATCAGGATCACAGTTTTCAGCATGTTGATCTGGATGAAATTTTTGGCACACCAATCCCGCAGAGTGTTCAGCTTAGTACGCAGTCCTCTTGCGGACAGGGACACGAGCAGTACATCGTCTGCTTGAGCCATCATTGCGATGTGAACGTTCTCTATAACCACATCATCCAAATCGGGGAGCATTACCAGATCGGCCATGAACAAATTCCAGAGCACCGGGGAGGCTGGATCGACTGCTAATAACCCGATAAGTGCTTTGAACCCAGTTGAACTTGCATCGCCGTGCCTGACATAATATCCCATGCTCATGTACGTCGTCCTCAGCCAGTCAGATACAGGCCCCACCATTCCCATCCTCGCGAGTTTCAGCCACAATGTGCAGTGATCCGTCGAGGGGAACGCATTGGTGGCGCCAATAGCAGCAACGTAAACTGTCTTCCCGTGCACCCTTGCCCAATCTCGGACGCAGCGTAGGACAAACGGATTATTGTTGGTGCGATACTTCTCTCTGAACCCATTCTGCCAATCCGGGATTAAGCCGCAAATTGCGTAATTCGGCGATGAATGAGCAACATGAGAATTTTCAGGAAGCAGCTTTCCAGAGCAATAATGTGATAATTGTCAGGTATTTCACCAGGTTTACCCCTCTTAAGAAGGCCGATGATAATGTTCCTCAGCCAGATAGTTGGAACACCTCCAGAGAGCGAGGATAATCGCCGAATCACTGCGATGTAGTCGGATCACAGAACGCATCAGTGGCGGTGCACCTGCTGACTCAGCATATGCAGGAGCGAGAGGCGGGGCGACGGCGACGGCCAGCAGGGCGACGTCTGGCCACAGAGCGCGCAGACGGTGCATTGAATCAATGAAAACTTAGAGAGGACCCATATGGCAAAAGAACAGTGTCATAGACTTGATATTGAGCTGGATGCGCGAGGCAGAAAACGGATGGCACAAATTTTCGGGTTTTTCCCCAAATTTTTTTTTCCCCCTCCCATTCAAAACACCGGGCGCCCATACTAGACAACCTGGCAACGACCCAACATGTTATTTTCAACGGTGTTGCGGTCCGCAGGAGGCTCAGCAACGACGAAACGGGATTTGATGGTGGTGGTAAAGGAAACATCGAGTCCAGACCGGGAGTGCATGACCCGGAGTACAACGCACTGCTCTTTATTATTACACATCCGGGATCTGTCATAGACTAGAGAGTAGTCACTGTGTTTAGGCCCTTCCTAGACTTAGCTGAGTCTAGGCCACCTAGGCCACCTAGACCACCTACACAGACCACCTCTGTCTAGCCCACTAGACACAGTCTGTCTAGCTTTGTGAAGGTCTGTCTAGCTCTAGGTAGGTCTGTCTAGGTGTGTTTGGGTCAGTCTAGGTCTGTGTAGTGGCCTAGACAGAGCTAGCATATGTGACAATTCTCTCACGAAAACATGACCCTGGATGCTCAGTTTCTGCAACGTGATGTTTCTAAAAATATATGTTCAGCCACAGCCTGAACTCACACGCACTGTCATCTCACTTGGAACGAATTTCTTACTGGCCCGAACACTAGGACAGCTGCTAAACCCAAATTCGGGTCAATTCAGTCAATTCAGATCTGTCTAGGTACCTAGACAGACCTACAATCAGCTACACTGATCTACACCGAGCTAGCCAGAGGACTCAAACACAGCTAGACAGGGGCTACACTCAACTAGCCATAATCTGTGTCTAGAAGGCTAGACAGGGTCTGTGTAGTAGTGGCCTAAACACAGTTAGACAGACACTACACTCACTTAGACACATTGAGTCTAGGGGGGCCTTAAACGCAGTGATTTTTGGCAAATCCGTTACGGACCCAGGTTCCGTCCTTGATCCCATCCTGAGACAGAAAAAACCAACCAACCCAGGATGTTTAACCCTGGGGGACAGTGGGGTTAACGATGATGCTCTCAGCACTCGGGGCCCGTGACGCAGCACCTGTCTGGGAACTGATCATGGTGGGCGAGATACGGCTGGGCGTAGCCAAGGTCTGGATGTTGAAGTTGCCATTAGTGATGGCGAAGTCGCCAAGAATGGCCGTAGGAATGAGAGAACCTGTGTCGACTTGAAAGATGAGAGCTCAGAAGGGAAGCCAGTGCGATGAAGGTGCTCGAAAACATTTGTTGATTGTTCATTATTTTTGCAAGCCAGCCCTTTATACCTCTCAATGATGATCTAACCGGGTAAAAAAGGCCGCACTGATGAACACAAATCGGACAGAAAGTATGGTTGTTCTGAACCATGTGAGAGCAAGCCCAGGCAAGCCCCCTCGCTCTCCAGTACTATTCCACAGCCTTCCGCAGCACTCAGCAACGGCGAAGGCTGTGAGGATTGCCGATCTCTTCTTATCCTGCCTGATCATAGATCTGATCTACAGATCCGCGGTTTCGGCCACTTTCGGGTGGGGGCAGTTAAAATCCGTCCTCCTCCTCCACCACGCAGACGTCGATACAGCACTTGGCTTTGAGGCCAGTGCTTTGCATGGCAGTACAAGTCTTTTGACATTGCCACCTCAGAATAACCACAAATAAGCCTCTTGGTGTGGACTCTATCCATATATTCAGTGGGTACACCTTAAAACATTCGATATTGCAGCATTTTCATTCTCTTCATAGCGAAAAGGTAGAGGGAAGCGCCTGTAGGCAAGCATTGATAAATAAATATATTGACAATCAAGCTGTGGAGAGGTATGCAATTTTAACACATTTGATTGCACCTTCTACTTCTTCATTTGTTCCAGTCATGGGGTGTCAGAGCTCAAGGTTTCTGACTGTGATTTGCCTCGAAAAATTAAATCCAAGATCAAATCAAAAATGTTAAGGATTTGATGGGAAGCACCGGCTAGGTTGTAGTTGGGGGTGGATCAAAGGAAAGGAATCAAAAGATTCAGGGAAGGATATGGGTATGGTGGCGTTGATGGGTGCAAAATGTGTGTGTGGCTCGATTATCATAATCGAGGTTCGAGACGCGCTGTGGGGCTCCCACATGCGCTGTGTACGCCCCAGCGGATACGACGGACCAGACGCGACGCCTCTACACTCCATATACCCCTCACACGTCCAACAAACACACACCAGGTCGCCGCGACTCGGATTTCATCACACCAAGTGTCGTGCCCGGTTTCGCCATTGGCACATGGGAACTACCTTGGCCATAACGAGGTTGACGACCGCGAGGTACCACATGCTCCGAAACATCGGACCCGACACATCGCACGTGTTTCACCCAAATTCGGCCGCCAACCGTCACACCTGAATGAACTTTGGACAGATTAGGAAGGTAGAGGTTCGCCAGCCGCCACGTCTCGACGAGATATGGTCCAAAAAAGGCAATAAACCACGACACCTCCCAATGTTCGAGTCAGCTCGGGACCAACTGAAACATGATGGAATGGGCTGGAACACCGAGGAAGCGGACTGGGGACATGTAGAGATGCTCCAAAGGGGATATTCACGAAGGTATAAAAGGACCTGGGTTTCTAGGCAGTAGACAGTCAATTCTGGAACGGTTTTTCCCCCACTAGTTCTCTAGTGTAAACCAATCCCCCAATACATCGTTGACACACACACACACACTAACCATCTAACTTGTCGCAAGACACTTCACCACTCATCCTCTAGACGGTTCATACCGAACGTCTGACCCACACTAACCGCTCCCTTGTCATCGAAAACCACTGCTGACGCAGAGAGGAACGACCAAGGCATCTCACACAAATCGCGGACCACCTAGACCAACGCCGAGTCGCCATGCCCACCACACGAGTCTGACCCACGTTGAGTCTATAGGCCCTCGTCAAGCCGTCGCGGTTATCCCACCTTTGGGAAAGCCAGTCGTATCAACTATCACCGGGATCAAAGGGGAAAGGCAATAGAAGAAAGACAAAGCGGAGACTTGAATATTGTCTCGGATCGAAGCACGCCAGTAGGGTGCCATCTGAACAAGGTATTTTTCACACTATCCCCCATTTTTGACTTCCCACAGGACCCCACGGGCAAAACTCTGTTTGACCACCTCTTCTCACTAACTTTCGACCCACATGTCAATGAGAAAACCCCCAGAGGAAGGACAAGTCAATTTTGGAACACCGTTTTCCAAACAGATGCCGCAGTCTCCCTCACAACTGGTGACCGACGTAGGGGGTTTTTACCGTTAACTGTGGATACCAAAAAAGAGAAGAAGGCAGCAGAATCAGCCAGGGACCGCAGCCAACGCGCACACCTGCGCTCACTTAACTCCAAACTCATCGTACAAAAGGTCCTACCAGCAGACTCCGCATCCAGGAGCGGTAGTGTACTCGCCACACATTACACTAATCCCGTCACCTCTTCGACATCATCCCTCGAGAGGCCACTATCCCCACTCACCAAACCCGACACCAATACAGAGGTAGACGACCTTCCAGAGTCGCAAGCTACCACATTAGCCCCCGAACGTTCGCTTTCCACCACCGAACCCGCTGCGCCTACTGGGCCAGGAATATCCACCGACTCGGATACCATCACCCTATCTCCCCAAAGCTCACTAGAAATCACTGAGTCGTCGCACACTCAGTCGAGCCTTTCACCTTCACCACCCGTTACCCCAGATTCTCCGATCACCCAACAAGTCGTCGCGCCTCCCCCAGCTAAAAAGATGACAACCAAGGCTCTACCCGGTAGAACCGCACGAGGAGCCCCAGCATTCGATGGCGAGCCAGTATCCCTCACCAGATACTTCGAGGATGTCGAAGAATTGGCCGTCTCACACGACAGGGACACGGACGACGAGAAGGTCAAATTAGCCATGCACTATGCTGACACGGAGGATGAACAACTATGGAAAGGAGTGGTGCCGGTCGGGGGAATTACTTGGGCAGCCTTCAAAACTGCACTAGTAACCCTCTACCCCGGAGCTGACGGAGGAAAACGATACACAGCCAACGATCTCGATGACCTTGTGGCATCACAGGTTGTAAAGCGTGTCACCACCACCACGGATTTCTCCAAATACCACCGCACTTTCAAGAAAATCCTCCAGCATTTAACGGAAAAAGGAAAAATGTCGGAACTCGAAGGAAGGAGGCTGTTCATGAAGGGATTGAAGAACGATTTCAAGGAGAAGCTGCTCCGGCGGCTTCAAATCGTTCATCATGATCACCCCAATGACATGCCATATCTCCTTTCCGAGATGTCCACGGCGGCGGAATACATCCTCGATGGGCCTCCACTCATCACCGATGCGAACGAAGACACCTCTTCCATTAAAAAGGAGATGGTTGATCTGAACGACACATTTAGCAAGATGGAATCCCAAATAGGAAATCAGATCCGAGTTGAGATGGCATCACTCGCTCGCGCGTTCGCCCAGAATCACACATATCCACAACAACAGGTCCACACGACTTATCCGATGTATAATGCGACCGCATTGGAAAATCGACCCGCGACGCCATATTTCCCCCCACAGAACCAGCCACCATCTACCTATCGCCAACCGTACCCGCAACCCCCTCAAAGGGTGGCCTGGGGGAATCAACAAACGGCGCCATGGCAGTCAGGACCATACTCGTCGCCGGGATGGCGAGAATGTGGCAAGGTGGCGGAATATATCCGTCTTGGGAGATGTTTCAAGAACCACGATAACAAAATCGTGCTCCCAACCGGTAGATTTGTTCCGCGATTCATCGAAGGACGTAATCTGGCGGATAGAATTGACAAATGGTTGGCACAGAACCCGCCGAACCATGTCCAGGCGCCGCTCCTGGAGAGGCCCGCACAGGCACCCACGTTCGAAAGGGACCAACCACCACACCAGGTCGCTGCCATGACGTACGAGAGTACTGCTCCGGTACAAACCATGGCGTTCGGGAAGGTCCCGGACCCAAACTATGAGCCAGAGGCTGACGAAGAAACGGACGGGCAGGTTTTCACCCAAACCAGAGGGAAAAAGGAGAACGAGACGACAAAACGTGCCATGGCTAAGAAGCCGAAGGCGTCCGCGCTTAAACCAACCGACACGAATAAACCCGCACCGACCAAAGGCAACACAGGCGTGACACTTCCGACCAAAGCCGTGGCGGCTATTCCCGAAACATCGCACCCGGCCGCAGCATCTCGACCACCACAGATGCCGGCGTTCAAATACCAGTCGAACATTGAGAATCCGGACCTGGTCCAAAAAGTCATCGACAGGGCGCTTGATGCGCAAATCACGATTTCCAACAAAGAACTCTGCGCCATTTCCGCAGACTTCAGGAAATACTACCGTGAAAACACGGTCACTAAACGGATTCCCACGGTTGAAACATCCATGATCATGGTGGAAGAGACAGGGGAAATGCAGGAGGCGCTCATGCTCATATACCAAGGGCAGGAGGATCTCAAAGGCCATCTTTTAACGGCTTCCCCCATCGACTCCCTCCAGGTGCTCGATATGCTGGTTAACGACAGCCACACTATTGCATGCACACTGGACCAAGGATCCGAAATCATCGCGATGAACCGCAGCGTCCGGCAAGAGTTGGGGGTATCCCTCGCTCCCGACAAGGTGTTAACGATGGAGTCAGCCGACTCTAACACGAGCGTGACCGCTGGGGTAGTGGAAAACCTCAAATTCTCCATAGGAGACGTTGATCTACTGCTCCAAGTCCACGTTGTGGACGGCGCGCCCTTCGACATATTAGTGGGACGCCCATTTTTCCGCTTCACCGAATGCCACACGAAGGACAGAGCCGACGGAATGCAGGAGCTTACGCGCACTTGCCCTAACACCGGAAAGGTCCTTACCGTACCAACACGGAAGAAACCAGCTCGAGAAAGCGTCACAGAGGTCAACCCTTATTCCATATTCGAGATCGGCGAAGTGGGTTTTGCCTAGGGGAGCACGGCCCTGTTGCTGCAACTCCCGAAACCCACATGGCATCAATGTACACATGGAGAACAGGCTCACCATCCGCCACGGCTCAACGGGTTTCCCAATCGGGAAACAAGAATACGAAAAAGGAAGGACAGGCATCACGCCTAGCCAACTCGAAAACTATCATTCCAGGCTTCTCATTCCACCGCATGACATCGCCACTCGTCTTATATTCCCCCGAGGGGACTAACATGACACATTGCCGGCCAATTTTCATTCACGACCAGACCACACATTGGGAGATATCGCCACAGTACCTGGAGTACTGTCTCTCCCAATCCTACGACTACGACAACGTTGCCAGGGTATTCGTGGATACGAGTATCGACCGAAGACAAAGAAGAAAGCAGGCAAAAAGTACAAACCTGTGGTGAATCGGGTCCACTCAGTCGCGACGACTTTGCCCGAGGAATTTCGCATTGTTCGAAGGCTCCCGTCCGATCCACTCGAAGACATGCCGCCACTAAACCCACAACCGCTGAGACGGCTGAAATAAAAACAAGCTTACAATTATGCTAATTCAGTCTAAACCGATCATCTCACTGCTCGGTGGTATACAATTAGGGCCAGAGTGAGCTCCGAGCTACTGGCTGAGTCTCAGAGATGCGATGGAGTACAAAGGATAAGCCATACGGTGACTATATACGATACTTTAAACAATGTGAGGTCAATATAGTGTCCCGAGAGCTTGTCGCGAGAACTCGTCTGATAGTGACCACAACTCATATGTGAGGGCGGTATCACGCAGGATTGCTAGAGTCCATACCAAGGAGAGTGTACAAATATCCTATTTATTTAAACACTGCTACACGAAGACAAACCTCAATGGCGGGGATTTGTGCCCAAAAGGTCCTTGTCGCGACAATAGTTACAGTCGCGACAACGATATCTAGTCGCGACAAGAAGAACTTCTCAGGAATATGCCGAGACAAGTCACGATAGTCGGAACGACTCGCGACTACATCCCGTCGATCTCCGAGACCGATCACAGCCACGTGCACAGACAAGTGACTCGAAAGTCAATCCCGGAAATGTCCGCAGACTCCGATGTCACCCGAAACTCCGATTGATCGGAATGGTCAGTCACATGCGATGTCGCGATAAGGCGTCATTGTGTCGTGATAGGTCAAAAACGCTCTAGACCTCTCGTGACTAAGGCTAAATCAGTAATAAGGCTCACGCCGAAGAGACGCGACTGCTACGGCATGTTGCAAATGGGTTTAAAGTCCTTAAAATAGAATGCCGGCCGTTTTCGTGGCCTTGTACATAATTCCTATTATTCAATTTCCTTATATAGCATGTACTAAAATGGACTGTAAAGTAGTATAAAAGCAGAGTAGTTTTAACGCGTTCTGGACTGCATTTTCCCTCATAGTTATTATTGCCGTGACTATTTTTGGTCACAGTAGTGATTTCTCATGAGTTTAGTGCACGTCTGGAGTTCTATTTATACGCGGAGATTTGTTTATACATTTCAAAGTTTGTACTTAGCCCCAACTCAGTTAGATAGTCAATACACATTGTGATTGATAACCCAAAGTCATAAGCTTAAGTGCTGAACCAGAAAGTCTCTCGTGAGAAGCATCTCGCGATAAGTTTGTAATCCAGTTTGAAGTCGCGACAAAGTGTCAAAGCTTTAAATCAAAGGTACTACTAAGATTGTAGTCACTGTTGGAATCGTTCCAGTGAGTTCGGTCGCAGTCCCACGTCTAAAGGTACTATTGGAATCAGTCCAGTGAGGCTGATCGTAGTCACTGTTGGAATCGTTCCCGTGAGTTCGGTCGCAGTCCCACGTTACAAGAGAGTCCCGTGAGACCTCTAAGTTCAAGTCCAGTGTGGCTTCAAGTTGTCGGAATTAGCTTACGTGCGTTCGCGACTGAGTTTCGTTTCATTTCAAAACCCCCGCGATTAGTGTTTCTCTCACGAGAAGCTTTAGTTCTCACGAGTTCTACTCGCGATAGTCTTGAGATACAGTTTGATTTATCTTCTTTCATTTGCACAATTGTCAACGGTGTATCTGCAGTCAATTCTGATTGACAGGACCCAAGTACATTAAATATTGAAGAGCACTTTGTGTAGTTTGTTTGTTGGTTGTGTGTTGGTTGTGGTTCGATTTGTGTGTCTCGTACACATCTATTGGATTGTGATTTTCACGACTATACTCAGGTGCACCATCTCACCGCCAGAGCTCACAAATGGCGAGCGGTACACGGTGGAAAGGGCGAAAGAGATGAACGTTAACCCGGAAGGATTCCTCCAACCAGAAGAGGAGAAATTGGTGCATGACCTAATCCGCAACCAGGAAATGGTGTTCGCATGGGACAAAACGGAGAGGGGACATTTCCGGGAGGACTATTTCAAACCGATCAAAATTCCCGTCCTGGCCCACACGCTGTGGCAGGAGCGAAATATTCCTATACCACCAGGAATTAGGGACGAGGTCATCAAGATGATCAGAGGGAAAATCGAGAGCGGAGTCTACGAACCATCCAGCTCATCCTACCGGAGCAACTGGTTCATGGTTCCCAAACAAAACGGCTCCCTCCACCTTGTCCATAATCTCCAGCCGTTAAACGCGGTGGTGATAAAAGACGCAGGATGTCCACCCATCGTCGAAGTATACGCAGAGTCCTTCGGAGGACGCATCATATACGGCATGTTCGACCTCTTCATTGGGTTCAATCATCGCATGCTAGACGTGGCGTCTCGGGATTTCACCACCTTCCAAGGACCATTCGGCACGCTCAGATTGACACGACTTCCCCAAGGATACACCAACGCGGTACAGGTTCAGCAAGGGGACGTCAATTTCATCCTCCAAGATGAAATCCCCCACGTTACGCAACCATTTGTGGACGACACACCGGTTAAAGGGAGGAGACAGCTACTACTTCCTCGAGGATGGGTCGTACGAGACCATCAAGGAGAATCCTGGGATACAGTGCTTCGTTTGGGAGCACCTCCAAAATGTGAACCGCATTTGCCAACAAATCCGCCACGCCGGCAGGACCTTCAATGCAAAAAAGTCCTTTTTCGCGGTCCCGAGGATAAAAGTGGTTGGGCATATGTGCAGCGCAGAGGGAAAGACTCCGGACGAATCCAAAGTCCAGAAATTCCGCGACTGGCCCGACTGCGAAGACCTTACCGATGTGCGAGCATTTTTGGGGACGCTGGGACTCATGCGGATCTTCATAAAAGATTTTGCTACCCATGCCAAACCATTAGTGAACCTCACCAGGAAGGGAATTGAGTTCAAATTCGAGGCTGAAGAAAAGGACGCGATGGAAAAGCTGAAGCACCTCCTCATAAAATCGCCAGCCATTTGACAAATCAATTACGCCTCCGGCAGACACGTCATCTTATCCGTGGACTCATCCTACATCGCTGTTGGATTCATCCTATACCAGGTTGGCGAAGATGGGAAGGAGTACCCGTCGCGGTTTGGCTCCATCACTTGGACTGAACGCGAGTCCCGGTATTCCCAGGCAAAGTTAGAGTTGTACAGGTTATTCTGTGCGCTCCGTGCCTATTGACTCTACCTCGTTGGAGCCCCCAATTTGCTGGTCCGAACCGACACCAAATACATAAAAGGCATGTTGAAAAACCCCGACATCCAACCAAACACCACGATAAATCGATGGATCGCCGCCATACTCCTATTCGACTTCGAACTCGAGCACACCCCCGGGGTAACGCACGCTCCAGACGGTCTTTCGCGAAGGAAAGGCGCCGCGGATGACCCTGAGGAGGAAAGCGATGTCGAAGAATGGATCAACAAAGCCTGGGGGTTTTCCATTCAGGCGATGAATTGGGGAAGGGTGAAGAAGAAATCGGTCCTGGAGACCCTCCCACCGACAGGCGTAACAATAAACGGGAGACCACTCGCCGTGACGCCTGGTGCTGTCTTTCCCAAAAAGGAGATTCCAAAACAAACCGTCATGGTTGTTCAAGTTTTAGCGACACAAATCGACGACACGGAATACACCATACCACGCTCCGACCTCGCACGAACACTTGACGCGAAATTGGCTTCTTATCGAAAATTTCTGGAGGACAGAACACATCCCGAGGGAATGGACGATAGAACCTACGAACGATTCGTACGGAGATGCCACGACTTTTTCCTCCTCGACGACGTATTATGGAGAAGGGACCCCAAGGGAGAACACAAACTGGTTCTACCAAGGGAAAAACGCGGACGAATATTGAAGGAAGTTCACGATGAACTTGGCCACAGAGGATTTTTCATCACACAACGCAGACTCATGGACCGATTCTGGTGGCCGCTGTTGGATAAAGACCTTAAATGGTACTTAAAGACATGCCATGAATGCCAACTCCGGTCCACGAAACGAATCAACATACCACCCACCGTTTCAATTCCACTCCCACTCTTCCACAAAGTCTACACCAACACCATGAAGCTGCCTAACTCGAACGGCTTTAATGCCCTGGCACACGCGAGGTGTTCAATGACCGGATGGGCGGAATGGAGAATGATGAAAGAGGAAAATTCGCGCACCATAGGCTGCTTCATCTTTGAAGAAGTCTTGTGCAGGTGGGGAGCCGTCGCGGAAATCGTGACGGATAACGGCGGGCCATGGGTCAAAGCCATAACCTGGCTCGCCAACAAATACAACATCCATCACATAAAAATCTCCGGCTACAACTCACGCGCGAATGGACCAGTCGAGAGATGCCACTACGACGTTTGCAAAGCCGTCTCAAAGGCCTGCGAAGGAGACCTCAGCAAGTGGACGGAGAGAATCTTCTATGTCTTTTGGGCGGAGCGCGTCTCCATCCAGAAGTCCACTGGATATTCTCCGTACTACCTCTGCCACAGAGTCGAACCACTTTTCCCGTTCGACATTGCCGAAGCCACGTATATGATGGCAGCCACCGGGGAGAAATTGTCGGACGAAGACATGATCGCGACCTGGGTGCTACACCTTCTCAAACGACCAGAGGAGTTGGCACTCATAAAATCCCAAGTCTATGAGGCGCGGCTCCTCAGCGTCAGGCGATGGGAAAAGGACAATCTCAAAAAGATTGTTGACTACGACTTCAAACCAGGATCACTCATGATTCTGAGGAACTCCGCCATCGAAAACGAATGGTCTCGAAAGGCCAAACCGCGGTACACCGGACCCATGGTTGTGGCCGAACGAAAATCGGACGGTTCCTACATCATCGCAGAACTCAATGGCGCTGTCTCCAAAATCCCAACAGCCGCGTTCCGACTCATCCCATATCACTTATGATCCCGAATTCGTGGACCAATTACCTCCTTTCTAGAGGAGAAGGCACCACCCAGGAAACGCAAAGAGGTAGAACCTCATTGGGGCAATGCTGTGGAAAGATTGCACAAAGGGCAATCGGCACCGCAGCCCAAAAACTAATATTGAGGGGAAAAGGCGCGATGCCTTTCCTTCCCAAAACGGAAACTCGACCACCAACGGCACGGCAACTCATCGTTTTTCATCTCCAACTCTCGATTCCCTTCCTATACTACGAAATGTACTTAGTGCAGTGGTTAAATGATAATTCTCTCATCGAAACCACTGCACAAGTACTTTCGACAATCGACTTTGACATTTCGCAATAGTACCAGGCGCGACGCCTGCTCGAAGATAGCCACCGGGTGCGACGGCCCGATCGGTGACCGACTCACGATTTTTGTGTCAAAACACCATCACGTGGCTTTATGCATCATTTCCTGGTCGCATCGCCGACACCCGAGTCACGCTCACCCCCAACTTAATTCACACAAGTTGGACCAACAAAAACAAATTTATTCAGGCCCTACAGGCCACTACGACATAGTCCGACAGCAAAAGGCAACACAAATTTAGGCGGGTTTAGGATCCTCCTGAAACCAAGCCGCCGCTTGGCCAGTTCGGACTGGAATACAATATACAAAACGAAAAATGGGACTACGCCCATGACGCCGCGCCGTCCAAGGCCCAGAGCCCACGAAACCCGAGACCCTGACTCAGACACCATTTGATGCAGCACGCGACGTGCTCCCCCGTGCCGATCCTGAGTTCGAACGCGAGCCCTCCCCATTTCCTCCCAACGCACCGGAAAGCGAAGACGAGCTCCTGTTGAAAGGAGCAGGTCCATGCGCCGCGACCGGGCTGCTCGACGCTGAAGCCAATAGCTGCGACGGAGGTCCCACGGGCAGCGGAGAACACAAGGTGCCGGAGAGGAAGGAGCGGAACGGGATGATTGGCTCTGGACGAAGTAACGGGTGGTGGAGGAGCCACGACGGGAGCGGCGGGCGACGAATCGACATCCATTGGCACAGCGTCGGGCGCACTCGACGTGCCAGGAGGGACAGGAAAAACCTCCGGCAACGCGCTCGCCAAGAAATCGCGAGCCGTCGCCACAGAGCCCGGCCATTCGAAACGGGCGCCCACAGTACCGACTCCGGAAGGCAGGACGGGCGGTGGCGGAGAACGCACGCGCAGGCGCGTCACTTGCAGAGTTACGGGCCTCGTGGGTGACGACGACACCGGCGACGATGGAGGCGCCAAGACTTCCACCGGCGGGACATTGGGAGACGCAACCCGCGCCGGCGACGAACACTGCGGCGGGGAGGTCTGTGCGACTGCAGGCGGCGAAAGCGGTGCTTGCGGAGAGTCTTGACGCGCCAGCGGCGGGTGGCTCAGGCTTGAGCGACTCGGTCCCGCAACCGGCGGGGGCGTCTTCTCACGAGAAAGGCGCGGACTCGGCGCGCGCATTTCGGAATCGACATCTAGGGAGAAGAAGGGGTGGTCAGCACCAAAAGTTTATGGGAGAAGAAGGAATGACTCACCATCTACGTCCGACGGGATCTTCTCGAGGGCCTTGCCCTTGTCGTC
The DNA here is from genome assembly GCA_029282285.1 of Mycena rebaudengoi. Classification (NCBI taxonomy): domain Eukaryota; kingdom Fungi; phylum Basidiomycota; class Agaricomycetes; order Agaricales; family Mycenaceae; genus Mycena; species Mycena rebaudengoi. Next base: position 248,978 of record JARJCX010000102.1, on the reverse strand, counting down.
ACGATCGAGGACTCCGGCATTGCCAGTATCTCCAAAGACCGGATGGCACGAGCTAAAGGCCGCGCTGGGGAAACGCTGCCCGGTGATCTTCTCAAAAAGGGCACCGCAGTGGTGCTGGTCGACGAAGAAGTAATCGCAGTTGACCTGGATCAGCATGTGGTCTGAAGAGGGAGAGTCAGCAAAAGGAAAGACGAAGAACCAACAAAAACTCACCGGTATACGACCAATCGAAATCCCCGAACATTTTGACGGGGACGCACACGCTGCCGTGGCGGGCGCACTCAATACGCAACTGATTCAGCTGGTGACCCTTGATCTGGCGGATACAGGCGAGGTCGTTCTCAAAGCAATGGGTGCATCCCTGGAGGAAAAGAGAGGTTAGGGATGAAAGAAGAGGAAGATAGGGGGCGAAAGGACTTACCGCGCCGTGAATGAAAAACGCGATGGGCGGGTAACACGACACGCCGATGTGGTGGTGCTCCAGACCTGCGACGAGTTTTGGGTGGGTAAGAGAGAGCAGATAGCCGTTGTTGGTTGTCGGGAGTTTCTTCCCGTTCCCCAGGACACGACGGATGGGGACGTATGGTCCCGTGATCTGCCAGACACGCTTTTCAAGCGCATGCTCGAGATGCCGACCCTCCAAGGAATCCGCCGCCACAGTCACGACGGTCCCGTCCGACTTTTTCCGCGACAACAGGCCACTCAACTTCGCCAGGGTACCGCTCTTCAACCTCGATCCAATCACAACATGGCCGTACACCTCCTCGCAGAATTCGTCGAAGTCGGGCTCGTCGGTCACCCGATCGCTGCGGGCACCACGACGTTTGGGTGCAGATTTGCGCGACGACGACGGCTCCGGTTCCGGCTCCACCCCCCAACCCTCGCTGGTGTCGTTCGCTTCCTCCTCGCCTGAGTCGACATACTCCGCATCCCGTGAATCGGAATCCACGACGTTGGCCGCGCCAGGAACGCGACGGTTGGAGTTGGACGAGCGAAGGACCTTTCCCCCGACGACGTGACCCGACGGCTTCTTCTTCGCGGATGGTGGCGAGAGAGTCAATGACAAAACCTCGGAGGCGGCGCGGCCTGGAGGACCCTTCAGCATCGCAACAGCAACGTCGCGCGCCCGTTCGTGCTGTTCAAGGCGCCATGCCGTGAAGGCTAGGTGTGGGCGACGCACAAGAAATGGTTCGAAATCTTGCGGCGGAGTTCGTCGTGCTTTCGCCAGGCTTCGTGCTCCTTGACCCGCCGCCGATCGAACTTGCGCCGGAGAGACGCGACGCGGGAGAGGTATTCGGTTTTTGCGACCTTGAATGCTGCCACGGCCTCCGACTTTCGACGTGCGTGGGCCTGCCCTGCGAGCTTCGAAATCTCTTTGTTGCGGTGGAAGTTCTCCTCCAGCGCCTCAGTGGTGGCGTCGGGAGGGAAAGGAATATATTGCGGAGTCGGAGGCTCGGGGAGTTCGAGGACAGGCGGCGGGAGGAGCTCTTCGTCGGACGGGACGGGGAAGTGTCGGGGGTCGACGAGCTGGTATAAGTGGTCGTGGAGGATGACCGTGTTCAGGAACTCGCGCCCCCGGATGATCAACGTCGCGACGGACGTGGCGGGATTGAAGACCGGCGCCAGGTATGGGCTATCCAGCACAACGAAATCGGCGGACCCAAATTTTGAAGGCACGACGCTCTCTGGGAGGTCGGTGTCGGTAAAACGACGCGCCTCGGCGATGAGGACGCCGTCAGGACGGGTATTAGGGACGGGGCGGTCACCTTCGTGGACACGGACGGGTTCGAAACCAAGCGCCTCCCGGGTGTTTATCTGGTGGAAGGCTCCGTCGAGGTGGGTATTCTCGAATGCGGGATCGAGGGAATCGGACAAGGAGGACTCGTCCCCATCCAACTCCGACATGCGGGCGTGTTTGGACTCGCGGTGTGAGGGGTCGCCAACATCCGCCGCGATCTGCGAAATAGGACGAGCACCAGGCGCTGGGCTAGGAGACGACCTAGAGGAAGGCAACGAGCGATTAACAATTGGACAGGAAGAGAAGAACGAGGGAAATACTTACTCAGGCGCGTCTTTCCGTTTTCTGAACGCCGGGCGAGGTTTTGGTGGAGACAGGGCGTCGCTGCTCGAGGAGGAGCTGATAGAGAGCGGGGCGGTCACCTTGCCCTTGCCCTTTTTCGTGGAGGCGGACATTTTGCGGATTCGGTAAGGAGCGGGGGGAACGAGGACGTAAAAGTTGGGTTGGACGGGGTGAATGGGAAGACGGGGGCGAGACGAGCGACGATGAATGACAGGGACTCCGGTGCAGCGGTCGATGGCGAAGGCGGGGTTGGAAAAGTCGTCAACAACGGGCATGCACAGGTGGGGGGAGTTAGACGATGGTGGTGGTAAGAGCCAAGAAGCGAGTGTCGAGTCATGCCGCAGCAACCATTCAGTTGGACACGGAGAACCGACACAGAATATTCTTACCCAAATGGGGTATGCAATATAATTTGCCGACACGAGGCAGGACGGCACGCCTTCGACCCAAAATAGGCCACGAACTGCGACGGGAGGATGGACGCGTATCTGGCCAGGAACGAAGGACGAAGGAGCAGAGGAGGTTGGGATGGAAGAAAAATGCGTCCGGACATGGCCCCTATATGGAAAATTATGGGACTTGTCAGACCGATGACAAACCGCCGATCCAATTCATTCGGCAACTTCCGATGCCCAGACGCGACGCCTTGGGCCCAATCTTGACTGCGGATCCTTCCTCTTTCGGCCGAAACACCTTCGAACGCTTGAAAAGGGAATAAACCCGTCGGGAAGAGATGCCCCTCGACTGACAACGACCAGTATTGGCAACCCGACCGCGAGGACATTCCCCTCCATGCGACGAAACCGTGGTGCCTGGTGAGACATCCACGATGGGATATGCAGCCGCACCATACCCTTGGGTGTGCGAGAGCACGGCAGCAAAGGAAATCAGGCGAGGAAAGATGGAAGAGACAAGAGAGGCTTCGGAAACAGGCACGAGCCTGCGGGGCATGGGAAAACACACAACGAGGCGCCATGCCCGGAGAACAACACAATGGAAGCAAACGCACGCGCACGTGACCAACGGACCAAGACACGTTGAAACTCGCGCTCCGCGACGCTACACATTCCAGAACACAGGGAAACACTACACGCTATTGCACTTCAACTTCAACACCAACGGAAAAGTCATAGGGGGGCCCCCATTTCGACTTCGAGACCACTACGACCTCACAGAATATCGCGACGGACACTTCGAAATTACCGGGACGCCACCCAGATGTCGACCTGGGCGTGTCAAAAATAAAAGGAGGACAAATCGCATTCTGGAAATGCATGGCGACCTACGCTACTCTAAAACCGACGTGCTTGCTAGCACACGATGTCGACGGGGAACACGCGACTTGATCACTCGCCAAAATTCACCATCGATTAACCCAAAAACAAATACGCCGGGAATTACATCGACTACACAGAAACCACAGCCCATGATACAATTAATGGAGGGAAGAGACATAGGTGGAATGGGAGGAAAGACGATGGAAACCGCTCCATCAACAAAACAGATTAAGGATCAGCCCCTTCGACGGATCCAAATAATCATCCACCAACACATCCCCGACACTACTGAACGGATAATAATCGGTCCCAAATCGAAATTTCGTCTTCCGAGCCGCAGCGACTAGGGGCACGAGAGCACCCTGGATCAGGTCCGCGTTGGGATCGATTTTCTCGGGAAAGCCTAGAGAGAGGCATATTTTCAAGATTATCTCGAACATCGCGGTGGACTCCCCAGGAACCTCGATTGGCGGAGGAAACAGAGGTGCGTCCTCATCCGAGTAGGGGAGAGCGGCGGTATACATGTTGCGAACGACGAGGTGCCGAAAGACGCGCAGTCAGAAGGCAACAACGGACGAAGAACAAAAGCCACTCACGCAGTGCCAAAGGATTTGCATCAACCACCACCGGAGCTCATCTAGCTCGAGGATGGAATATCGACCAACACGACCCACAAGGGTGAAATCATGCGTTACGGCACGGTGCAGAATATACACCATGGGCCGGAGGCGCAATTCGAAAAACAACGGCCATTTCTCCGGAGGAACAAAGTTTTTATCCTCCAACTCCCAAGGTTGTAGCGACAAATCGCTAAGAGCGGTGCCGAATCGAAAGATGAGAGGAATGTCGCGATATTCCTCGGGTTTCCGCGCATATAGGACGACATCCTGGACCGGCCTAGGATTATAAAGGACGACTTCCTGGGAATGGGACATTGTGCTGAAGGTTTTCGCAGGACCTTCTGTGCTTTATACCCTTGTCAGGAGTCACTTTTGTGACTCAAGGACCGATGGGATTATCGACAAAACACAGGAAGGATCTACGATACAAAAACCACGACAGAGGCCCGATGCCTTTTCCAGCCATTTCCACATTTGGGTTCTAACTACGCCGGGCACCACGCCTCGCCGAACCTATTATTCATCCCCACCTAACTCAGCATATTCCGAACGCACCATCCACGACGGGACGTCTGGGTCATCCACGAAATCATCCAGGAAACCGTCCAGGAAATCGTCCTCGTCGAGATCTTCGATCTCCTTCTCAATCATCTGCAGACGCGTCAGCAATGGCAGTCGCAACGACTTGGAAATTACCGGATACAACCATCGCGATGTCTCCCGACGAGTCATCCACTTGGTGCGGAACAAAGGGATTGGATATTTCCCCTTCCTCCACCTCAGGAGTATTTGGACACGTGGCGACCAGTTCAGGAAGAGCGATCCTGTGGACATCGAAATCCGACAGTGTTGGATTGTACCGCGCCAACCTCTCTCCAAAGCCACGACGACGTTCACCCCTTCGCACCAGGAGTCCTCGTTGCTGGAGTATCTTGATATCGGGGGAAATTCCGATTTTCCTGAGATCCCCATGTGGTGTAGGAAATCCCGGAAAATTGTATCCCAACTCTCCATATTTGGGATGGGTCACCATAACATCGAAAAGGGTCGCCAAATCGCAGAAGAGGAAATTCCGTTGGAGTTCATCACCATCGCCGTCATACCCCACGCGGTCCACAAACCATTCCGCCATGGCGAACACCACGGTAGCCTGGCATGGAATGAAATGCCCAGTTCCGACAGTATTGCGGAAATTCCCATATCGAACACTAGCTCTTCCGAGCTCGGCCTTACAACAAAGCGATTAAAGCCGACACGCCTATCGCGACATAGGAGTTAAATCGTGACACACCATATTTTTCAAAAGCACCGCTACTGCGCGACACAGTACCTCCACCACGCGCGAAGGGACCGGCTTGACCTCTCCAAGGAGGAGCGCTTCGTGGATGCACGACGCAAGGAATCGCGTACGGTTAACCCATAAAACCACCAGGTGGAAGCACAACAATTTCACATGCGCCAAGGCACGGGAGTCCCCGTCTCTTGAAATCGGACGGGAACAGTTGAACAGGAGGAGAGGAAGACAGTTTGATAAAGAGATGCGGAAAAGATTATGGACGACAAACTACGTGGACGACCTTTATACCCTCACCCAGGCGCGACGCCCTTGCAACCCCATTTGGACATCACACATAAACCCGCACCAGCAATCTTCCAAAGTTTATGGGAGTCATATGGCCTGTCGGCCACGATGATTTGGTGGATACCCATCCAGGTCGGCCTTCAAGGCTTTGACGAACGCGTCCCCCAAATTATCACTTAACGACATCTCGTCCTCGAGAAGCGCCGTCTCGCATGCCCAAGGATCCCTCATTTCCGCCCGCGAGAGTTCTGCTATTCGCTGACGATCCCAAGGAGGGACGGCCACCACGGTCGAAATAGAATGGGACAATGGGAGGTCCTGCGAATCAACCGATCGATGAAGGGTATTGCAAAGCGCGTCGCCAGCCCGAATACGTGACAGGATGGCATCACGCATCCCGGGATTCCCATTGAACGCGGGAAATCCAGCGATCATATCGAAGCGCTGCGCCAACAAGAAACAATACGAGCAGGAGGGATGAATGGCCGGCAGTTGGCTGATCAAACCGCCACGCTCTAAAGCGATGGTATAGATCAGCGACTGTTGGTAGAGGGGGAAGGAATCCGTTAGCGAAGACCCATCGCGACGATAACTTCCTCGTACCACATGAACGAGATAATCCGCGATCACTTGTCGCATAACGGTCATATCCTGCGAAGAATGCGCAGCCGCGGTCCAGCAGAAATTGGCCTGGATATAGCAGAAGTACTGCACCATGGGCTCCAAGTGCTCTCGCATCAATCGGACCAGGGATGGAAGGTTGGCGTATTCGCGCACACATTTCGCGGTGCGAAAATCGAGATTTCGGAACTCCTCGCAGACCGCATAACGACGGGAGACCGTCACTGGACCACGGCAGAATTTCATGGGTTTCCCCATGTTCGATTCGGGCCTTTATACAGGCACCATCGTATATTCAAGCCGCCACGACCAACCGATCGAACTAGATTATCCTAATCGGGTCACCATCCGCCACGCCTCGCCAAATTTTGATCCCATCACTTCACCCACTCGCCGCGCCTTCCAGCGAAAATCCGACCGCGACAACTGCGTAACCAGGCGGTTAATATGGGCCACTACCGGAAGCAAACAACACGCTCACCCGCAGAGTCCACCTCCCCAAAATAGTCGTCTATGCTTACGGAAGCGTCGCAGAAAAGTCCCGTTTGGGCGGAATAGGGGCTCCACTCCATTTCCGACTGCTGGTTTCTCGCCCACGTATACGCTACGACGCGCAGCATTTGCAGCATCGGAACGAGGACAGCTTGATCCACGGGATCAGGCAGTTTAACACGATCGGTTATCTTAACCAAGATATTGATCATCGAGGCACTGCGTGGTGGAAAATTAAAAGCCGTCGCAGGGAGCTGCTGCGACAAATCACAGTCGTAGATGGCACTGATCTGCTCTGCGAAGGTTCGCTGACCGACAGTCCGCTGGAGGGAGACGGATAGCAGGAATGATGAAAATAAACAACGAAGAAAATAATTCGCAAATATTCCCCCACTCACCAAAACCACCAGGACATATCGAAGATACGACCGGACGAGCACCAGACTGCTCTCCGATATCCTCGGCATCGGAGTTTCCAAACCACCCTCATCACAGACGGCGGCCGTCAGCAGATACACCATTTTGCGGATGCGATAGCGCAGGAATGGCTCGAGGCCATTCACCAGAGTCCACAAGGGATTGCAGAGGAGCTGCGGCTGCACCAGCAATGGATCGAACAAACGTTCAAGTTCCGACGAAGGCAGTGGAGGCATCTCGAGGTGGAGGCAAATTTCAGGAGCGGAGGCAACCAGTAAATTGCGCCACCAGTGATATTCAAAACACAAGACGCGGAAGGAAATTTCGCTGATCGATCACATCACAACCAAGGCACGGCGCCTTCCATCTCACATTCCTCACAAATCGCCACTCGACGACCCGTCCCCCCGCCACGACTCCGCTCAGGCGAAAAATGTGATTCCAACGATACCCAGGAAATTTTCAATAAATTAATGGGGGACTCGTAAAGAATTATTCCGACAAACCCGAATCCGACGGAGTCAAGAGCTCTGGCATAGAGCTATGGGACGACGCCGCTCGCCGCGCCTTTTGCGCCGCATACACCGCCGCCATATGCACCTCGTCCTCATCCCTGGAATAATACCCTTCATCGAAACTTCCGGACAACTCCTGACGACGTTGCGAGGTCAGCAGAGTGACTTGTATACCGTCACGGCAAGGGAAACATGCCGTCTCGGTGAACGGCCGATTGAAATACTCGTCCAAGGGACGATCCAGCTCCTCCATGGTCACCCAACCCGTCGCCTCCCGCGTTTCCGCGGCAATACTTTGCACCGTGGAAGCTACAATTGCGGCACGCGTCATTTCCTCCTCCTCCCGCTCTTGGCATACTATCGCCTCCGCCTCCTTCAACAGAGGAAATGAGCCAGGAGATTTCTTCGGCCCTTCCGCACGGTAACAAGCCCGCCACGCACTGAGGATATCCTCTATCTCCAACGACTCCTGGAACGGGATGCCAACGGGCATGGCCTTGAACGCGTCCGGCCGGATATGATGAACAAAGTTTTTGTTCACCCAGCCATATTCGTCATACGTCTTATAATCGAGGGGCGAGTGCGCACCGGCACGCACGTTGTCCACATAGGTCTGAAGCGCCGCGCCTAGGAGGAATTTCGCCTGCGCCTCCACGAGCTGTCCCTCCGTCGCACCTGTCTGGAACGGCTGGTCGGTCTTCAACAACGTATCCGTGTCATCCTCGAACCCGATTACCCGGAGCAGACACAGGATAACATGGAACATCCATGCCGCCTCGCTGGGAACTGGGACCGGGTCATACGAGATACAGAACTCGTTCTGACGAATTTGCACCGCGAAAAACTTGTTAACGGACGTTAATATTTTATTTTCGCAGGACTGACACGGCACTCACATATGGCGCACCAACTCTTTCATGCGGATTCGCAGGTCGCGGAGCTCCGGAGCTGGCAGAGACGCTACGCGCTCATTGCAATACGCGTTGGTGAATACCGGCATCACCATCAGGAACACCTTGAAGCATATATTTTCACGAAGGAATCGGATTAGGCCCCCATCAGGACCCATGATAATAGGTGGGAAGGCCAGGTCCGCTGGCAGACAAAATTTGGGAATTTTAGGTCCCAAAGCCAGGTCCAAGACGGTCAAAATTTGGGTCTTGAGGGTCAAAATGCCAGGTCTGTGGCGGACAAAATTCGCGGTTGGAGGGCCAAATTTTTGACTGGAATCGGCTTGAGATGGGAATTTTCGACGTGGAACCAGCTAGAACCGGACCATAATTGATTAAATCCCCTCGCTTTATAAATACAGATCGCGCGGAGAAATTTGGGCGTTTTTGCAGCCGTGGGAGGCGAAAATTACCGTCTTAAGCGATTTTCCCACGCTTAGCCCAGGTCCCAGACGGACAAAAATTCACCAATTCCCGCCAAAATTTGGACGGACAAAAATGACCGGATCTGAGGATTTGGGGACCTGGCCTTCCCACCTATTATCATGGGTCCTCCCCCATCCAGGAGGAAAAATCTATCACCGGGAGGCCAGATGATGTTCGACGTGAGGAAACGTTGATGGGCAGACGGCTCCATGGAATGTGGAATTTCCGCATTTCCGTCTTGCCTTTATAGGGTTTTGGTCGACCAGGGACGGTCGACATGAAAAAAGTTTAAGGGAGTTGTGGGGCTCCCACATGCGCTGTGTACACCCCAGCGGATACGACGGACCAGACGCGACGCCTCTACACTCCATATACCCCTCACACATCCAACAAACACACACCAGGTCGCCGCGACTCGGATTTCATCACACCAAGTGTCGCGCCTGGTTTCACCATTGGCACATGGGAACTACTTTGGCCATAACGAGGTTGACGACCGCGAGGTACCACATGCTCCGAAACATCGGACCCGACACATCGCATGCGTTTCACCCAAATTCGGCTGCCAACCGTCGCGCCTGAACGAACTTTGGACGGATTAGGAAGGTAGAGGTTCGCCAGCCGCCACGTCTCGACGAGATATGGTCCAAAAAAGGCAATAAACCGCGACACCTCCCAATGTTCGAGTCAGCTCAGGACCGACTGAAACACAATGGAATGGGCTGGAACACCGAGGAAGCGGACTGGGGACATGTAGAGATGCTCCAAAGGGGATATTCACGAAGGTATAAAAGGACCTGGGTTTCTAGGCAGTAGACAGTCAATTCTGGAACGGTTTTTCCCCCACTAGTTCTCTAGTGTAAACCAATCCCCCAATACATCATTGACACACACACACACACTAACCATCTAACTTGTCGCAAGACACTTCACCACTCATCCTCTAGACGGTTCATACCGAACGTCTGACCCACACTAACCGCTCCCTTGTCATCGAAAACCACTGCTGACGCAGAGAGGAAGGACTAAGGCATCTCACACAAATCACGGACCACCTAGACCAACGCCGAGTCGCCACGCCCGCCACACGAGTCTGACCCACATTGAGCCTATAGGCCCTCGTCAAGCCGTCGCGGTTATCCCACCTTTGGGAAAGCCAGTCGTATCAAATATCACCAGGATCAAAGGGGAAAGGCGATAGAAGAAAGACAAAGCGGAGACTTGAATATTGTCTCGGATCGAAGCACGCCAGTAGGGTGCCATCTGAACAAGGTATTTTTCACACTATCCCCCATTTTTGACTTCCCACAGGACCCCACGGGCAAACTCTGTTTGACCACCTCTTCTCACTAACTTTCGACCCACACGTCAACGAAAAAACCCCCAGAGGAAGGACAAGTCAATTTTGGAACACCGTTTTCCAAACAGACGCCGCAGTCTCCCTCACAGCGCGTATGGGAAAACGGGATGTGCATGCGTGAAATCGGTTGTGCGTGCGTGGTACGGGTTGTGCATGTGGAACATGGGTCGTGCGTGTGGGAAACAGGGGTGTACATGCTTGATCAGGGACTTAGAATACGGAAGAGGAACAGTAACCAATACTGTTCCAGAGGGCAAGACGTGGGTGGGAAGACTTTGGGTAAGAAGTGCTTGTTTGGAAGAGTACAATCAGGCTAAATTTATATTACAGTGAAAAAAGTCAGAATGACTCCACGTGAGTCATGATGACTAAGCATGAGTCAATTCCAATCAACTCAAACTGCTGTGCTGTGCATGAATGGAAATGACTAAAAATGAGTACGGCTGAAATGAAAACACGCTTACAATTTGGCAAAACTCAGTCCAAACCGATCATCTTACCGCTTGGTGGTACACAATTAGAGTCAGAGTGAGCTCCGAGCTGCTGATTGAGTCTCAAAGATGTGACGGAATACAAGTAATTGACCATACTGCGACTGTATATGATGCTCTAAACAATGTGGGGTCAGTACAGTGTTCAGCGAGTTAGTCATAAGTAGTCGTGCGTTGCTTTACTTTGTGTCACTTTGCTGAGAATATTTTACCAGACTTTCTTTTACCATAACTTTACTTTATTTGGCGTGCAGGCACATGAAAGAAACCCATTGACTGAGGTCACAAAACAAACTGAGTCAAGTAATATATTTACATGTACTAGTAGTCCATTATTCTGGATTTAATACCCAGTAAGTTTCTATCCCCCGACACTGTATACAGCTCCATATCCTTTGTGGTGACACCGGGCACCAACTGGCCGTACATGCGGGTGTGCGGAACTTGGAAGTGACTTTAGGGAGACGATGTTGGGGTCGAGTGGACGTTTGTTTCCTGCCCTCTTAACCCTCCTTATTCTTTTCGCAGGTTGACCTCTTTCGCTTCTCTACAGGAAATGCACGATTGGGGGCACAATTATCTTGCAGATCATTCCAATTTCCAGCCAGTCCCAGAAAAGCTCGTTAAATCAGACCAGAAACGATATTTCTCTTGCTTGGATCGGTCCAGTATTGTACTCGATTATGCCGCATTCGTGAGAGTTCAGTGTGTTCCAAATGTCACGGATCACTAAGAGTCCCAGAATTTCAACTCGCCTGAGGGCGAATTATTGTGCGGCAGACTGAATAGAAGAGGTTTTTTACAGGAGACGGTAGAAAATGGAGGACTGGGCTGTCCCATGAAGATCGCCCGCTATGCGCATAAAATCTCGAAACCCCAGCCTCCTTGTACAACGAGTTCAACGCGAGGTAAATCATCAGGATAGCCTTCACCGGCATCACTACTTTCCATCCTGCCGAGAGCGTGGACTTCTGATTATACTCGGTGTGCTCAATTGTCGAGCTCTGCAGTGGAATTTCTGCGGGCACGCGTAGATGTGTCAGCGGAAGAGTTCAAAGTTTAAATCCTTCCACTCACCAGACTTGGGTCCATTTTTCTCCTCGTCAATATCAGCGCGGCGTTGGTTTGACTCTTGCCCTTTTGCAGGAGTGGAGTCATCCATTGGGAAGCCTGAGTTCCGGGTTAATTGTAACTTCGCTTCAGGACATAATTTTGCTAACATGAAATTTGACACAGGCCCGCATTAAGTGCTGACAATGAGCGCCAAGCAAGATTTGTTGTCCAGCGCGCTGGGAAGGGAAGTTGGCGTGGAGCATGGAATGTCTCACTGTAAAATTACGTTCAATTCAACACGGGATGCACTCGAGCCATTTTGGCAAGCAACGCCAGAGCTCAAGTAAACCCGAATCTGATCAGTTTTTGGTTCGACCTTGTCCTGGGCTGTATGCGTAGCAAATGTGCCATATGTTCCATAGAACACCGATTTCTAGACCAATTTAGTTCGAAAACACACTCTTTGTACTTATAGGGGGGGGGGGGCGGGGGGGGGAGCGGTGATGACGCCGGGCCCTATGTTTCTGATGATAAGGATTTTTTTTTTTTTGCCTTGGAACTTTACTTACGTGCCATTTTAACCAGGTCGCACTTTACAGGGCTTCACTTGGCTTTTCCCATGCATGGACATTTCAACTTATACTCGCAATTAATACAAGTTTTGCATGTCGGAGCTGTGATGGCCTGGGCAGGCCTAAATAACGTTCTGATGGCCATATCAGCCTCCAACTCATGTTCCTGGAGACTTTACTCCCCTTTATGCATTTGTTTTCACATGTCATGCAAGTACGGGTAATGTCGGTCAGTGAATATCAAATTCACTTGGGGTAAAGGGCCGTGGCGGTGCCCGGCATGCAACTCATACTTAATTTTTTCTTTCTTTTGGAATATATGAAAATGAAGTGGTTCACCAGGGCATGGGATAAAATGATCATGCATTAAGGTCCGGATCGCGAACAAAGTATTTCAGGCTGAGTGATCACAGCATTTCCGAGGTGTAGCGAATGTAATAGACCATCGGGTTCGCAACTGGAACCAGTCGAGCAATTCCGTCATGGTACTGTTAGGCTTGGAGCCGAGAGATAGTTTTATAGGAGGGAGCGAAGACAGAAAGGAGCGGTCGCCTGATCGGGATACGCGTAAGCAAATAATAGGAGCACTGTTGACGGCGTAAGGAAAATTAACAGCAAGCCAAAAGCAGCATGGACAGATTCAAAGAGTAGCGAAACCAGATTCAAAGGCCATGCCAGTGGTCAAGTTGGTTATGTAGTCTCTCATCTTTTTGGATGGCACTCAGACGAAGGTATGTTCATCAATGCTCATCAAGGCAATGGAACAGTGACGGAGAGGAGCGAAAGACGGAAAATGCCAAACAGGGGACCTCGGCAGGGTAGAACAAAAAACTTTTTTGTTGGTTTTCACCGAGTAACTCCTATTTTTCTCCGAGTAGGTAAACAAGAGCAATTGTACAGCCGCTGATTTCATTAGAGTTATTTCTAATGGAACGGGTAAATGCATTAGACACAGCCACCAATATGTCACTCAACGAAATCGATTTTAAGTAAAAAAAAAACGATCATTTTTATGTGCTCTGAGTAATGTTGCCGCGACTCCAGACTTGAGCTGACAAAGTCGACTTGGAGTCGCCGATTTAGACTGAGTCAAGCCGAGTTGCTTTATTGACTCAAGTCGACTTGAGTCAACTTCAAGTCGGTCACAACCTAGTTGCACAGTTCGTCGAAAAAACGCAATTGGGGACAAATTGGGGACATGGTCGAATTTTGTGACAGGAGTGACAGAGTCACGCTTGGTGACATTGCCGTGACAGCCAAAAAAAAAAAAAAGTCCCTTTTGCGTTTTTTCAACCTGCAGGGTACTTAGAATGAGTTTCTGATAATTTGTTCAGGAAAAGTCGACTCAAGTTGACTTACTTGACTCGACTTGATTCGAAATCAACTTAGGCCGACTCGACTTGGAACGACTCGACTTTCTGAGTCGTGGCAACATTAGCTCCGAGATTTGAAAGGAACGATAACATATGTAAACATAAGTACTCGTAAAGTTCCTGCCCGTTGTTACACCGCCCTTTCTCATACGGATCTGTGTGAATAGAGTTGCCTAAATTATCCCCCCCCCCTCCTCAGATTAGAGCCACAACAATTATTCAACCCGCCCGTGCCAGCAAGCATCATTGCGCTAATTCCAAAAATGTTCCTCGGGGACCCAGTATATTTCATCAGAAACAATTACCCCAGTCGAAGCCATTACTAGTCATTCGAAGCAAAGTACTTAGGGAGTAAGAGATTGCGCATCTGACTATTCAGGTGCTTGGGAGAGATCTGATTTATTGCAAGTTCAGTTGGACTTGCAGTGTTTAACTTTGCATGTTGGTGGTGTTTTACTTAATTTGATGTACGTCTACTTGACCGTGCACGCAAGCACATCACGCAGAATAATCTAAGCCGCAGAAGCGAACTTAATTACATCCACCACATTCATGTCCAAGTAAACTAATTAACGGACCATGGTAATAGTCCCAGCTTCTGAATTTGATACCGGAGATCCACCACATCACTATCCCCCCAAGATGAGGAGACTTGATGGTGCACCATCGAGTTAGCTTGGGAATTCGCCGTGGCTTGACTTGATGCCGTACCCATCGATATAATTTGTCCAGCATGTTTATAAACGGCATCAATCAGCCCACTTAGGACACAGGCGGTGCAAGTCAGTTACAGTAGATTTATGTCCATACGGAAGGTCTTTTATGTTACTACTGTCGACATCGAGAGTTCCATGACCCACGGCACAAGCCTACCCGATGTTAATTTCGAAAATTTCAACCAAAATGTGCCCCTGAACATTCCCTTATGGTACAGCAAAAATTGTGGAGAGCTTTTGAGTCTCTCCATGGTTAGATATTGTGTCGGATATTAACCGTTCTCCTGAGGAGATGGGTCCACCGAACGACGGCGGGATTGAAATTATGTACACAGTGCCGCAGTCCTCCCCACTGCGGCGCAGAGTCAGCATGGGAGATGAACCAGGCTACATAAGTGGCCTTGGTGGCTAACAGGGATCTTCGGATGCCCCCGGAGAAAATTCAACCAAGGCATGTACAATAGCACTCAAGCAATGAATAAATTAGTCGGCCGCTGGAGCGAAGCACCGGTGACTATAAATGCAATCCAGAATTTGAGAATGCACCTGAATTTTTAATGCACATGAATAAAAGTCAGTGCAGAAGCATCGGCCGTTAGTAAGTACCGATGAATATAGCGGGAGCACACATTGATCACCGGGCCGAACGCTTTGTGCCCAGAGTGACTGCCCTCGAATTTCCTTGGTTGTACACTTACTATTTTATTGGCTTGAGACAAGCTGCCGTGAAATTCATTGGTGTGTCTCCCAAACCACTAGTTGATCCCATTACTTACGATGCCTTGCCGCTGTGGTGTTAATTCAACCATTCTTTGGATATACTTGAATGTATGTAGCTGGTACCTCGCTGTATTTAAAGATACTTGCTGTACTTACCTTGTACTTCCACTTTACAGGTACTTACTATGGTCCAGAGTCGAAGAAGGGCCTTAAAAATGGTGGCTACTCCTCGCAACATCACTTATATGTTTGATTACTCACTCACCCGTCTCGTTGCACCCTTAAAATGGCTACACTTGGATTTACTTACTGTTACTTTGCTGTACTTAACTGTTACTTTGCTGTACGTTGCTGTACTTAACGGGTACTTTTAGTTTACTTTACTTGACAAAAGTACTTAGCCTGCCAAAAGTAAAGTAAAGTTAAATTTGTAGGGCCAAGTTAATTTTCATAAGTACCTTAGTGAGGTCTCCATCCAGCTGTACGGTGACAGTTGTCGCCTCCTTTCAATGTTGCCAAAGGCTCGCAAGCGAATTCAGGACGGGACGGAGCACGACAAGTACAGACTGGCAGTTTTTGCTGCGGACCTGCATACCCTACTTCCCCCTGGATCCGGCACATTATCTGGTCTCGTTAGCGGCATTGTGAATGAAATGCCTCAGCTACCGAATGGGTGGCCCGTCTTCCGCATGTATTTTGCAGCAGCCGACCACTGCAGCAATCCGATTCACCACCGTGCTGGGGGAGAAACCGATTCCCTTCCGGGGTCGTTCAGGGTCGCCGTCAAATCGAAGTTCAAGCGCGGTGAGAGGATGCAGACTTGCGCAGCTTGCAACGCGAGCCGATTCTCCTCGAAAATGTGTCAGAAAGAGAGTTGGAAGGGTGCAAAGACGTCTCACCGGGATGTTTGTCCCATCCTTGCGAAAATAGTACTCGTGCAGAAGGATCGGGAAAGAACCACGGGAAAGCCAGACGGAGTCGATCGGCTCTATTTTGATGCTGGGATCACAAGTAAGGAGGTTGAGGCGGCGCTGGGGTATGTCTTGAACATGATGGAATGTTTTTCCAACTATGAGGAATGATTCTCTGAAAGCGTTTACACAATATACATTATATATTTATATATGAGGATGATTTTGTGGTTCAAATCAACAGGGGGGTGACGAGAAAAACCAGATGGTTTGAAAGACATCACTAGCCAAGGTGTTATCACTCAGGCAATTAATGAGCCTTCCTGAGTCGCAGTACATGAATGATGCCGTTGTCCTCTTTTCTGTATTACCGAAAAAATGAATACCGGAACTTTGAATGCACGCGGAAGGATTTGAACCTCTCTGATCTCAATTGACATATAATGGATGATGTACCCTCGTAATTGGGTAGTCCGATTCCAAGCAGATCACTTCGGTCCTCGACAAGTCGGAAGACCTCACCGTCTATTTGTAGCGTGGAGAAACAATGCTTAGAGCGGGGAGGATGCACATAGAGGAGTGGCACTAGTGTGGCTGGAAAGCGGACGAAAAGAGAGGTACATAGTCGGCGCATATCATGCGGATCTAGAGCCGAGGGCAAATTGAAGACAAAGGAAAAACGAGTGGGATGTATGAGCAACGTCAAGGCGCTTTGACAAGGAGCATGGCGGGGCGGAAGAACTATGGGTAAGGTCAGAGTAGCACCCAGGGTCCCAGTCCTTTCCCACCATATCGCGGAGCGCAGCACGCACTTTGTCTCCTTAACCCGCACGCCCCTTGAATCTAGTGCGTCAGACACTAGTCACTACGTTCCGCAGCCTCCTAGGCATAGCTGTGCCTATGTTAGCGTAGGTCTGGGTAGGTCTGCCTAGACGGCTAGGCAGATCTGCCTAGCTGTGCCTAGCTGTGCCTAGGGCTGTGCCTAGGGGGCTACGCAGACCTACGCAGACCTACGCTCAGTTAGACAAACTGAGCGTAGGTCTGCGTAGGTCTGCGTAGGTGTCTGCCTAGGGGCCCGCGGAACGTAGTGAGTACTGGAGCGTCATCACCTTGCCTTTCGCCAGAGCTCCTAAAAAGAATTTGGAGATAAAATTATCTCACCTCCGGGATCGTGTAGACAATCAAAGGCTCAGCCTGGTCCATTGAAGGTGTGCTTCTCGCTTGTGCGCTGTGACCGTCGCACCGGAACAATTCCTTCAATATCTATTTTTCAGTCTCTGCAGATATGCATGAGATAACGGCTCGTTTGGTCGGGTTGCCCGTTTCAAACTGGGTTGACGGCATCTTACTGCAGAGATTAATCGGTTGCTTGCTGAGAAAAGTGTGGGGGAATATATAATCGGTCTCCGCGGGGTCCACCTAAAGTTCGAGTCTATTCCTCCCATCTGTCGGGGGACAGATTTATGCCAGGTACCAACAACTGCGAAAACACTTTTACAGTGGTCAAATTTCTCTGCGCCTGTTTCCTGCGGGAAAAATGGCTCGTTTGTCCTAGAGGAACGGGGGTGAGGTGTCTCCGAGCAACAAATGTTGTTTGGGAAGAGTTTGAAGAACAACCTCCCCCCGAAATTGATTAATCACTGCAGTGCAGCAAGCTGCTACTAAACAATGTTTACCATTGATTAAGTTATCACAAAACATTACAGAGTCGACGAAGGAAATCGGTGGGTGCTGAGAATTGTCAACCCAATTATTGGGAGAGAGAATGGTGCATTCATCACGGCTTTGCCTCCGTAGTGCATGGGTGTTTATGGATGAGGGACCTGGATGCGGCAACCAATGCGGCGCTGCGGGCATAATTTAGCGGTTGGGGTTTTTTTTTTTTACAATCTGAGCGAATTCACACAAGATGCGGTTGGGCAGCATATCCGGGAACCCGAGCTAAGGAAGTCCTGCGACGCAGAGGGGGTAAGATATCCTGCGAGGCGATGCGTACTCACTGGGAAAAAGTTTGAAGTCGGCACCAGTAGAGAGGATATCTATTTTTTTTTTCACACTCGCAGATCGTCTTCCTGAAGGTGGGCATGGTTGAGTCGAAGCCGGATGGCGGGGGGGAAATTAGGTTTGAAGTGCGAGTGGTCGGGAAGGTGGATACGTAGGGTACGCATTTGTAAAAGAAACCCAACGTCAGCTAGGTTCGGAGCGGGATTATGTGGCATGGCCGCGGAGAAGCAAGACTCGGAGGGAGGCAGAGGAGCGTAAACCGTATATATGAATATGCAGGTGAAGATTGAATTGTTATACCCACTCACCTGCTGGTTATGCTGTCACAAGGACGGACTCGAACGTCCACTTGAATAAGGTGGATTATTCGAAATGACAATGGCAGTGGTATCTCGTCATGTTATTGTGAGCATTGGCGAAAATACTATCAACCAAGGCTCCTCTGGTAGTAGCAAACGCGACATACTTCCACGAACCTGACGGACGAATAATGAAGCGCTGTCAGTAACATTCTGTCACGCAGCAATCGAATCAGAGTCGCATTAGCCACTTGAACGGTGTAAAGTATCGCGAGGGAGTCGATCAGGGGGGGGCACGGTAAGGCCCTAACAGGAGAAACCCAATTGTAAATTATTTCCAGGTAGCGGGGATCGCAGCGAGGCAGGCGATCTTATGGCGGAATGAATTTGAAATCAAACTTGAATCCTCCTTATTTAGCAGTGCAACACAGATGTTGTGGAAGTTTGACCAGACTTTGTTGAGTCATAGCCGATTTCACTGAGAAAAAGAAGCGAGCCTGAAATCTTTGAGAGATATTTTGAGCAGTGAATATAGATTGGGTGCGAAGTAAATCATGGTGTATCGGCAGGGAGAGAGACGCCAGCGCCGGGCGTGTGCTTAAGGAATACCAGTGCTCGCGATGCATGTGCGTTGGGTATGTGAAATCGCCATGGTGCCATTTGTTGAAAATAATATGCATTGTATTGAGGAGCATGCGTCTATGGGGAGGAGGGATGTATTGGTATGAGAAATAGCTCTGCGTACCGGAATGAGAGGATACTCGGAAGAGGAGATGGAGAATGAGTACCAGTTGTAGTCACAAGTCCGAGATTATACGCGGTGGCAGGCAAAAGGAGGATGGAGGATGTATCAGGCGTAGAATATATTTAAGTGGCGCACCGGAAGTAGGTATAGGTTCCCAGAGTTCGTTGCAAACTTGGTTGATTGGCCCACGATTCCACCTCGAGGCTCAGAAACACGCAACTATATATGCCGCGTCGGCGTATGGAAATCAAGACAGCGAGCGGGCGGGGATTACGCAGAAGAAGGTTTGAAGACCTCAAGGAGAGCAACAGTCGAAGTATTTTTCCTTCAGTGCAATACTTTGATAAACACATGTAGGCATACCCCCGAAACTAACAAACGCACTCGGTTAAAACAATATGCATAAATAATGCTCGTCCCGACACGATCGCGCGAGCAGCACCCCTCCCCTCGCGGTTAGTCGACAGAAATTTCCACCCGCGCCGGGATTACGCCTGCACAGGTCGCGGTGCGATGAAAATCACGGGGCGGCGGCGCGCGGATTGCGGCGATGCGTCGTCCGTGCAGGTTTCGAGCGCAGAATCCTGCACGCAGGGGCTGCATATCCCCGCCGTGTTGTCCGTGTGCTGCCCGCAGCCGCGGCTGACGAGCGGGGCGTGCTGCGCATGCGGGCGGCCCGACGCGTCGTACCAACCTTGCGGGGTGGGTGTCGTAATCACCGAGCGGGTGCGGCGGCGGCGGCGGCGAGGGTTCGCGCCAGTGGGCGGGCGTATGCGAGGGGGAAGGGGTTTTAGCCACGGCCGCTGCGTATTCTGCGGTATGCACGTCGGCAGCGCGGTGGGGGCTTCGCGCAGAAGGGGAAGGATGGTGGATGGTGGTGGGCGCGGAGGCGACGAACGATGGGGAAGGGCTGCCGTCGGCAGTCCGGTGGCGCCGTGTGTGGTATTGGGAATGTGTCCAAGTGGAACCCCGAAGATAATGCTCTTGCCGCGCGCCAGGAGGCGACGAGCGAGCGGTATGCGATGAGGAACGGCCACCGCGGTCGCTGCGCATGAGGGAGGTGCTGGTTGTGGGGCTAAGGAGCGCGGGAACGCGACGACGGCGGAATTCTGCAGAAGAAGTTCGCACTGCGAAAGTAGGCGCCGTGGCGAAGAGGAACGCTCGCCGGAGGCGCTGGGTACGGCGGTGGAGTGCGCATCGAGATATGTGGTACGCGGTAGGGGTGGTCGCGATAGGCGTTGGCGAAGGGGAATATCCGCGGGGGTGTCTTGTCGTGATGCGTTGCTAACAATACTCGGAGCGGGCAAGGACGCGATAGAGGCGGCCCAAGCGACCAGGGACGGCTGCCGGGGCGCTGGACATGTTGTTAGTAGTGTACGTCCACGCGCGAGGTGGGATAGGAAGAAAGTCGGGTTGCGCGATGACGCAGAGCGACGCCTGCAGGGAGCGGCTGGGCGGAGGATGGGCTAAGGTGTGTGCCGACGTAGTGTGGGTGTAGCACAGGGGCGGGGACGATATAGCACGTTCGGGGACATGTCGCAGTCGCGCGGTGCCAGTGGGCAGCGCGAAGTCGACGGTGGTGGGGGAATGGAAACGGCGCCGTGGCAGTGTTGATTGCCGGGGTGGCGGCATCTGCGTCGACATCGCACTGACCGGTGTCGGAATAGACTAGGATCAAAATCAAAACAGCGCGGCTTGCCTATCATTACTCAACTCGACAGCCCCGCGTCATGGACCGGGGAGGAGTTGAGTAATTGTGCAGCGACACAAAAATTGGTTGCTATTTCTAAATGGAATTGTGTATACGCGCCGCATGAAAGTATATTGGTGGACATCACTGGGCACCGGTGGGTAGTGTTGCCGTCGAGCTGAGCCCAACTCGAGTTGTAACTCGGCTCGGTGATCGAGTTGATGAACTCGATTGAGCGAGTCGAGTCGAGTTGGCACCGAGTTGGTGATGAGTTGGGCCCAATCTGGATGGCATCAAATTCCCATCCGCCAAATTTGTGATCGCGTGTGAAGCCGCGACATAGACGAGCAGGTAGAGAGCATACACACTGTTATTCGCGCTCCAGAAAATGCGAAAAAAGACCTGTGTAGCTTCTAGAATCATTCCCCAAGTTTATTCTGGCATCCCGGAGAAAAAAGATCCCCCAAACTTGAATAATGTAACCAAATGTAACCGAAAAATTCCGAATACCTTGCAGGGCTCTGAAAAATGCGCAAAAAACTACCAAATAATTTGGACAGCTGGTGAGTTTGTTTCTAACTATAAATCTCAGTCTCTTTGAATATTTTAGGCTCCCAACTGCTTACCCTGAGTATAATAATTTCCCTTTCGTGACTGATGTTATGCATAGTCACTCCACGTGCTCCAACTCGAACTCGACTCGACTCGCTGTCAATCATCGAGTTAGCATCGAGTTAGCAACTCGACTCGACTCGACTCAGCTCGCGGCAACACTACCGGTGGGTGCTGGCATATACCGTCAGCTGTTGTAACGTGCTGTTGATCGGCCATCTTCGGTGGCAGTGTTGCCGCGAGTTGATTCGAGCCGAGTCGAGTTGGCCAACTCGTTGCAACTCGGTGTTGCCGAGTTGAAGCGAGTTCCGAGTTGTGACTGATGGGTGATCCAGATCACTGATCTCTTTTTTTTTTTTTTTTTTTTTTTGGAGCGTTTGAAATAATATTACTCGGTCTGCAAAGCATTCCAAGATATCCGCTTGTTCAATTGGGTTTTGATCCAATATAGCCGGGTAGTTGTCCAGGAGGAAATGCCGTTACACACAGGTTTCAAGCCTTTGTGTGGGACTCTGGCCCTAGCCTACTCCATGTTTTCGAGTAGCCGGCCGTATACCCACTAAAACCCCCTTGGTATTTATTCAGTTGTCCGGCAGGGAATCTTCGTCAAGGAGCACTCCGCTCCAGGTGTTGAGTACCAAAGTCACTGGATTGTCGCGTCTCAAGTCTCTAACAGGCTATGCTCTTTGGCGGTGGGCACTACACCTCAGACGATACCTATCATCAAACATCATCCCCAAAATCGACGAAGTTCTCGAGGCCCCGTGAAGCTCCCGCCAGGGGCCGTCCGGAAAATAAGCTTTTTTAGGGCGAAAATTTCGAAAATCCTTGTCCAAACATAAGCTTTTTTAGGCCCAAAATCCGGTTGCCTTGTTCAGGGATAAGCTTTTTTAGGCCATCTTCAGACCATTTCATCCAAATTCACGCGACATTTGACCCAATCTTGTACTGATAGTAATCTTAATCTTCAATTTGATCCATCGCGAAATGCCGACCTCGGCATTTCCGGCACTTCGTTCTCCCTTACCGATGCCACGAAGCAGAACCACTGCCAGCAGCGTCGGTCGGGCTTCGGGCTTCCATCATTAAAGTACTCAATCCCTTCTTAGGAGATACAACACCACTCGTCCAATTCCGGTCCCATCCAATTTTGACTCGAGCTTTTGAGGAGCGAACTTTTGTGAAGGTCAGACTTCCCTTTGTTTTCTCCAGTAGATCTTCCTAATATTGAATGGACTTTCAGACCAGTGCTTTGTTTTCTATTCCGACATGCATTACTTCCCTCATAGCCAGTTGCGGCAACTCACATAGTCGCAAAGTGAACTGGAATCAGCCCCGGAGTCAACCCGTCTCTTCAGTTCTAATCCAAGCCAAAGGCATGCAACGCACGACGATTGTTAGAAGCCATCTTTAGACGCACTGCGCAACATAGTTTACTGGGTTCTGGTCAATACAGGGTCAATATATCTTTCACTCCTTGCCGCGACTCGCTTGCGATTTTGGCATCAAGACTGTTACCTAATCTTTTCACCGACCTGCGGCTTCCATGGCTTCGCTGCTCGCTCAAGATGAGCCTTTGGCAGCCTTCCAATTGTCAAAACGCAAGATTCGGGATGTTGAGCTCATCGTAGACGATCTGGCCCCACTTCAAGCAGGCAGCAAGCTCAAAGTTACTGGCACCTTATTAAATGCGGTCGGAGCTTTGATTCAGTTAGTTGCAGAGCAACAGGGAAACACCGACTTCACCATATTTTCCTCCTGGCTCAGTCCTTTAATTGCACGGCAAGTCAGGCAGGGAACTGCATACGGCACTATTGCAGGACTCATCGAGGCTGCGGTCTGTCTTCTTTCATTCTTTTTTGCCGTGATTAATACTGCGCTAGTGCCAGGGTCAGTCTGCTGAAATGCTTTTAGCCAAGGCCCGATGGTTGTTCCCAATGTGTGGTAGCAGTCCTCCACATTGGGTCCTTGGGTGGATGGAACTTGGAGCACGAGAATTCCATATCTTTGACGGCTTGCCTGAACTTCAGTCATACATGTGGGCTGAGCCGGTGCAATTATTCTCTTATTGCTTCTGGATCACTATTAAATTCCCACAGGCACTGACCGAGCTGGGGCAGACCGTATATCTGGCGCTCGGAAAGCGCGACATGGATTTACCCTCATGGAATGTCTTGAAACACTCTCCCTCAGAGCTCCAGCGCCAAATGAATGGCTGGGCTTGTGGATTCTTCGTCATTGATGCAATTAATGCTGTTGCATCTGGGGAGTCCACAGTTATCGTTGCGAATGATCGTACGGTGCGCGTTCAGAAGGAGACATTAGATCTGATATTGACCAACTTGGCGTGAGTCGATAAATATTTTGTCATCATTCATTACTGATACTAAGATAGTTTTCTCGAGCCTAAACTATCGGCAGGCCCTGCTGTCGATATTGCAGAAAATGTGGTAGTACATGCCACACCAAATCCGATGCAGATTATCCCCACAACCATCTCTGATGATGTCGAGATGCCGGCGGCAGAGATTGAGGAACCGAGGTAAATCAATGAGGTTCCTCAAATATCGTTTGAATTAATCATATGCACAGGCCCACGATATTTGCTCAACAATAAAAAAACTCTCCGCCTCCCAGGTCAGTCAATATATTTAGTGCTACGAACCTATTTAATTTCTCCTTAAATCCAGTTCTAAACAAAACGAGATAACCATTGAACAATCCAACAAATATTTGCCTCCCGTTACATCAGGGTCAGCAAACCACATTCAGTGTTTCGATACTTCGCTCATTCATTCATAGATCCGGTTCTAAACGCAAAGAGCCCCCTCAAAAAGTGACAACAAAGCCATTGAAGAAGCGCACAAAAAAGACGAGCCCGGAAGAGCGTGAGACCCAGCTTTTGAATAGTGAATGGGCTGAGACAGTCGAAGCACATCGTGTTCTTTGTGTGGGGTGCAAAACATGGATTGTGCTCGATTCCTCCCAGAAGTTCAAGCTTGACAACTGGCAAAATCACGAAAACTCGTGCCCTCACATAACCGGAAAGCGTCGAGTGCGCAAAGTCGTTACAAAGCCGTACGGTGGCCCAGTCGTGAGCCCGTCGATCCTTTGCCTATATCACAGATATCTAATAAGAATAGGCCTCTGGACATGCATCTATTTCTTCTTTTTTTGGTCAAGCGAAGCCTCTTGAGCGCCCGAATCTTAATACCCCAAAGTCAGAGGCTTCGAAAACGGATAATCGATCTTCCGATGCACAAGATAAGAAAACAAATAAAATAACTTACATATCGCGCGTGGTAAATGCGGTCCGTTCATACACTCAGTCGAATCAGGCTCTAGTTTAATTGCTTTTTCAGACCCCGAGCATCGCTGGCTTGTTTGACCCTGGTCCACACAAACCAACTCCACGGCCGCCACCGCTGCCCGCTGCGCCTCTGGAACCAAAATCCTGTAAACATTTGTCTGGAGACAAGTATATGGAGTACATTGAGCGCACCGAGACCCGTTCTATGGGAGGGGTTTCCACGGAGCTCCGGGGGCGAATCGCGCGGCAGGTTTTATTCCACAAGAAATTCCCGCCTCTGAAAAACGACTCACTCGTCGCAAACGGCGGCGCCACCGAACAGTTGATTCCGTCTGAAGGAAATGATTGTATTGCGTCGCCAGATTGGACGCTTGACGAGCATGATCAGCTTCACGGAAATCTTCGGGGCTTTTCACGCTGGGTAGTGCACTATGCGAAGAAGACCGTCGCTTCCGCTCATTGCGAGGATCTCACAGCTAATCTGGATCAAGTTTGCAATGCTTGCCTCGCGGTTTCGAAGGATGAATCGCTCCAGCGTTCCATACGCAGGGTAGGTGGTGTCTAAGAATCTCGTATATCTATTAATTGGATCACTCGCTAGAAAAATACGTTCAGCATGTAATGGTTCGCCAGCGCATACTCCTATCGGGAACTTTCAAAGAAAAACGCGAGAGGAAGGCTGGACTCGGTTACGTTCTAGACTTTGATGCTTCCGCTCTCACCCCGGAGGATCGCAAAATTGCGCAAGTGACGTTGACCGACACGGAAATGAACTCGCTCGTCGAGATTGCATTCAAGGAGGCGTCACTCCTATGTACTCAGTTCCTCCACATTCCTGCGCCGAAGCCGACCACATCTAAGCCCGTACTTTTGACGCCTCTCGGAGCGCCTGCGGCAAAGGCCCAACCCCGCCCGGCGGACGAGGATTCTGACCTCGAAACGGATGATGAGGACGCGGATGACATTGAAAACGAAGCGGTCCCAGAACCGTTCACCCGGGCGGGTGACGAGGATTCCCGAGGCATCTCACTGGCGGCCCATGATGCCGCACGCTATTCTGCATTATGCGAAGATTACGACGATGCGGTGAGGGCTGCAGAGACTGCCCCAGTTGTTTTCGGACCTCCGCCGCCGCCGCTGCCTACTGCGGCAGCTCCCATCCCTACCCCCGTGTCGCTTCGAAGCAATCTTATAGATGATTCAGGGAAGTTGTCTGTTACATTAATACTGAAGGCACAGCTTCAGCTGCAGTCGGGAACGACGACCCGTTCAGAGAAGACGGTGCAGATCGATTCAAAGTATGCACTGGGTCGAATCTCTAGGGGTATCGGACTAGAGGGAGATGACGATACAAACCCGGAGAAGATGACACATCAAGAAGCCTCACAGCTCACTCGCATCGCTCAAGATATTGGCGACAAGTCGGTCCAGACCAAAAGGCCACAGAAAGTCCGCGAGATGCGTTGGAAGAATCTTGCCACGAAGGTGCAAAACCTCGTGGATTCACGCAGTCGGTGTATATTTCTTTGAATAACTAACACACTGAGATGGATTTTTCAACAGTCCTCCCAAATATTGTTGCGAAAAATATTCAAAAGTTGAATCCACTAATATTTGGCTCCTACACGGTGATGTACAACGGAACTCGCTTTTACATTGGTGAGATCCTAGACGTGTACAAAAAGGGTATTAGCAGCCGTCATGGTTCAGTTCCACAGGCAGACTCGACATCCGGATTGTCTTATCTGTCTCTGCGCGTATACTTGCCACTTAGCACGGTACACTGACAGATATTCTTCCGCAATTGTTACTCATTTTTATTTGGTAATAGGGCCCCCAATCGAATGATGAGGACGAAGATGACGCAGAAGATGCTGTCGCTCCTTTGTTTTCCTGCTATGCAAAGACGGCTCGGCTTTATACCCACGCAAGAGTGGAACATCTTCTTTTCAATATTGGCCCCAATGCGTTTGAGCGGGCCGAAAAAGGATCGATAACAATCCGGCCTTCCTTCTGCCATCATGTCAATTTTCAAAAACTGGCAAACCGACCTCATTCTGGACCAGAAGCGCAAAGTTCCGTCCGGGGGACTGATGTCGAATGCATCGCTGCGTGATTCGGGGGAACGGAAGGCCTGTGTGGCCAAAATTGGCGATTTTGCGGAATCAGCGTGGATGGCCCAGAACACACTCCCTGGATTACCCATGCTAGCCAACATCCGGGACTTGGATTTCACATCGCTTGCCGGGATTGTACCGTCCGGGGTACCGATGCACGACGCATATTTGAGGGGATTGGCCGACATCGACGTTCTCGAGGCTGCTACATCCATCGCCCGATTCGCCACCACTGACGGTTCCCCGGCGCGCGGCGACCTCCCGGGACAGACCCTTGGCCTCTGGATCCCTCATGGACCCCGCAGACTCGACCGACCCGCAGACGCGGCGCCCCAATTCGCCAGCGATGCTGCTTCGCTGGCACCTGTGGCGATGATCGGAGAAGTCGGATGTCTACCCGAATCGTTCCGCTCTCTTCCAATCCCCATGTGGCTCGCTTACTTGGTCTTCTTCTGGATCACGACTCTCACTTGGACGCTGGGCCGGCGCGCCGTCACGAACTGGAGGCGTGCACCGTTATTGTTATGTTCCGTGGTTTGGGATATCCACGCCATGTCTATGCAAACTTGTGTGCACACACTTCCGCCTCAGTATCAACTGGCCGTACCAGCAGCGACGTCTGGCGCTTCGGATTCGACGGCGCCCGGATCCATTACGTCGGGCGGGATGCTACCATTGACTACCGGAATCCCAGGAACCCCTACTCGTGGCGGTGGCAGGATGAATCGCGATGATATCCCAGGCCGCGGCACACTGACTACGGACTCTGGGAACGGCATAGGTACCGGTGTTGGATGTACCGCTCTGGCCACAGACATTAAGATTATGTATTGGAACATATACCACAATTTTACCCTCAAATTGACCAGTGATGAGTTCCATTCAATACTGAAGGAATACGACATTATGTTTTTTGCGGAGACGGACATGCTTCCAGGCGAGGAGGATTCTGCTGATGTCCCACGTGGATATACCCTGGTCTCTCTTCCACGTAAACCTCGCCTCAGGACAAAGCGCCGTGGCGGAGGCATCGCATTATTGATTCGGGAGGATATTGAGTATGTCAAATCTCATCTTAGTTCACCCGACATTCTCGTCCTCGACCTGGGATCGCTGTGGCTGATCGGGGCATACATCCCCCCGGTAACTTCTCGATGGCAGGGCTGGACAGAGGTGGCTCCATTTCTCCAGTTCTGGGAGACGGTCGCATTATGCACCCAGAATGATGATAAGCCCGTGCTCGGGCTGACTGACATCAATGGACGAATTGCAGCCCTTCAAGTGCCAAAGTTTGCAGATGCTTGGCCACGAATTTCGGCGGATGCTAAAGTCGACTCCCGTGGACGAATGATCCTTGAGGAATGCGATAAATATGGCCTTTGCATTTTAAACGGCACGTCCCTTGAAACTGCTTCTCCCGGCCGTTTCACATCCCACCAACCTGGCGGCAAGTCAACCATCGATTATGGATTTGCTTCTGAGGGATTACTGCCTCTTGTTCGAAGTTTTCATGTCGAATGCCCAACACCTGACCCGAAAGACGACTGGGCAGACCACACTCGCATTTGCGTCACCCTGGATGCAGTTGCGATCTCCCGTAAACCACCACCGATATCTGCACGCCAACCTGCTCCAGACTTCTCCGGCTCAAAAAACGTTGATAGGCTGTATCAAGCCACAATGAATGCGAGAGAGACCCCCGAAGATGCATTGACTTCGCTTTATGGCCCTGTCCTTTCACAGTCTGCACCTATACACATTTATGTTGAAGGCATTGCTCCTGGATCGGTACGAACCAAATCTGCTGGCGCGGGTATATGCTTTGGCATCGGATCGTCGTTGAACACCTCTGTCAAGGTTCCAGGCCCGGGGAAAGCCACCGCAGACAGAGGAAGGATATTTGCAATTCATGAGGCGTTGCGGAAGGTTGACTCGGATAAGACACTGGTCATCTTTTGCACATCGAAGATGATCATACGCCAGTTGTGCTATTCTGCTGCGAAAAAAATGGCGCTTGGATGGCCTGGTCCGAACGGCGATATATTCAAGGATACGGTGTTACTACTGGCTAAAAGACACGGTCGGACGACTTTTGTGCACATAGAATCGAAGGCGAAGAACGATCGCAAGCAGGAAGCCTACTCTCTTGCAAAGGCCGCCTTACAAGTCGCACAATCGACAACATTATTTGAGCCAACCGCAGTTGGTACTATCAGCTGTAAAATTCTTCATCCTCAGGTCCCGGACATACGCAAGGTGGTAACGGACCTCGAGGAAACTTCGCCAGAGACGCCTAAACCGTGGAAGAACTGGGATGACGACACTGAAGAAAAAGCTGATGATGGCCACCATGGTCGTGCAAAAGTTCATTCACTACAAACTGGTCTTCGAGCAGAACTCTTCGCATGCAAAAACATCAAGGAGTTTTGGGACTTCGTGCGAAAGCGCACTGACCTCCGCCCAAAAAAGGCCAAGGTCTTCCTGGATGCCCTTGCCAAAGATTTTGAGGAACGACTCAACTATCCTGCGGTGCGGCCTGCGAATTTCAATGCGGAGCAGCTTGCGTTCAACGCCCGAATGGCTGTAAATTTAGCCACCGAACCGATGGACACTTCGCCACGCCAATCCTATACACGGGACATTACCCTTGACGAAATTGAGTGGATGAAGCGGCACATAACTGAGCATGGACTGGACACGGCCGTCGGGGTTGACAATTTCTCATACAGGGATTGCCTGGCCATCCCTAACGAGAAATTATTGGAATTCTTCCAGTATTGCGTTAAGAACCAGGACATGCCGCGTTATTGGTTGATTTCTTTGCTTATCGGGATTTTGAAAAAGGATAAGGACCCAACGGATCCCAAAGGCTATCGTCTTATCGCATTGGAATGCTGTATGTTAAAGATGCTCACATTGATAATTGACCGTCGTCTTCGAGAGGGAGCCGAAGATAGTGGTGCAATCCCAAAATCTCAGAACGGATTTCAGGAGCATCTTCGCACCAATGACAACGCCTTTGTCTTGCTTTGTCTCATCGATAAGGCGCAGGACCTGAAGAAACCCTTGTATGTGGCCTATCTAGACCTCAAAAATGCCTTCCCTGGGACGGACAGATCTACGCTCTGGGTCAAGCTGGCGAAACTCGGAATCTCAGGCCCAATGATACAATGGTTGAAATGCCTTTACGACAGGATTGGATACATCGTCCGACTGGTTGGACAGTACGCACCGGAGTTCAGGTCTTTGCTCGGAATTCTAACGGGCGATCCGGGTTCACCTCACTTATGGAATTTGTTCATGTCAGACTTTATCCTAGCTCATCACCCCGAGGATATTTGCTTGAATGGCGTGCTTATTAACCACATCGAACACGCGGATGATATAATGACAGCATCCTCCTGCACGTCAGGTTTCCAAGTCCATCTTAATGACTCACAATCCTGGGCCAATGACAACGGCTGCGAGACGTCGATCCCTAAATGTGTGTATCAAATCTTCGGACCTCGGCAAAAATTCTACCCCTCTTTCCACCTCGCCGGTGAAGCTATCGAGCTGGAGTCGAAGGCATGCTATCTAGGCCTCTGGTTCGAAACTGGCTGTAAATTTATATGGCGCGAGCAATATAGGGTGAAAGCGAAAAAGGCCTCGACTGTGGCCAATGTAATCTTGGGACTGGACCGTTTCATTGGAACTCTCCCAGTGTGGGACTTGCGCACTTTTTATATGGCCCGCGTGGACCCATACCTCATTGCTGGATGTGAAATCTGTCTGGACATCGAAGAAAAGAGTTTCAAACTGCTTGAACAAGTGCAACTCAAGTTTCTTCGCCGCATGCTTGGTATTGGATCGCGTTCCATGAAGGCCGTGTTGTATTCTGAGACTGGAATATGGCCGATAAGATACAGACGGGTATACTTGGCCCTCAAAAATCTGTGCTACTGAATCGGCCTCGACAAAGATAGACCTGCCTGGAATGCCTTACAAGAGTCGCTCAACTTAGCGCGTAACAGGCAGATTTCTTGGGTCAATGACTTACGGATCGTTCTCTCACGGCTCTATATTCCTGTGGAACTCGATATATCTGGGGCACTGGACATTGCTTTAATTGAAGACACAATGAAGCTTGTGAAAAAGTCAATGGAGGCGTGGATCGACAACGAAATTGAGACATCTGCACGGACCAAGGACCTTCTGGCGGGTCGCCTCGAAGTCGACAGCGAGACTGGGAAACTGGTGAAGAAGTCCCTTGACTTCCGTCACTACCTGAGGGTCAAAACTCCGGACCATCGTCGCGCGCTAACGCGCATGGTGTTGTCAAGTCATAGTCTTGCCGTAGAGCGTAGGAGGTGGAAGGAACGAGGCCAGCCCGTGGTCCCAAGGGAATGGCGTCGATGCCGATTCTGCCAAAATTCGATCGAAGACGCTGCACATGCACTGTTTATATGCAACAATCCGGAGCTCATGCAAGTACGCGAGGTGTTTCTGGTCGACCTATACGCGAAGATCCCCGAGTTCCAAGGCGCCTTCACGGAATCGATGGCATTGTTTCGGGCAGTCCTTGCCAAGAGGGAAGTCACGCCGATATTGGCTAAACTCGCATTCAACGTTCTCCGGATATATGATGCTACTCCGATGCTATTTCTGCAGCCACCGGCGGGGCCTTGATAGTTATACCTGGTTATCGGATCGTTCCTACTGGCCGCTTCTCATGGGCCTGGTGCTCTTCTTCGTTCATATCTTGATGAATGGCTCGCTCTAAACAAAATCTCTGGCCCCGTTTGTTCTTTGGAGCAGACTGGAGTTATGGTTGCATGCATCTGCAAAGGGAAAGCCATACGACAGCTTTCTGTGGACTGGTGGACACCGGGGATTTTTACCTGGGAGGAGAGTCAAGCTCCTCCTGTACACTTGCGTACTCCGCTTGTGGTCAGGTCCCACGTGGTTCTAACCGGAAGTCCAGCCATTAAAAACGGCCGGCCAGTCTACAGCTAGCCAGCGTCTTGTATGTTCGACCCCCTGGAATGATGATCGTGCTCGGTCGACATCTTGTAGAATTCTGTAAGGATAACCACCTACAGTACTACATGTTTGTCTTCCGTAAACTCGTTGTTCAGCCTGTGGACCACGCGAGTATAATATACCCCCCCCCCACCCCCCCATCGGACTCCGAAGCCCTACACTGCAAAATGCTGGACAGCCCTGACTAGATCGGGCGGCGACGTGTCGAAGGAGATAAAATTAACACTCAAGATTAAAGCTAAAGCTATTTAATGTAACTGATAATTGTGAGCTCTCCAGCACGGAGCAGCCGCGCTGGAGAGCGATTTTTTGGGGGGAACACGTGATGACCCTTGTCCGGTATAAGCTTTTTTAGGCCCAAAGTACGCCCGAGGATAAGCTGTTTTAGAGCCGGATTTGAGATTTTGCCCGGACGACCCCTGGCGGGAGCTTCACGGGGCCTAGTTCTCCACCCCTGTTGACGGCTCTCAAAATCCGTATTGGTGCGGATGCGCTGCGACCACCCTCAGAGTCCAGGTTTGGGAGAGCGCGTCCACAAGCGGGCTCGCGTCCAGTCGGAGAGTGAGGACGAACCAATATCCCCAAGTACACGCCGGACCCCGCGCGCAACCGCTACGAAGGCCCGAGCCGTATTCATCCGGTGCGTGTGTGTTTTACTGATATTAAAGCTGATTACGAGGCGTCATAGTGAATATTACGCACCGGGTGGAGCATTAGACTCACAAACAGGAGATGGAACATATGTAGAAGCACTGACGGATCAGTTGGACCAGGAAACACCATGTACATTTTATTTCCGCTGTATGTCGCCCCAGACCAGGAATAATTTCATTTCAGCACCCAAACAGCCTGCTCAGCACGCGCACGACGGCGCCAAACACGCCCAAGATGACGCGGAGAGCGACCTCGACGATGAGCTCCGGAGGGTTCATCTCCGCCTCACGCTCACGCTGTGGGAGAGGGATCGACAGGATGCTCTAATCGTCGAATACAGCAACGCTCTGCGGGATCAATCAGCGGAGAAATGGAAAGCCGAAGAGGATTTGGAGAAAGCCACCATCGCCGCAGCAGAAGAAGGAGAGGCGCATCGGGTTCTCAGAGATGTGACGGAGGAGAGAGATAACGCACTCGCACGTGTGCGTGAATGAGAGGAGGCCGCCGCTGCCGCTGGGTCTCTCGTAAAACTGACACTACCATATATTAACTAGATGGTACCGGTACACTATGTATTATGTTCATTTTAATTACGCCCTAACCTCAGGATCCATATTATTAAGTAGGTGCTGAAGCTCCTCGATTGTGCCCTTCAAAAGGAGCTCACGGATTGAAAACTCGCTCACGTCGCCCTCGATGAGATAGTCCTCTTCCTTGGCTAGATGATGAGAAGTGAAGTCGAGCCGAAGCTGCTTGTATGCGTATTTCAAGAGCTGGAGGATCTCCAGCAAGCCCGGTGAAAGCTTATTGCGGCGCAACCTACATGTCTCTTTGCTTGAGGAAAAGACACGTTCACAAGGAACAGAAGAGGCCTGGATAGGCAAAATATCCATTGCGACTTTGAACAGAATTGGCTTGTAACGTTCCTGGTTCTAGTGAGAATAGTCAGTATACGGTAGTGTAAGATGAGACGAAATTATAACCCACATCCCAATACTTGACGAGATTGAACCCTTCCCGCTCAACCAGGCCATCGTTCTTGTATGCCTGAAACTCGCGCACTGCGGCACGCCTGTCTTCCAGTACCGCCGCGGCCTCTGCAGCACGCAGTTCCGACACCGTTGGCTGACGAACATGGACAATGGGTACAGGCGTCGGAGGGGTTGATGTCAGAGCGGGGGGGAAGTCGTTTCGTGAAGACGGGAGAGAGGTAGGAACCGTGGAGTTTGAGAAGCTAGGTAGGGAAACCAAGCGCCGTGGTGTGTTAGACAAGTTGGCAAGGCGGGCCATTCCAGCTGCTTGGGCAGAGGCGGCAGTTCGTATGGCTGGGTCGGTAGCTGCTTGTGCCAGGGGAATCGGGGCACGCTTTGCCTTCTCGTGAGTCATGGCGCTCCGCAGTCACATACGCGGTCATCTGATTAATTTGTTAGGCAAGCACCACGAGTGATGCACGACATACCACGTCCAGCATCCATTTCTCTGCGTTCTCAGCATCTTCGGTGGGCCAATGGTTTTCAATTCATTCCGTCTTCGTAGTCGGGTTAATAACTAGAGAGGATCAGAAAAATGACGGCAGAGATTGCCAGACAGAGAACGAACTCATCGCTAGAGCATATGCACGTGTTTTCCGTCTCTTTATGCTGTATTCCTGTATTTTCGCAATTCCAACACCGATGTAATGGCTGAGCTCCGGGAGCGTCGTCTGAAGATTGATCCAGCTGTCGAGAAGGAGTTCGAATGCCGGTAGAGCGGCGCAGAGGGTGGGTGTTTTTTTCAGCAGAGAAGAGCTCTTGGGCAAGGTGTGGAACATGAAGTACCGATTGGATATCGTGCAGAACTTGGTACTGTAGTTCGTTGAATGCCAGGTGCGACAGAGAGTCCTGTGCCGCACGAGAAAGCCAGTTCTGAACAGCCTTTTTAAGATGATTAGACTCGGTAGGCCGCAACACATTAATGAGAAGTGTGCGCACCGGATAAAGCTCAATAACGCGCTCGGTCATCAAGAAGGTCGAAGACCAGCGTGTTTCGCAGTCCCAAAGTAGCTGGACCACACGGAGGTGAATATCGGGACCCCAGAGCCATTTATTTCCGTGCTCAATAGTTTCCCGAAGGTCAGCACGACGTTGGCCAGAGGCACGGCAGGCGGCGACAATTTGCCGGCTAATCTCGATTGGGTCCGATTCGAGAGCCTCAGCGTAGAGTGCCAGAGATTCG
Source organism: Mycena rebaudengoi (assembly GCA_029282285.1). NCBI lineage: Eukaryota > Fungi > Basidiomycota > Agaricomycetes > Agaricales > Mycenaceae > Mycena > Mycena rebaudengoi. The sequence continues at coordinate 214,135 of JARJCX010000102.1, read as the reverse complement.
GTCTTCTCCGGGTTGTTCGAGGACTCAAGGACCATTTCGGGGAACTCTTTTAACTCTTCTATGACGGTTTGAGATGCAATATTAATAACATGCGAGAAGCAGCTGTATTGATGAAATTAATATCGGTTCATTGAGCACGAAAGAGAGGATGTAGTCACCGAATCCTGTTGCCCTCCGCGTCGAAGAGATAGACCTCCGGTTCAGCGTCAAGCAGTTCTTTAAACTGTCTCATGAACGTGTTGTTATTGGGTGCACTGTCCATAGTCCACGTCCCAGACTGTTTATAAAAAAGAATTAGGAGGCTATTCAGAGAGAGATAACACGCTACAGACCTTGTGTAATATTTCCGCATCTTTAACTACCGAAAAACATATCTTGGCTAGGTTTTCTCTATCATGTTTTCCCTCAACGATGCGAAAAGCCAGAAGCCGGTTAGCGACAATGAGGTTGTGGTTCTCATCCCGCGTACAAAAATGCGAGGTGATCCCAAGGAAGGAGCGTAAGTTGGGGTCTGTCCAGATATCCGAGGTGAACGAGATTCGCCCATATGCCTTCTATGAGATACTTAAGGATTCGAAAGCTGTATTTAAACCTCGAAAAGGCGCACCTTGAACTCTTCGATAAGATCTTGATGTGCCTCGCTGTATTGTTCGAAAATCTTGTCCGTTACCGCTGTGCGATGGGGCAGATCGCGATCTGAAACGTCATCTCGCCCGAAGAGGGCGAAGTCGCGAAACTCTTCGCAGTCAACAACATTTATAGACTGTAATAGGTCGTGAATATAGAAGGAAATTATGACGGTTCATTTGTATAAATATTATTTTCCGCGCGCGAGCCAGGTTTAGCGCGCGCGCGAGCACAAATATGCGCGCGCGCCAGGTGGTTTCTAAAATAAAAGGTACAGATGCTACTTTACTGGTCAACTACGAGTGGAGCGACAATTTACAGCACAGACAAGAAGCAATAACATCAAAACGGGCCTAGGTAGTCCTCAACGGTGGCTTTCAAGTAGAGGAGCACCGGTTGACCTACCGAGTTGAAAGTCAGTGTCCGATGTGACCATGGCCATGCCACGGCCACGGAATTGAGACCCGTCAGGCCTGATCTGCTCGCGTTCTACTACATCCCAGAGTCTCGTCCCGGGCTAGCTCCATCGGCCTGCCGATACGACCTCGCCAGGCCCTGGTGGGGGTAGACAATGAGTATGAGGTGGCTAGGTCTTAGGCTGGGTATCGAGTCGTAATCTCGTCTTGCTTTGAGGTTGGCATGGAAATGGGTTGAACAGCGGCGTACATAGATGGTTGTGGTGGCAAGAAGGAAGACGCGTCCCAAGCTGACACAAGACCAAACATCGGGTTGATCCGTTCCCATGTTTGATATTGCAGTGTTTACTTGCGACTCTTTAGCTCTGCTCTGGATCTCAATATTTCATTCTGCCGTCTTTACTTATTCACAAAAATCCTGTATCACGCATGGCGGGCCTAAACCTGCTCTGATTTTGCAGATCACACTTTGATCGCACCGACAAAACTGCCGTCAAGTTGTTATTCAACGACGATTAGGGGTGCTCAATTCCTATCTCGTGGGCCCGTCCCGTGGCATATTTGGTCGAAACTAATAAAGATTCAAACTCCGCTTCGTCTTGGTCTCAACCCCACTGTTCCTACCCACATTTCAGAGACAAATGAGCCCCACAATATATTCAATCAGGTAAAGAATGGTACCCCAAGTGTTTATCTTCCTTCAATACAATGTTCACTGCCAGATATAAATATACTTGTATGAATGTGGTAAAACCCCCAAGTTGCGGGCCCCTCAAATTTGTCAGGCCTTGTAAAATTGATACAGATGAGTGACTAAAGATTAGGGTGAGTTCAGAGTCAAAGTTGGGCTAGGAAATGAAGCAAGAGGATGTGTAAAACGGTTTGTTTCCTGGCGGAGTTTGAATCTTTATTTGTTTCGACCAAATATGCCACGGGACGGGCCCACGAGATAGGAACTGAGCACCCCTATTGTCGCATACTCGGAGTAGATTTGGCTCTTTAATGCTGCAAATTGTAGTACACATCAAAGTGTTCCTCTTCTTTACTTGGTTGAATGGGGTAATAATATTTTTCGAAAGAGGATTAATAGTCACCTCGGAAAGTTCAAAATAACTCAGTGTCATGCCGATTTTGGTGGGAACGCTTTGGCATTCCGGCACTTCTCCGAGCCATATTTGCTTTGGGTCGGTGTTACTTCATTTAATACTTACTTGTATGGCCGTAACCGGAAGAAATAGGATCAATTATGTATCGGATCATATTGGCAACTTCGCTTTATCGAATAAAAAGTTAACAGCCATCACTGCCGGTGGGATTGGAACAATCAGAGCAAGACTCAAGTTAGGCCCTTCAGCCGTGTTACGGGATTTGTGAAAATAAACCATGCTGGCCTTGTGTGATGAAATACTCTAATATGCCAACCTTGACCAGCAACCACCACCTCTACTCTTTCCACCTAGCCTAGCCACCAACCTCGAAACAAGACGACCGTTGCGATTCGCTACCCAGTCTAAGACCCTGGTGCCATCCCTCAGTCTCATCATCGACCCCCGGCGAGTTCATGTCGGCATGCCAGAGCTAGCTTCCCCCTGCGAGCTCCGATGTGAAGGGATATACCCGCAATGCTAGCGGATAATGCCTGACGGGGCTCAAAGCAGCGGTGGCGTGGCCATGGTCATGCCAAGCACTGGCCTTTGGCCCTGTTGGCCAACAGGTCCTCTGATTGAGAGTCAAAGCCGCCGCTGAGGACCACCTAGGCCCGTTTTGATGTTATTACTCCTTGTCTGTGCTGTAAACTGTCGCTCCACTCGTAGTCGACTAGTAAAGTAGCATCTGTACCTTTTATTTTAGAAACCACCTAGCGTGCACGCATATTTGTGCTCGCGCATGCGCTAAACCTGGCGCGCGCACGGAAATAATATTTATACAAACGAACCGTCATAGAAATACAGTATTTAGGAAATAGAGACGCACCTGATCGTCGACTACAATCCACCGTAGCAACCGGTCAATCCATCCCTCCAGTGTGAATGGTTCTTGCTCCTTCGCGATCTGGCGTTCGGCAGCGTGCTTGAGCCCGAGGCGCCGGCAAGTGGGGTAATAAATTGGACCATGGTGGGCGATCAAATGCGTCCTGAGGTTTGATGAAAGACCACCAGGTGTGTTCTTCCAGACCTTCCAAGTGCTGAGAAGAACAGGTAAGAATACTTTAGGATATTCACAAACGAAAACCCTACGGGCAGAGACGACAGCCGACATGAGTGTGTTCAGCAGTGGGCTTTTCTGTAAGTAGGCCAGCATCTGTAAGGTTTTCCGAACCGGTACTTGCGGAAGGGAGAACTTCAGGAGCATCCTCGGATTTGAGAGGCCGCATGAAGAAGTACACATCAGTTGCATTGTTTGCGTGCCCTGTGTGCTTTCGTGAGTTGTGAGCAGCGTCCGGCTGCTGGGTGGACGCGGAGGCGTGGGGCGTTGGAATAGGTGTGGGCGCTGGCGTGACGGGGGTGTCGTTCGGCCTAATGGGAGTGCTGGGTGCCGGACTCGGGCCAACTCCACAGCTTGCCGCAGCTGCGACGGAGACACGTGGGTTAGTGGTGCTTGAAGACCGTGGTGTCTGTTTAACTTTAGGTGGCGCAGGGTTTCCAGAGGTGGCGATAGCACGTTTCCGTTTGCGTGCGGTCGATGGCACTGGGGTGGGACTGTTCGTTACATCGCCAAGGGGGAAGGCAACAGTATTCTGCTGTGGGAATTGAAACCCTTGGCTGTTATGGGGAGTCGACGACTGGGGAGAGCCATAGTTATACGGATGCATCACCACCTGCTGATAAAACGAGGACATCGCGACAGGAGTCCCATGGTACGGATATTCATAGATAGGGTGGTGCCCGGCAGGAGACTGATAAGAGGGGTATTGGAAGCCGCTAGGTCGGAACCGAGAATTGGCGCAGTGGCAGAGCTCCACATTCAAGCAGCCGCAGAGTGATTCCATCGGTTTTCGGGGCCACCGACGACGCGACGTCGACGGGAGAGCAAGAGTCGGTAAGACGGCAGCTGAAATTTTCGCTGATCACGCGGGCGCGTATCAAACTTCATCATCGCACTATCCCCGAAACTTACAGAACTTATAATAATTTGGACTCTGTGGACGCGTTGAGCAATAGAAGTATTAATTCGACACGTCGCGGTACACGCTGAGGGACATTGATGCGGGTGTTTGTAATCTCAGTGTTGGCATCACCCAAACCATCAGCAACTCACGAGTTACTCGAGTTGCAACTCGACTCGGCTCGGTACACCGAGTTGCGTAACTCGGTGTACTGAGCCGAGTTACAACTCGAGTTCTACTCGACTCGACGGCAACACTATTCGGTGGTAACCAGAAGTGTCCGGCAATCAACTTTAATCAACACGCACTGGAGTCGACTGGAGTTCACTGGAGTTCACCAGATCGACATAGGGGCCTCCACTGGAGTTCACTGAAGTTTACGAGTACTTCTGTTTACAGATGTTATCGTCCCTTGCAAATCTGAGGGGATCTAAAATTCATTTGAGACCGAAATCTGTGAGGGGCTTTTTAGGCTGTGTGAAGCCGAATTCATCACTGCCACTAATTTCAATACATTTAAACCTATTGAAAATAGTGGCTGGGGAGTTGCAGTTGTTTACGTACTCGGGGAAAAATGCCCCCTACTCGGTGAAAAATCAAAACCCCCTTAAACACGGACAAAAAACTTTTTTACCCGTGCCTTAATTTGGCTATATGAATGGACATTACCGAACATCGGATCATGCCGAGCACTCCTTTCTCACTTCATCCCAGTCGATGGATATCCCAACTTCCGTAGGTCATTTTACATCTGTGCATGGTTTCTTACCTTCTATTTCGTAATTAATTCATACTACGTCTCGACTCTCAGACCTTACCCAGCCTATAAATGGTGGTCGGCAACCCTGCCGGAAATCGGTGATGTGATTTCCGGTCTTCCCGATTAGGATATTTTGCCCCTATTTCGACTCTGAATCCTCGAAACACACCTCAAGGTTCTTGTATCAAGTTAAAAAAAGATGAGGATGTTGTCAAATCATTTAGAATCAGATTGAGAGGCACCAGAAGGAAAGAACTCTTTACACTACGGCATCTAGCATACACGCCATGAATGGGTCTAAAACTACAGCTTCGTGTGTATGCTATGATATTATAACTATGGTACAAAAAGTCTTATATTGGTCTAAGAAGAGAATAACTGTTGTAGAATTTAGATATTTATCCAGTACCAGGGAATACAGGCCATTTTGTGGGTGGAATTGGCAGTTTGTGATACTTCCCAACGGTCAAACAAAAAAGTGCTACAGATATTGATAGGAGTGCTCCTATCCCACCATATTATCTCACATAACCTACCCATTTAACTGCGTGTGGAAGGCAGTACGGTGACTGACCATCTTTTGTGCACCTGTCGGAGTTTGAATTTGGCTGTCAGTTGCCGATCACCACTATAAAGTCCAAATATAAGTTGATGGCCCGGCCTAGGGGCCGTGATCGAGACACGTGATGCCGTCGCGTCAACGCGCTCCTCACCGTTTCAGGCAATCTGACGTGTTGTTGGGCAATTTATTAATTCATACACGCATTTATTCATGCTCTGAGCTTGGCGGAGCACTTCAAGGCCTATTAGGAGCCATAGAGAGTATAAAATAGCGCAACTTCCTCAAATAGTGCCCATAAATTGAAGTATTGAATCCAATAAAATGTCTGGAGGGATGCTGCGATTCTGAAATGATGTACCGTCATGTATTAAGAGATTATATTGAGTTCATAAGGCACAAGGACTCATTTCACTTTTTTTTCTCAATGCATACTGTTGAAATATTTGGGCCTGAGATCCCACTGATACTGTAGCCTCTGAGATAGGATTATTGGGTGATTCAAGAGGGAATAAACATACCTCATCGCTCTTAATTAATTATTTTGCCCGCTCAAATATATATTTGTCCACCTTTTACTGATGCTTCCCAGGTGAAATTTTGTATTGAACTTGCAATTGAACCAGGTTTGAGAGCACGTTGGGGATCAGATAGGCCTTAAGAATACCCTGGGACTGGGACCTTCTATGCCAGCGTGTGCACAGGCCCAAAAAACATTGTATAAATATATATTGAACTCATGGATGGTGGGAAATGTCCAGAGAGAAGCCCCTTTCTGTTTGCGGCGCCCCATACTGCTGCCCCATGCTCCTACAGGTCCACATGTTGAGACTGCTTGGGTATGTGGTATATTGGTCTATCCACTTCAACTGTTGTTATCTTGGGTGGTCATAATATCCGATTTGTTTAACCGCCCCATAATTAATGTCTCTAGAGAGAGAGAGAAGAAAAGGGCCCATGTATCGCCACGGCCCTTTACCCCAAGTTCCTGCAAATTGATGAGCCAAGAGTTCCCCACGATAATCAATCACCACCATGCTTCTCCAATCACCACCCCCTGTCCCTGTTGCTAACAGTCGTGGTGTCGTGTCTGCACCCGCACCCTCTGGGGCGCCGTCTCTGGGCGCGCAGGTCGCCATCTCAGCCCCCGCTAGGTTTTTCCAGGAACAAGCAACTTGAAGCTATCTAATCAAATATTGTTTTATTACTTTACTTTTAGTTTAATATTGTGCAGGGAGTCAACCTGTAGCTTCCGAGTCTCTACACATTCTGGGGCGTCATCTCTACGCGCACAGATCGCCGTCTTAGCTACTGTTAGGTTTCCTGGAACGGCAAGCCATCTAATCAATGTTGTTTCATTATTTTACTTTTTAGTTTAATATCCACCGAACTCCAGCCAGGATCAGTGAAATCCACTGGAGATCTTACCCTACCACTGGGTATCATTGGAGATAGAATTAATCTGTACCCAGTGAAAACCGGTGATTCTCAATGAGAAAATTTGACATGTTGGAGGATGTCATGAAATGCTCACACCCACTGATCCCCACTGTAGGTTGGTGGAGAAGGATTCAAGGGAAATGAATCTCCAGCGATGTACAGTGGACTCCAGCACGGGCCGCCGGCGGCGGCCGGCTTTGCCGGCTCCGCGTATATTACTGGAATGGCTCGAGTCGCACCCCCTGCCCAGTTGAACGTAATGTTGCCGTAAGCCATTCCATGCTCCACGCCATCTGCGCTTCACAGAGCGCTGGAAGACAAATCTTGATTGGCACTCATTGTCAGCGCTTAAGGCGGGCTGGCGCCTAATCCTACGCGGGCCCGCGCCAAATTTTGAAAATCCCATCTCGTGATCCTGCAACATCCGAACTGCCAAAATTTCATCTCCACCGTCCATGGTTCTATCCTATCTGTAGCTATAGTAGGTTACAGCATCTTAGCATCTTAACCCCGATAGCGAATGAAATGGAAACACAACTGATCAAGATCAGACACCTGTACTGCTGTGTAATTACCGCGAAGCGCCGAAGCCTTTCAAGTTGTATTTTTAGGGTTGGCGCTAATTAACAGCACCATGAGGCTACGCATGCATGCATGATGTTCTGCAACATACCACCAGTGTGAGGTTTGCCGACGTTGGTGTCGGGAGGACTCAGTCTATTTACACGAAGGTTTCAATTAGTGGGGGAGTCACCTTTGCGCAGCACCTTGTCCTCGGGGTTCGAGAATCGAGATAGGCGCTGATGGAAGCACTGAGTGGCGACATCTGGAATGTATGTTGCATTTGCTGTCAACGCGACAGATATGTATCTATGCCTGATGTGGCTCAAATCGGTATCGGTTGTCCCATGCCTTTACAGCACCTTACAGCCGCGTTGATGCCGTGTGGTTGTTTGGTATATATAAGATTGGCTTCCTGGCCTTCAAGCTTCTTCCTCTCACAGCCATGTCCAAGTTGAAAACAGTGTGAGTATCCCGGACCTCCTGTCGAGACCTCTTATTCAATTAATGTCCTTGAATTAGCATTCAGCTTCACAGTAAGCACTTGCCTATGTTGATCCTGCCAAATCATGCTGAGTCCTTTCTCACAGGTATCCGTGTTACGTCCTTGACTAACCCCCACAATGATCTTCCGGGTGACATGAAAATGTTTGCCCAGCTTATTGTTGAGGAGAATATTTTGCATCAAACCTTGCCGGTGGCATCGGAGCATGATCAAACCAGTTGGAAACTCGGTTTTGGGTGTAACATGTACGTGTGTGATGGTTTTACACTATGGAATTGGGATTCGCTGTAATTCTCACTTCCTCTCACAGCCCACCCAATGCTCCTACTTTCTCCATGACAATCTTGCGCCAGAGTGAAACTGAAGGAACACGGCTTCTTGGCCATGTTGAAATCGGGCGAGGTGAAGTCCTTGGATCTGTGGAATCGAATAGGTGTAGTAGGTGCAGTGTCCATTACTTTCAGCACAGTTACTCAAAATTACAATGTAGCTTTGCAGCTCAAATTCAATACTGTGAATCCCGATGGCCCTTCTCTCAGATTCGATGCTGGTTTCTCAGTTACCGAGTTGCGGTCCCAGGAGGTATCTGGTTTAAATCTCAATGGTATGCAAGAAGATACAAGTGAGATTCCCTATATATTGTCAGAATACTTCCTGAATCATCTACAGTCGCCTCTGTCAAGAGTCATGGCATCAGAAGTGAGCTGCAGAAGATGTATGAAGATTCCAGGAAACCCCAATTTTCGATGGATTCTCTGCAGCTTTGGGTGATGCATGAGAGGATTCTACTCTGCTATCAAAGCAATGACAACAGGGCTCGATGCCTCAATATACTCGGGGATATTCTTTTACAGTCTTATGAGGCATCGGGGAATGTGGATGACCTGAATCAGGCCGTCTGTGCATACAATGATGCAGTGCGGGATGACCCAGGGCCGGTCATGTATCTTGCAGATCTTGGAAGGTCCTTGCAACATCGCTTTGACCTGTGTGGTCGCTTGCAGGATATCAACCAATCTGTCATGATGCTTGAGGCTGCTGTTGAGCGCACTTTGCAGGGGGATTCACATAAGGTTTCACTGCTGAATGACCTCGGGAATTCACTCCGTGGCCGCTTTGAGCGACTTGGTGGTCTTGATGATCTCAACCAGTCTGTATTGAGATTTGAAGCTGCTGTTACCCTCACTCGAGATGGCCACCCAGACAAGCCTTCACTGCTGAGTAACCTTGGGAATTCACTCCTTAGCCGCTTTGAGCAACTTGGTGGTCTTGATGATCTCAACCAGTCTGTATTGAGAAAAGAAGCTGCTGTTACTCTCACTCCAGATGGCCACCCGGACAAGCCTTCTCTGCTGAGTAACCTCGGGAATTCACTCCTTGGCCGCTTTGAGCGACTTGGTGGTCTTGATGATCTCAACCAGTCTGTATTTAGATTTGAAGCTGCTGCTACTCTCACTCCAGATGGCCACCCAAACAAGCCTTTACTGCTGAGTAACCTCGGGAATTCACTCCTCATGCGCTTTGAGCGACTTGGTGGTCTTGATGATCTCAACCAGTCTGTATTGAGATTGGAAGCTGCTGCTACTCTCACTCCAGATGGCCACCCAAACAAGCCTTCATGGCTGAGTAACCTCGGGAATTCACTCCTCATGCGCTTTGAGCAACTTGGTGGTGTTGATGATCTCAACCAGTCTGTTTTAAGATTGGAAGCTGCTGTTACTCTCACTCCAGATGGCCACCCAGACAAGCCTTCACAGCTGAGTAACCTCGGGAATTCACTCCTTGGCCGCTTTCAGCGACTTGGTGGTCTTGATGATCTCAACCAGTCTGTATTGAGATTTGAAGCTGCTGTTACCCTCACTCCAGATGGCCACCCAGACAAGCCTTCACTGCTGAGTAACCTCGGGAGTTCACTTGGCAGGCGCTTTCAGCAACTTGGTGGTCTTGATGATCTCAACCAGTCTGTATTGAGATGTGAAGCTGCTGTTACTCTCACTCCAGATGGCCACCCGGACAAGCCTTTATGGCTGAGTAACCTCGGGAATTCACTCCTTCACTGCTCTGAGCAACTTGGTAGTCTTGATGATCTCAACCAGTCTGTATTGAGATTGGAAGCTGCTGTTACTCTCACTCCAGATGGCCACCCAGACAAGCCTTCACGGCTGAGTAACCTCGGGAATTCACTTCTTGGCCGTTTCAAGCGACTTGGTGGACTTGATGATCTCAACCAGTCTGTATTAAGAAAAGAAGCTGCTGTTACTCTCACTCCAGATGGCCACCCAGCCAAGCCTTCACGGCTGAGTAACCTCGGGAATTCACTCCTTGGCCGCTTTGAGCGACTTGGTGGTCTTGATGATCTCAACCAGTCTGTATTGAGATTGGAAGCTGCCATTACCCTCACTCCAGATGGCCACCCGGCCAAGTCTTCATACCTGAGTAACCTTGGGAATTCACTCCTCCGTCGCTTTGAGCGACTTGGTGGTCTTGATGATCTCAACCAGTCTGTATTGAGATTTGAAGCTGCTGTTACTCTCACTCCAGATGACCACCCGAAGAAGCCTTTACTACTGAGTAACCTCGGGAATTCACGCCTTGGCTGCTTTGAGCGACTTGGTGGTCTTGATGATCTCAACCAGTCTGTATTGAGATTTGAAGCTGCTGTTACTCTCACTCCAGATGACCATCCAGACAAGCCTTCACGGCTGAGTAACCTCGGGAGTTCACTCAGCAGGCGCTTTGAGCGACTTGGTGGTCTTGTTGATCTCAACCAGTCTGTATTGAGATTTGAAGATGCTGTTACCCTCACTCCAGATGGCCGCCCGGACAAGCCTTCACGGCTGAGTAACCTCGGAAATTCACTCCTTGGCCGCTTTGAGCGACTTGGTGGTATTGATGATCTCAACCAGTCTGTATTGAGATTTGAAGCTGCTTTTTCTCTCACTCCAGATGGCCACCTGGACAAGCTTTTACTGCTGAGTAACCTCGGGAATTCACTCCATCGCCGCTTTGAGCGACTTGGTGGTCTTGATGATCTCAACCAGTCTGTATTGAGATTTGAAGCTGCTGTTACTCTCACTCCAGATGGCCACCCAGACAAGCCTTCATGGCTGAATCACCTCGGGACTTCACTCGGCAGGCGCTTTGGGCGACTTGGTGGTCTTGATGATCTCAACCAGTCTGTATTGAGATGTGAAGCTGCTGTTACTCTCACTCCAGATGGCCACCCGGACAAGCCTTTATGGCTGAGTAACCTCGGGAATTCACTCCTTGGCCGCTTTGAGCGACTTGGTGGTCTTGATGATCTCAACCAGTCTGTATTGAGATTGGAAGCTGCTGTTACCCTCACTCCAGATGGCCACCCGGCCAAGTCTTCATCCCTGAGTAACCTCGGGAATTCACTCCTCCGCCGCTTTGAGCGACTTGGTGGTCTTGATGATCTCAACCAGTCTGTATTGAGATTTGAAGCTGCTGTTACTCTCACTCCAGATGGCCACCCGAACAAGCCGTTATGGCTGAGTAACCTCGGGAATTCACTCCTTCGCCGCTCTGAGCGACTTGGTGGTCTTGATGATCTCAACCAGTCTGTATTGAGATTTGAAGCTGCTGTTACTCTCACTCCAGATGGCCACCCAGAAAAGCCTTCACGGCTGGGTAACCTCGGGAATTCACTCCTTGGCCGCTTTCAGCGACTTGGTGGTCTTGATGATCTCAACCAGTCTGTATTGAGATTTGAAGATGCTGTTGCTCTCACTCCAGATGGCCACCCAGACAAGCCTTCAATGCTGAGTAACCTTGGGATTTCACTCCTTGGCCGCTTTGAGCGACTTGGTGGTCTTGATGATCTCAACCAGTCTGTATTGAGATTGGAAGCTGCTGTTACTCTCACTCCAGATGGCCACCCAAACAAGCCTTTACTGCTGCGTAGCCTTGGGAATTCACTACATCAACGCTTTGAGCAGCTCCATGACCCTCAAGACACTCAGCAGCTGTTACGTCATTACACCTCAGCTGCATGCTCAGCAACAGGCCCTGCCAGCATCAGATTTCATGCAGCCACACAGTGGGCAAAACATGCCCATATTCATGAACCCTCATCGGTACTCAATGCATATACTACTGCCCTTGAACTTTTGCCTGAATTGGCATGGCTGGGGCTGTCCATCACCGATCGACATCATCACCTCTTGCAGGCAGGCCAAGTTGTGAGAAATGCTGCCTCAGCTGCAATTGCAGCACATGACTATGAGAAGGCTGTCGATTGGCTTGATCAGGGTCGTTCAGTTATATGGGGCCAGCTTCTCAATCTACGGACACCAGTAGATCAACTCAGGAAGAGCCATCCTGGCCTTGCTGATCGGCTTGTCTCGCTCTCCACCTCATTAGAAACTGCCGGCACTCGGAGCAATTCTGTTGCTGATCCTCTCAAACCAGAACCACTTGACTCCATTGCAAAGCAATCTCATGCCTTTGTTCTTGAAAGGAATCATGTCCTCCGACAGATCCGGGAGCTGCCAGGGTTTGAGAGGTTCTTATTATCCAAGCCCTTTTCTGAGCTCTTGCCTGCTGCGAAAATGGGCCCTGTTGCACTCTTGAATATCAGTGCATATAAATGTGATGCTCTGATTCTCATGCCAGATCTTGCAGAAGTCACCCATGTTCCACTAAGTGACTTCACGATTCATGAGGCAGAGGCCTTTGCCAAAGTTCTCGCATCAATTGTGGGAACTCCTGGACGCAATGAACGGTTATTTGGATTTCAAGAGGGAAATATGACTCCGGATGATATCTTTTCCTATATTCTCTCTGTGCTCTGGTTTAAAATTGTTAACCCTATCCTCGATGCACTCGCAATTACGGTAAGCTGATTAATCAACACATTCAAATTCCTTCCTAATGACTTTTGTAGACACCAGCGAGGCAAGATTTGGGACGTATCTGGTGGTGTCCAACAGGCCCACTAGCATTTCTTCCTATCCACGCAGCAGGAGTCTATGGGGAAAACCAAGCCTTTGGATCGAAATTATCCGACTTCCTTATTTCCTCTTACACACCATCATTGACCGCCTTGATCCAAGGGTTTCGCCCACATTCTGAATCCCAGGCAGAACTTCAATTCCTTGCTGTCACTCAACCATCAGCACAGGGGCAGTCCTACCTCCCAGGCACTCAGGACGAAATTGCATGCATTCAGCGGTGTCTTGAGGGTAAAAAGGTCCATCTTGAGTGGTTGGATTAAGAAATGGCCACAATAAACAAGGTTCAACAGGGCATGAAGAATTCCAGATGGGTCCATTTTGCCTGCCATGGTGTGCAAAGTGACTCTCCTACTGAGAGTGCCCTCCTCCTTGCTGGCAGCTCACGGTTGACACTCTCAAACATTATCCAGCTATCCCTCCCACATGCTGATCTGGCATTCCTCTCTGCATGTCAAACCGCCACTGGTTCTCAAGAGCTCCAAGATGAGTCGGTTCATCTCACCGCTGGGATGTTACTAGCAGGATACCGAGGTGTCATTGGGACGATGTGGTCTATTGATGACAATGATGCCCCACAAGTTGCCGGTGATGTTTATGCCCACCTATTGGAAGCATCACCTCCAGATCCAATGAGGGCTGCTCAGGCACTGCATCTCGCTGTTCAAAGGCTTCGACAACAGCCCAGACCCAAGAAATCCTTTTTACACTGGGTGCCTTTCATACATTTTGGAGTTTAACTTGGGGAACATACCAGCTGTGTAGGATACGGGTGGGATTTCCAGTAGTAGTGTGTGTAGTATCTGTAGGGCCCCTTATGAGTTAGAGTCTTGATTTTATTTGATGCAGTGTTAGAGATTTACAGCCTCTAAGGTAAAAGTCAGGCACATGCAACAACTCGGGAAGTAAGATATATTCATATGCCGTCCAACATGTATCGGGTCCAACCTGAGAAGCTTGGAGAATAAAATCAATGCCAGAGATCACAAGCTCAAGAGAAAAAAAGAGACTCGCAGGCTACTGATTTCCGACCGAGCTGAGTGTTAGTCTCCGCAAATTCGCACCAAAACGAGGTGAAAGAAATTCGGCTCAAAATCTGGAATAGATAGACAGACCAACAACATCTACCTTCCCACCCATAAATCTAATGCAATTTGCTAAGAAGCAAGCGTTGATATGAATATGTGGTTGATGTTGACCTCGACGGTGGCCTTGCATTTCAACACTATCTTTGACCTACATCAAGACATTAGTTTGAATGCAGACAAACATTTACTTACCACCGAGAACCATTCTCCATACGGCCTTTACTTTGACATGGCGACTGACATTAGAGAGTTTGTGCTGCAGCCATCAGAGCCATCTGATGGCTTTTTTGCATTGCGCGAACGGATGGCTAATGGCTTGAACCACTTTTGATGACAATATTTTTATCGTACCCTGATGGGAGATGACGGGATGCAGTTCTCATGTGTGTGTGTGGAGAACACTCACTGATTGGCCATCACTCAAATTTGTAATCTTCTTCTGGTTGTACTTGCATTTTTTAACCACAAAATGAAAAGGACATGTGACTAAAAAGACTTTGGAGAGTGCCTAGGGCTATTTTCACGTTCTTACTGTGCACTTAGGCTACCTGTGAATTTTTTTCTTGCAGCCATCAGCCATCCATTTGCACAATGCAAAAAAGCCATCAGATGGCTCTGATGACTGCAGCGCAAACTTAATTCTCTACCACGGTTGAATTGACCCACTTATTCCTGTTGATTTGGCACGTACATGGGCCACGAAAAGCCAACGGAACATTGGCGACGAGTGGCTGTAGACTTCATGAACTCAAGGTGGGGTTGAAAGATTATTATTTGCGACCCTGACGAATTGAACTCAATTTGAACTTAGTGAAAGTGATGAAGGCACTGGTTACATATATCAATACTGCTCTTCTTTTTTGGCTGGGGTACGAATTCATCCACGAGGGCCTCCGCCGGAGCCGACTGCCCATCGTTTATTACCAGTAAAAATTACCTTGCTTGACAAGGTCTCTCCAAACTCACAATTGCACCACTTTTCGCACCACCTGGATTGATCCGCTTCAACATGTTCCGTATCTTTTCGATGTCACCTGTCAGGGACTGCCGAATAAGTTCACTCTCTCTGCCTGAACTTTCGAGTACTGTGTCTACTACTTAAGACACATCCCCATCTTCAAGTACCCTCCTATCAGGCAGTCCAATGACACCAACACACTACACACTATCAACGACATGCTTAGCCGCAGTGCATTGTATTGCAGCTCAACCACTTCAGCTGGTAGGATAATCCTATTCTACTGTTGGGAGAGCTATATCATTATCCTATACTACACAACCACTAGCTATTAACTACTCCAATGATCCAACATATCCTATCTTTGAAATGAAATGAGCAAAGAGGATAAGATAGGATAGAAAAAACTTATCTTATCAGGCTGATCGAGCGGGCTTACAAGAAGAGAGATTAGATAGGATAGGATAACTCACCTTTGGTTGAGTCTGGGTAATCCTAAATCCAAAATTGTGACATCAAGAATCAAACGCAAGCCAAGTCAGACCAACAGTGGTTGAGATGGATAGGATATATTTGAATGCAGTGCATCTCTGTCGGACAATTGAAAGACAATGTCATTGGACAGTAACAAGGGAGGTAGGGCAAACACACGGTGGATCATTTCGTGGCACCATGGTCGGACTTGAGGCAGGCAGTGGCACCATGTATTGTGCCACTCGACGGCACAAGTCATCATCACTTCGAGACTTTTGATTGATGGTAGGGCTTGCAGTCCATGCAGAGTGGAAACACTAGATGGAAGAGGAGGAAGATGGTTCAAAAGAAAGGCCAGGGGGTGTAGAGACGAAGTGTGTATATGGTGGTCGAGATGAAAGCATTGATTGGTTGTGTCACAGACAGCATCACATCAGTTGGCAATAATTGTGCTTGATACGGCGCGTTGTCCACGCTTTCCCACGTATTTCATTTTTATTTTGGTAGTGTAAGCAGCGAGTTATAAATCCTATCCTATCCTATCCTATCCAGCTGATGTATTTTTTCAGAACCCGCTGGCAGGGTCAAATTTAGTTCCAGTTAGAAGTCCCATCCTATCCTATCCATTTTATTTTTCAGACACCATTGGTGTTGTGTGAATTTGTTGATATATCCTATCCACCCGTTGGATTATTTTTTTAGAACACCCCACTATTTGTTGTGTAGGATAACCAGTCGTTGAGATTCACCTATCCCACTTGATCCTATCTCAGATTTCGATGGGTTCAAACCAATGCCTCAAGAAGGGACCGGCGATTTCAATAATGCTTAACATTGGTTAAGCTAAATCGGTGGTTCAACAATCCTATCCTACTTCCCAAACAACATATTACACAACGGTCGGTAAATAGCCCCGTTAAAGGTTAACCATTGAACAACACGAGGAGAAATGAGAGTCTACCTTCCAACTGTTCGACGGTGTCGTGTTAAGAAGGCCTTTTTTCCTCAACTCTGTCTCCTGCGCCACCTCCTCATCCATCTTGTCCTGCTCGGACACCCCCGGAGTCGATTCATGTGCTTTGAAGCACGCCGCAGCCAGCTTAGTGTACATCCCATCTTTGAGGTGTGCATAGACTGCCCCCCCAGATCTCGGTAAGCTTGTAGCTTCAATAGCATTTCACACTGTAGCGGTCACCGTGAAGGACGTAATGGTTTGGGAAAATTCTTCCTCCCCCATATCCTTCTGCTCCACGGCTTGACCTCGATGGCCCCGGTCCCGGAACCATTTAACTCGGTCAACTGAAAGAAGTTGACAATCCGCACTCACTCTCAAGAAAGAATAAAATCACTCACGCTCAATGCTCCACTCGGCCTCCTCTCGAGGTGTCATACCTACTAGACGTTCCCACTGTCCAGAACCACTTTTTTATTTTTTTTATTTGGATCAAGAAAAAATAGGATAGGATTGCGAGTTTATCCTACCTATTTTGAAACCGAATGATTGTGAGTAATACTACCAGTGTCATCTGATGGTTTGACTGAGTTGGATTAAGAACAGTTGAGCACACAACTTAACTCAATCCCAGCCCAATCCGATGTCCAGGCCGATTTAGATAGGATTCCACAAATCCCACTATTCAAGCTCACGGGTGGGAAAAAATTGATTTGAGATGAGATGTAGGAATCCAAACCTAGGAGGATTCCTATCGTGGTAGGATACAATTATATATTATGCAGACTGGAACTTGGGATAGGATAGGACTACAGTGTTGCTGCTGCACCTATGTGGCCTAAGGTACCAGGGAAGGATTGATCCTAGCTCCCTCCCGAAGGCAGAGTAGGATTCATCCTAATGGCATCAGCCATTGTGCAGCTGAATGGCACAACGCCGCCGTCCGGCCTCGTCCGGCGTCCGGCTAGTGACCGGCTAGTGGAACTGGGGTGATTGGAAGAGGTAAATGGCAAAGGATACAGATATGCGCACGAGGAAGATAAGGGGTTTATATTGGGTTGACGCGGTCCAATTTAATAGAAAATTAAACAGAGCATTGCAATAAAACATCACTGTAATGCAGAGCTCCCAGCAAAGTACTAAACAGGGTTTCCAGCAAGGTCCTTGCCAATGAAGTCGGTGCTTCCTCGTAAATAATAGCGCTATTTTGTTTCTGCGCATGTCATTAAATTCCAACGAGGATATAGTTGAAAGTGAATTTCAGTACATAATATGCCTTCGAATGAGTCCGGCATCTACCTCAAGTTTGCTCAGAATTGCCAAAAAAAAAAAAACTTGGACTACACGAGAGAATCGAACTCAGCTTTCCATCTGTTGGCGTCCATTCCGTTAGATTGCGGATAATGTGCGAATTTATGCACGTGGGATGTTCGTCTTGCTTCTGAGCCCGTGTCATCTTCATTTGCAGTCCAAGTCGGTCCTCGATGGAGCCGAAAAACGAAAATATTCACCCGTAAGGCATATGCCGTGGACAAGTGAAAAGCAAGTGCGGAAAAAAAAAATGAAAAGCAAGTATACGAAAATACAAGGCAATGTCATGACACTGTCTAAAATGAGTACACACTCACTGAGCCATGGCCCATTAACAATCCAATCTTGGTCTTCGACATCGTGGATTAGAACATGGATGAGTTGTAGTGAATAATATGCCAGTGTAGATGGATGCCTGTTGTTGCGCGAATAAAAACAAGGGGTCTGTGCTGAGACTTCTGCACGAGAACACAGTGCGCACGAAGAACTGTGGTGTCAGCGAGGAGGATGGACGTACCGTGGGCCGTCATAGTACTAGTGTGGAGTACACGCACCGATAGGAGAGGCATAAAGCGCGCCGGGAGAAATAAATTCAAGGAGCCAGTATTATTTGAGAACCGGTACATCAATCGGATCATGCATGTTCCAAATAACGGAAGTTTCGTATCGCGTATCCGCCGCTTTGCATTTCTGCTGGTCCCGAGTTCAGCTTTTTGCGTGATATGAAAGTTGGTACGTCCCGAACCTTCAAAGGCCACGCGCAGAGAAGTCGCCGCCCAAAAAAAAAAAAAAAAGGCGGTAAATGCGAGTTGGGAAGTTGGGGGTGCGCAGGAAATGCGGCTTGCGGTACAATCACCAAGTCATAAACCAGCTGTAGATTTGGGGGATCCGTGCGTGGACTGCGCATAATTCTCGACGTCGTCAGCAAACAAAGGTTCAAGCTGACTACACCTCGTTAATGAGCTTTCCAGGGAGCCTTAGCCGATAAAGAGGGAGCGGGAGCGTCTTGAAACACGCAGGTTCCTACCACCATGATCGAAAGCCTGAAACCCGTGGTACGGCCTCATTACCCACAAAGAACCTCGAGGACGTGCTCGCAACTGCCCCATGCATTGCTAACCAAGCACAAAGAACCCCTCCGATCGCTGGGAACGAGCAAACCGTCGATTATCATGTTTTCACCTCGATCAGGGTCATTAATCTTGTTATAAAAGATTTCGCCCTCCCTCCGCCTCGATCTCGACCCCACTACGGTGGACTCACAGTTATAAGACTCAGAGCTCCAATCTACCGTCTGGTGCAGGTCGTCCGGACTCTGGTCTCGGCAGCGTCATCCAGATGTACGTGTCTGGATCCACCTCCGTTTCCTATTTTTGTTTCCTCTTCAACACGCTGCGGGTTTCTTAAGGACGTCCTATGTTATCTACATCTCAAATATTGTCCCTATATCCTGCTCGTATGTCTCTTGCTCTGCTCGCTGCGCCCCAAGGGGCGTCCACTAACGTTATCAATAAAATCCACTGGTACTGTGGTCTACTGTGGTCTACTATTTGTACTTATTTGTTCCACGTGATTCGCGAAGCGGCAAGTCAGCGGCGATCAAATTCGGCAATGCACGTCAATAAATCTAACATTTGACGCGCAGACTACCGGCGACGCACATTTGATTTCTGCTGCAACATTTGCCCACTCATTTGACTTTCCATCCTTGCTTACAGACCTCAAAGGGACACTCAGATGCTGTAATTAATTGTGAATGTGCAAGATTTTCTGATTAATTGTACAGTACATAAATACATCTGTCATTTCTTAGAAATATGACGATCTGATTCAGATACATCAGATGTGCATTGTATTTCCAAATGGTCTGAGGATCTCCTGACAATCGGTTCAGAGGACAAAGGGAGCAATGAATTGGCAAATTTGTTGATGGGGCTCTATTTGATGTGGTCTTGGCTTTCTTGTAGTTTAATCTCGAGTAATGGTAGCGACAGCTTGATTTGATTGAAACTGGTTTTTTGGATGCTTCAAATTTGTCAGCTGTGTAGAACATCCATCCAGCCCGCAAAAGCCACAGGGTTGGGAACCAACAGGGTTCGGTAGGCCCTCTTCATGGACACCCCTCAGAGCCATCAAAATGTGTTTAGCCACATGGTGCCGCATTTCATTGAGCTTCTTCACCACCCCACAAATGAGGCAAGGAATTTTATCAGATGCATGTAGCTTCTGCCTGGTCAAATGTTCGGGCACATTTTGTATAATGAGACAAGGTGTTCCTGGACAATTGTCAGGTACAGTCTGAAAATTATGAAAACATGACTTACCAAGTGCATCACAGTACGGAATGGAAGGATTCACAACCTTCACCAGCTGTTCAACATTTGTAGAAATTTCATTTCCATCGGGATCAAGTGACTGCCAGGCATCCTCCATTATTTCGGTTAGTTGCTGAGTGGGAATAGACCATGTTGCCTGTGCATTGGATCCAGAAGCTTTTGAAACAGAAGGACCCACTGGATGGATGAGAATGCCAGGAATTTCGGCAACAAACATTCGTTGAGTCTCATGATCCTCCCGTGTATTGACATCTAGAGACAGATACTGCCCACTCCATTCCCAGAAGGTTGCAGGTGCGGAATCTGGTCCTTCAATTAGAGGATTCTGCATTTCCATTAGTTGGCCAAGGACTGTAGCCTTAGACTCGGGATTTTCGAGGTCCAACAGTGATACTGCAGTTTGAATAAATTTGTCTGCACCAACTCTTATTCCTTTCACAAGGAAAATGCCCAAGCAGATTATTTCGGCAACATGAATTAATGTGGCTACCAAGTCTCCTGACTTCAGCAGATCATTGTCATCTAGATCTGTGGGATCGAAGTCTTCACATTTTCTGCTGCGAAGATCCTCTAAGGCTACACCACAGACTCACAGTGTTCGCATAGTGGCTTTTTTTGAGCGATTTGAACTGAGTGTTGCAACAAGAGAAGATTTCAGATATTGTTTGCCTTCTACTTCCAAAACTTTCGAAAATGCCACTGGCTCATCATCATCTTGGTTGGTGCCATCATCATGATCTTTAAGTGGTTCATCCGGAAAGAATTGATCAAGATCCATTCCCAGAGGCATATGCTGAAAATCATCATCCAAAAAGTTGGTCTGGACTGATTGGATATCTTCAGGAGATAGGACTGTCTGCCTGTTGCTATCATCCTCCTTCTCCACTCCCTCTTCTGTTTCTTTATCCCCAGGGAATAATGGAAGTTCATTTTCTTCCTCAGATCGTTTGTCTTCATGTTTTGCATCCAACCCCACATAGTGCCCGAGGGGTCTCAGAAGGTCACATTTCCGATCAGCAAATCTCTTGGTAAAATCCACTCGGCCAGATGGTCCAAAATATTCCTCAAGAAGATTATTGGCGGTAACTTCACCCGCATCCCACCTCTTTCGAAGCTCCACATATCCTACACATGCATCTCCTTTCCATGATGCTGGATTGACATGGTCAATGCCTAGTGCCCCACTTAAGCTAAGCCGGCGGTGGCCTCGGTCAAGATCAGGATTTCTTTGAAAGGCTGCATTAATTAAAGCAGCGACACCAAGCTTTCCAGCCAGTTGATCAGTGTCAAAGTTACGTGCATGATCCTGAGTTCAACAGTCTGCGAATACAACCTCCAGTCGGTCTGTCCCTTCAAGGATAATATAGAACTTCAAATTCGGATTCAGGATTTGCATTTTTGCAATCATGAAGATAATGTTTTTGATTGTCGCCTGAGAGTCTGAATACAGTGGTCCAGTAAAACAAAAAGAACCATGCTTGATTTCAAGAGCAGCAGCAAGAAAAGCATATGTTAACAAGGATTCAACTTGCTCAGAGAGGCTCATCTCCATTTTGATAAATGGGAAGACAAAGAAGCTTAGTACTTTGGAAAAAAACACAATGGCTTTCCTTGTCTGTACATCTGTAGGATTGATGGGGGGCGGCAAGTTTTGAAGTTTATACAGCTGCTGCACCAAAGCAACTGCCTTCGGAACATTCTGCTTGTCAGATCGATCGAGTAGTTGTTTTGCCTGTTTTATGGTGACATCTGGCAGTGCAGCTAGGTGCGTGACAATGTCATCTGGCTGAATGTTGGTGGGCCCAATCATAATCCCACCAGAGTTTCGCAGTAATGTGGCATCACCTGTTTTTAAAAAAAGAATTAGTCAATTGATAAATGAGTGCAAAATTGTGCCTATGTTTGAAAATGTGCTTTGGGTCACAGGTTGAAAGCTGACCATCCTTTGATGTGAAGCAGTTGAGCCCCAGCAATGAATGTGTGATTTTTCCCAAGGGAGATTGTGGATCTATTTCCATGACCATGCATAAAATATGCTTTGCAAGCCTGTAAGAAGAATCTCCATCACTTGCAAGGGATTCAATGCGGCCATGTAGTGCTCTACCCAGCGGATGGCTGTCCCAGGTATCCAGAACCGTTTGAATCCATTTAGCAAGCTCCACACCTTTCTCGGTTTTACAGGATGGAGAGAGCACCAGTGGAACTGGTGTATAATGTTCAAGCTCAGCATATGGGGCAATGGCAACAACTGTGCCATCACTGCCAAAGCACACTTTACCAGGATCTTTTTTATCCTTTTGGAGTGTTCCTCAATAGATTCCAGGCTGTCTACAGTCGTGCTGACTCGGTGCGAATGTTCCCGGCATAAGCCTGCAACAGCATCACAATCTGGGCAGTAACGGCATCTGGTCTCCAATGCTATCCCATCGAACATCAGAACATTCCCAGGAAGCTCACCACCCCCAAGAGCTGTAGGAGGTGGCTTAATCTCAGGATCCAAGAAGCTCGAAATATTGGCATAAATATCCACATGAGTAGGTATGCCAATGGATGCTACAAGTTTCGGAATCTTTTTGTGTCTCTTCACTGTTGACAAGGATGCTAATCCAAGAGACTTCTGAAGGGCATACAGAAGCCGTGGCCCACCAATTGCCTTGGCAAGAAAGGCTATGTCCATATCACGGGGAGTGAAGCCACCTCTTGCTTTAAAAGTCCCGGCAATTCCTCGTATCAGAGTAAAACAAATTGCCTGAGGACTTGCTCCACGTTTAACCAAGATGGTCAACATGTGTTGAAGGCCTGGAATATCATTAGTGGCGAGGAGCATCATTATTCTCCGGTGCTCGCTGATTTTCCGCTGGGAAACTGTGTTTGATTTTTTTGCATTACTGAGCTGGATGAGCAAATAATTAAAAAAGTAATACCAAAGAAGTTACCATTACTTGCCTGGGTTCTGAGATCTTTGGTTGACTGTGCCATGCTTTTCATTAGCTTCAGCTGCTGTTCTGCACTGAGATATTCCCAAGGGGTATGGGGAAGAGCTTCAGCAGCCCTAGCCATAAATTTTCGAAACTTTGATGATGACGGCAAAAGACAGCAAGAAATGCAAGGTCCAGTTGGGATATGACCACCACAGTCACCTGCATGAAACTGAATAGTATTTCCTTCTCCAAAGGATATAGGCTCCCATCCAACAGAATGGACTCCATGCTGAAGGTAGGGATAGGTCATCCAATGAGATCCCGGAGTCCATGGAATTGACACTCCTGGACAGTCCTTCAATATTGCTGTAGGAGTTAAATGGTCTGCAAAGGGAGCCTGAGGTTCTGCTATAATGGCTTCCATTCTAGGAATATTTGGCTCTGTTCCCAATAGAGAAAGGGCTGTGGTAATATTGCCAATTGATTCTTGGCGCACATGTGTCCGGTAATAAGGTCTTGGAGTTGCTGCTCCCATCGGGGTGGTGCTACCTGAGGCAGAGACCTAAAACAGAGTGTAAGAAAAGACTGAGTTTCAGAAAGAAGACCCACAAGGAAGTCCAGAGTGTTCAGGGCTGATGTACGAATATTAGGCTGAAATTGGTTCCCCTGCACAAATTTCAGCCTGAATCCATCAGATTGAACACCTAGAATTACCTGCTTCTGCTTGGCTTTGACTTTGCATGCATCTCGGTGTCTGATCAAGTTGTATCTATTTGCAGAAACCGTCATCTTGATCTCCGTACCGCACAGATCACAATTGACCCAGTGGATCTTGGTGGCTGGATCTATCCTGGTGATCACTTGGCCTGGGGGATCTACCAGTTCCATGCATACAGGCTGGTTGACTGCTTTGGCTTTCTTTCCTTCAGGACGGGGAGCCATGGTGGGGGATTAGGTATGAGACGAGGCTGTAACTCATGTGGCATCTTTTAATTAATCGATGAGGATTATCGGTCCGGGTGGGGCACATGACTACTATTCCCATAAGTACTAGTAAGTACCCGTATATCTAGTGTCCATTCCGCCCTCGGAACGCGTCTCAGACACGTTGAACGCGTCCAAACACATTCAAAAATAGCTTACCGAACTGCCGAAATGATCGCCGCTGATTTGCCGGCACTTTGCCGCTGACATGCATCAGATGCCAAATAGTAGACCACAGTACCAATGGATTTTATTGATAATGTTAGTGGACGCCCCCTGCTGCGCCCCCTCTGTCCTTGGTGGGAATTTTCTGAGCGCATCTGATGCTGAGTCAGCAACTGCACGTGCAACTAGGCAGCCTTGAAAACAGCTGGAAACAGTCTCCGGGAAGCACAGTAACGTTCATCGCAATAAAACCAGAGATTTGAAGGCATGCCTTCGGTTGATGTCGCTGGTGCGCAGTAACCACTTGTCCAAATCAACGACGAAGATGTGATGTTCGCCGAGAATTTTTGGCACGATCATGCAAGACCGGATATATAAAGTGCCTCATAATTTGGTGCTACTCCCTGCAACTACTGCATCCGGGCTATCGTATAAACCAAAGACGAACACACAGACCGACCGGTTCAGAACAGCTGTGATTGGACTTCTGAATAAAGTGGAACGAAAGAGATACATAAATATTGTGCTCAGAATTCTGACTCTCTCCATCGGCACGCATGCGTCACAGAACTGGCCCAAATTACATTGCCTGGCTCCGGATTTTTGAATGGATTTCGTGCAGGATGCCGAAGAACAACCATTTATTTATTCTGAGAGCTGAGGAAGGGGCTAGAGCGCAATGTGCAACAGTGAGGTTTCCCCGAGACAGATCATCCAACACCATGACTTGAGCTCCTCAAGATGGGAGATGTAACTGTATATGAGCTGCGAACTCTATCGACGGATGGATTATATGCGAGACATGGGGAACACGCTCTCGGGAGAGGTCAACACCTTCGCGGGCCTGCTCATCGGTGATCCATGCTCTCTGCAATTTATTTGTGGCTAAACTCGGTATCCAAACGATCCAGACAGCCAATTCTGTCCACTGTTACTAGTACACGCGCTCAAAAATTTCCTCTCATCTTGAAGGCATTGTTCTGAACGCCAAGGTCTCACATAATTATGTTGAAATTATGATACAAAAGCAAGCTGCGTGCACGGAATTCTGGGATCTAAGAATTCCACGGGCCAAGTAACACCAAAGCGGCACATGGCGTGTATACGTATGCTATCATCTCATTCATGGCTGCGAGGATTCGCCATGTGATGTTCAACATACACGCTAAAAATGTGCCTGGTTCAACTTGGATCAACCCAGTGAAGTTTCTAATGTTAACCCTCATTCTATATGCACGCCTAGTCACCGCAGCTGGTGCAATGCCGCTTCGAATCTGACACATCCTGCTCAACCCGAAATAGCTGCAGCCTACCCTTGCTCCATCTCCCCATATTACTTGCGCTGCATCAATACACCAATTGGAGCTGCATCAGCACGTAAAATATGGCGGGAGAGGTGCGGACTACAGCGGGAAAGTCGCCCTTTAATTGCAATCCAACAAATTTCTCCATATCGAGACTTGTTGACCATATGGCTCTCAAATTAGCGAAGCAGGAAGTGGATTCATCAGACACTTTCTATTACACAGACGGAATGGACCTCAAAGGGACACATTTGCTCGCGCTCCAGACGACCAGAACCACCAACAACTCTCTGGAAATGCTCAGTGGACGACTCAGAATATATGTGCCACATGCTAGACTGCCAATTATCCCAGTGGCACTCAACTTACGCACGTAGCGCATAAACTGAACCCACCAATGTTGAGTCTAAAAGGCTGCCTGAGATGTTTTGTGGTTGAAAAGTTGCACGCAAAGTCCTTGGAGAATTCCATTCCAGTTCCAGTGTATTGATTAGTGGTCTGACGATTTTTTCAGATTCGGAGAGGTGTTATATCAGTCGAGGTGAAGATGTCTTTACGTAAGCGAAGATGTCGTTGCTTTCAGCTGTAATCCAGACTCTACCGTGGGGCACAGGGAGACTTGTGGGGTCTGCGAGCTTGGCTTGGAAAACAGATGGAGGTCCAGGGGCGATGGTGTACTTAATTTCGCTTGCTTTGTACACCGGGATAATTCCTGGAAACCGGCGTTCGTTATTCGGACCGTGCCGTGTAATGCTACCTACCTACCTACCTACCGCATGGCGCTCAAGAGCTTCCAAGTCGCGTTTGGCCAAGAGTGGGGTGTTATTGGTATTGCGAAGGACGTTGGAACGCACCGTCTGATGATCGGTATTGAAATGGAATGCGCTGGTTACAGTTGGCGCGGTATGCGCGAGACAGGGCAATGCAGATGGATTGTTGGATATCCTGAGCTACTGGAGCGGATGTTGGGGTATGTGATGCGCCGAAGATTGGACAGGAAGAAGGAGATAGCGCAGAGGAGCCTTGCTTTTGTGTTCGTGGCGGGATTCATTCCAGGCAAAAAGGGTGGGGGCAAGAAAACGACGGCGCAGAGTAAATTTGGGAAACCGAGCGTACTACGTGCTCAAAAAAAAAATTCCTGCAAAGAGGGTTTCTCTTATGCTAGACGCGCCGGTCCTCGTAAGTCCGGGGGGATAGATGGGCGTGATGTCGATCCGCATGGTAAGTCCAAGCTGAATGCCTCTACGAACACACGATCAGACTGACACATCGAGATCAGCCTTCGTCTTGATGTACTTTTTGTGCGGTGCTAGTTCTGCGGCGGGTGTGGAGAAAGCCGGAGGAACATAGGGGGGGATGGGGGAAATGGAGTCGAAGAGTAACTGGGAGGTGGTGCGAGATTGGTGGGAAGAGAAAGCGGAAGGTGGAGGGGGGAGGGTAGTATTCGCATTGAATTCGGCGTCGGAGATAACGGAACGGGGGGCAGCGAGAAGTTCATGGGCGTGGAGTGGGCTGGGGGCGGGGGAACGAGGTGTGGATTGGATAGCATGGGATCTGGATGCAGTGCGCGGTATGTCGCGGATGGGAAGAGGATGGAGGTCAAGGAGATGGAGGGGTAAAAGGGGGAGTGGATGGGCATGATGTGACGTGCAGAGGAAACGCATGCGGGATGCGTGGAAGGGTGGTAGGATAAGAACGACGTGGAGACTAAAAGACGGTGCAGAGGTGGAGGAGGGAATGGAAGGTAGCGCAGGATGGGTGGATGGAGGGAGAGATAAGTGGAGTGGTGCGGGGTATACCGCTCGCGGCAGGAGCTTGGGCGGTGTGGAGAGGGAGTGCGTGGTGCAGAGGGGGTAAGAGGGGAGAATCCGTGAAAGAGCGAGTAAGTATGGGAGGTATACCGCAGGACGGGCGGGACGCGGAACGTAGGGTGCATGACCGATGTCTGACTGGAGAGGTGGAACGAGCTGCTCGATGGGAACGATGAAAGGTGGCCGCGGGAGCGGTGGATGTAATGGGAATAAGAATGGGCGTTGGGAAGGAAGGGAGAGGGCAGCAGGAGGGGCGGAAAGAGACATTGCGTAGTAGATGAAGATGAGCGGGTTAGGTCCCTCCATGTGCGAACTTCGTCTTGCGATATACTCGCGCCGTGGGTGTTAGTTTCTGCTGTTATATATGGGGAGGCGGGTATAAAGAGGGAGTGAGTGAAAGGAAGTGGGATGAAAGGATGGGAATGTACCAAAACGCGGGGAGTAGAGAAACAGGGCGCAGAGGTGGATACTGTGGGATGGGCGGGAACGGGCGCAGAAGTGGACGTGTCGAGAGCGCGAGAGCGAATGGAAAGAGCGAGGCGGGTTGGGAATAGAACGGCGCGCAACAGTGGAGGGCGGGGCGAGACAGGCAGGAGGGGAGTTGTGCAGGAAGGGACGGCAGGAAGCGGAGAGAGGCGGAGAAGCTACACATAAGCAGTAGAGGACGCAGGCGTAGGATGGCGAGATGGGTGAGGGTGCCGCATCGACCAGCAGGTGCAGGCATGGAGGGGAACGGGACAAAAAAAAGTAAAGTACAACTCTCGTCGTCGCCGCCGTTCGGCCTGCAGCTATGTGTCTCGCATGCTGTATATCAGGTCAGTCGTGGGCATGCCAGCGGCGCAGCGGATAACACACCTCCACGCCGATGAAAGCAAGAGCTCTTCGTCGGGTCTTTTTCGCCTGCTGGGCCATCCGTCCGAGTGCGCCAAAGCATACCTCGAGGCTCTTCATCGACTTCTTGCGCGGGAATTGGACGTAGCCGAGGCGCAAGGGTCGGCGCATAAGACGATGTAACGCACATGGATGCAGTATAAAGAGTGGCGGTGCATCTCGGCAGTAGTCGCCGGTCGGCACGCTCTCCGATTCACCCGCTCTTGACTGATGGGATGGCCGGCAAGCGGCGGGTCACAAACCAAACTTTTGCACGCTCGGGCCGCGCTTCGCGCGCCCCTCACTCGCGTCCGAAGGAGGATCGGAGATCGCCGAGCGGCACGTGGAGATTACATAACGTTTTTTGGCGACAATCCTGAGCACGGTATGACACAAAGTGTCCAAACAAGTTTGGTTTGTGAACCTTATGCGTAAACCACGTCGTTCTCGATGAAGCCCGGACGCTATGCTCATCCTCCAACAAATATCATGCATTTCACTCGGATTTACTCATATCCGAGTCGCAACTTAGCAGTAAGGCTCCAATCATTTAATTTTTGTGTATGGATCTGGGCGCACTAAACGGAAACGATACTTAAACGGTTTAAAACAGTCTACAAACAGTATTTTTGTAGGGTTTGATTTCCACCGTCAAGAACCTGTCCATGAAATGGGCTTCCAGTTTGAAATATGCTTGAGGATCTCTGGCGTGATTAACAACTTCTCCGAAGTCTGCAGGAGACGCAGAAGACGGCCAGCGGTGTGGAGGTCGGCAGTAGGAGGCCTCCATTACAACACGTGTATACCTCCGAATGGGGAACATTCGCATGCCCTCCTGAGGATTCGAACCTCCGCCTACCATTTCCATTTGAACCCTGAAATTTTAATGGATAAGAATGAACGATGTGGCCATTCATCGACGAGGGCTTATGTGCTTGATTTTAAACATAGATAATCCCGTCGGTTTCACTCTATTAATCTTGAGTAGCAATATTTCTCTGCGCCTTGTAATACCATGCCACAAAGGCCGCCGCAAAAGCGAAGTTTAGTACATATGCATATACCGTAGAACTGGCCCGGCATCTGCTTCAATTTAACTGGGACGGCCTGAATGGAAATTCATTCAGCTACACATGCTCGGGGGGATTGGCACTTCCCCCTTCCATTTCGTCACCCCTTCAATATTTTTTCATGCAAAAATCCTTTTGCCCGGAGTTCACACAGTGCCGGGATGAGACAGGGAGAATTTCGAATTCTAACGACATCACCAGAGAGGATTTATCATATTTCAAGTTAGAGCGGAGAAAATGTACACGGAGGATTAGCGCGACTCTAGTGGAGTTGGCGGCGCAGTGTACAAATATATTATGCCGGTGAGGGGCCGTGTAGTTGTGGCGACCGTTGGCACCAAGGAGACTCGCTACATATTAGGGGCGGTATTCGGTGACAGGAAGAAGCAGTCGTTCGAAGGTCCAGAAGCAGAAGAGTCACGGTAGGTAGGTGTCTTAGAGGCGGGAGGGTGAATTAAAGAGCCTGCGAAGACACGCAGAGAGGGGGGCTTTGAATTAGTGTTGCCGTTGAGTCGAGTCAGACTCGAGTTTTTACTCGACTCGAAAATCGAGTTATGTAACTCGATGCGATCGAGTCGAGTCGAGTTTGGACTCGAGTTGGATCGAGTTTGCTATCCCAAAATGGCCAAAACGTACACCCCGCCGGAAATTGGACCCAGTCTCAACCTAGGCTCCTCCCGTTCATCTACTAGAATAGGTCTCTGTATTTACACGCGCCAAAAGTGACCTGCAGCGACGACTAGTTCGATATATGTGCAAGTTCGGCTCATTTGGGGTGATGGCATCACTACTCATGATCGCGTGACTCGCGTCTCTCTTTCCTTCTCCACT
The DNA here is from genome assembly GCA_029282285.1 of Mycena rebaudengoi. NCBI lineage: Eukaryota > Fungi > Basidiomycota > Agaricomycetes > Agaricales > Mycenaceae > Mycena > Mycena rebaudengoi. The sequence goes on along the minus strand of JARJCX010000102.1, from coordinate 184,113 downwards.
CACCACCGCGTCCTCAAGCATGCATGAGCTGAGCTCTTGCCTATGTCGTGCTCCAGAGGAATGCAGGTGCCCAAATTCCCGCTGGCCTCGGTTATCACCCTCCCAATCCTTGTCGGAGCCCTCGGCTGGCACATCAAGCTCGACCAATCATCCAATGCATCCACCACCCCCAGTCCCCTTCTCTGGACCCTCGAGTTGCCCAGGATGCCGCCCCAGGATACGGCGCGTATCAGATCCAACTGCAGAGCAATACCATACCTTTTCCTACCTATATTCAAGCCTCCCAGAATTCACCGGATTCTATCCCTGTTACGCCGCCAAAAAAGCGCAAGCGCAAAGAAACTCCCGTAGGAACTCCGGCAGCTGCTGCTGCAGCAAAAAAAGCCCAAGAAGATCGTCTCCAGAAAGTCGTCGAACACCAATAATCCAGTATCTATTGATGCACCGCCTGCCTGCGGAGTCGGTCCCATTGTACCTCCATCTCCTATTCCCTCTACTTCTAGTTCCGTTGAAACTCCTTCACGCAACATCTTTGTGCCTACTTCTGCCCCTACCGATTCTGTTGACCCCCCACCTCCTTTCGTCGATGTCGCTCCGCAATCAGAGTCTGCGTCGGCTACTCGTACCGTCCCTGTACCGCAGCCTCAGCCGGATGTTTCCCACAAAAATTTTAGTACTAGGGGCGCTACCGATGTCTACTTCTTCGTCCGCCCTTTGAAGACCAATGTCCCTCCAGAGAAGCTCCCTACGGCCGAAAATATCGACGTGGCAACACCTGCACTGCTTACAGAGAAACCAAGTATGAAAGACTATCCTTTCCTCGGCTGCCGACTCTGCGAGTACGTCATAGTCTACAGAATACCCGGTTTAATCTGAAACCCACTTGTATATTCGTAAAGGCACTGGCAGGTGTGGAAAAATAGCAGCGGCGGTGTTACCACGAACATTCGCAAGCATCTAATCGACCATCATGACCAAATATTTCAGCCGATTGTCCGAAAGCTTGGCCTCAAGCACTCGGACGACATGGATCCCCAGTCGAAGGAGGAGTTTACAGTGGATGGATGGATTGAGAAGTTAATTCGTTGGATTGTAGCTGATGACCAAGTGTGTGATTTTTCTTCCCGCAAAGTTTCTGCAATGAATGTCCCATCCAGTCAATCAATGTCATCGACTGCAAAGAGTTTCGCGATTTCGTTCTTTTTGGCCGCAACGAAACAGAAAAAGATCTACCGCATAGAACGGCTCTCACCGAACGAATTCTCAAGCAGTACACTGAAGTTCGTAAAGCGCTCCTGGCAGAATTCAAGGCGAGATCTTCCCTTCCTAAATGTGTGCTATTCCTCATCTGGGTTCAGAGGGCCGAAGGGCAAATACACTTTACGGCAGATGTTTGGTCCGATGGCAATCTTACCGCCTTCATGGCCATAACCTCGCACTTCTGCATCCGCGACGAAAACGGAAATCTTGTTATTGCAAACCGGCTCCTTGCGTTTCGTCTTGTCGAAGGGAAACATGACGGCGAGAACTTCGGCAAAATAGGATTCGGAATTTTAAAAGACGCGGGAATCCTTCACCAGGTCAGTCATTCATCTCGTTTCCCTTTGTGTCTGTTAAAACAATCCAGTCCGGTCTCTGGACTCTTGATAGCGCGGGGAATAACGGCACATTCATGGTTCATCTCGGACATCTTTTAGCGGCGGAGCCCGGATTAGTGATTGAGTTTGACCCGGAGGGAAATCGTATTCAGTGCGTTGGAATACTCGTCCTCATTGACGTCGTTGATTTTAACGGTTCTCACAGTTGCTTCCCGCATGTTATAAATATTGCAACTCAAACAGTCCTGAAAGAGCTCAAAGAAAACCCTCGGCTTCCTGTAGTAACCTCTTCCAGCTCGCTTCCTTTCGCCCAATTAGCCGCCTACGCTGATGCAGTCGAGTCAGACCCGATTAGCGGTGGCCGGCAAATTGTCGCGGCGTGTCGAGCCTCAGGCCAACGTTGCAGCGACCTCCGGCAGGTGATTATTCAGGGCAACGAAGCAAAGACCTGGTCCCAAAACGGCACCATACGCCCTGTTCAACTGCTTCGAGACTGCGAGACACGATGGTCTTCGACATTTATGATGAATGACCGAGTTGTTGAGCTTTATCCTGTAAGTCTTTCGCTCTTTATGTTCAATATCCACGAGCACAGCTGAATGCTTCTTAGGCTGTCCAGTGTTTTCTCAAACATCCTCACCAAGAGTCGCTATCTCATCTTCTCTTCACGGAGGATCAGTTCCAAGTGCTCAGCGATATACAACTTATCCTGTCGATCCCCCACGCCGCACAGGAGCTGCTCTCCGCCGAAAAAACTCCGACGTTATCCATGGCGCCCCCCGCCTTCGAAATTCCACTAGTGTCTTGGTTGAATCTCCAGATAGAAATGCCCGAATTGGCACACTACATCGGAGTGGGCATTGCCAAAATCCAGGAATATGTTAACAAAGGTTGTAAAAGCCGGATTTACGCCCTCGCAATGAGTACGTTATGCTACTGATCCCGTCTATTCGCAATGCTGACATCCCCAGTCATCAATCCAACGATGAAGATGGATTGGATCGAAGCTCATTGGCCGGCCGAAGATGCACGAAAGGCGGAACAATGGATGGTTGAGGTAGTACGTCCCTCCTGCATTAATATTTTTAATTCTAGCCGATCTGTATACCAGATGGCAGCGTTTGCCACTGCCAGGAGACATGCAAATGCGCAGAAAACTAGTGTTTCATCCCCCACCACTCAAACTACACCTCAATCTATCTCATCTTCGTCTCGTGCCTCCGCAGCCCAGGTTTCAGGGTTCTCGCGCTTATCGGGGCTGACTACTATAGCTCGCAAGAAAGTCTCTTTACCTGGTGCTCCCAACACCGTCAATCCACATGCTGAGGCGGAACTATCCCAAACGACATCCCCGACCGAACCCGAGCCGCTAACGGCCACCGAGAAGGCAGAACATGAACGTTTGGCTTGTGAAGATGACCTACGAGTTGCAAGACGCGAGTTTGCAGATTATAAGAACGAACCACTCGAAATCTCGAACGCCTCGACGTGCTTCAATCTTGTGCGTTATTGGGACGTGAGTCTTTTGGGCTTGCGATATGCAGATCAAATTCTAATTTGCCATAGCTCAAATCCGAGTCAAAACCTATCATGTTCCGGGTCGCGTGTGATGTTTTACCCGCACAAGCATCTGCTGTGCCGTGCGAGCGTGTTTTTTCTTCGTCGTCCGAAACCGACACCAAGCGCCGGAACCATTTATATCCGACATTGTTTGAAAGCCTCCAATTCCTGAAGTATTCATATAATTTTAAACAGTCAAGATTGGACTTCATCGTGGGTATGGTGGCGCAAGAAGAAGACTACACTATCGAGGGAACTCTGTCGGACGTGGCAATTCGGGAGTTGGTTTTGGATGGAAAAACGGAGGAACTTGCAGATGTGCTGAAGAATATGAGAGAAGAACAAGATCCTGTACCACAGTAATACCCAGATATCCTCATACCCATGTATTTGATGAGATCGCAGCCGACGCGAGCGAAGGGAAGCCTGCGACCAAAGCGTGGGAATTCCACTTGTCTAACTCGACCAAACTCGAGTCAAAACTCGCCAAACTCGATCGATCAAGTTGGCGATCGAGTTACAACTCGACTCGACTCGACTCGACTCGACGGCAACACTACTTTGAATGAGTATCCTGCAGTGGCAGCCGATGTGCCGCCCCCAGCAGTGCCGGTGTTCCGGTGCAGTTCTCAGCCTCTTCTCTTGCTCTTCTCCATAGTTCAAAAACAAATTCACCTGGACAAGGAATGTGTGCATGCATTGTGAAGAGCGTGAGTCTGCTGATATCTAGAAAGCGGCACATTTACAGTACAATGTAATTATCATATACAGAGTTGTGATGTGACGGTCTGTAATTATGGTTCCGATGGTAACATCCAGCCTACACAATGTTCTGCTTGATACTGAGTGGGCTTCTACTGATTCTGTGAATATTTCCTAAGTTCCTTCCTTTTTTGAATTCTTTTTTGTGTTTGTCCCCATTTATACCCAGTAGAATGAAATAAAAACCGTTGCCAAGGATCCGGCCCGGTATGCACAGCCCCACTCAGGACACGTGCCATCAAAAACATGGCTGGTGGCCGTATTCCGAATTCGGAAGTAGCGACGACACATGTCAGCAGCTTTCTTGTAGATCCGCAATGACGATACTGTACTATTTCGACCAAGTGTTCACAGGGTGTTACGCGTTACGCACTAGTGTTCACTCAAACTGGTGTTCATTCCGTGGGAAAATACCATAATAGGGATCCCGGGCCGCGAAAATTTGAATTTCAGCCCAAATTTGATCCAAATCGGGACAATTTTGGCCCTGTTACGCGTTACGGGGGCCTAAAATGTTCAATTCACAAGTCCCCGTTACGTGTTATTTGAACAGTTGGTCAAAATAGTACAGTAGACCGGCGACCGATCTCTCGTATAAAGATAATTGTTCATAGAGAGCAGTGCACAGGCAACGATGCGTCGTCATTGTAGACCGGTGACCGATCTCTCGTCGTTCATAGAGAGACCGGTCAATCTGGGTTTAAATCCTTAGGAGGCCTGATCAGAGCCGGATCAGTCACGTTTCTGGCACGTGCATCGCACGAATGAAGGAAAGAAGAGCGCATTCCCGTCGTACTACGAACGGATAATTCGTATAAAAATTAGAGATGACTCAATTTGAGCGTATAAAACTGGAGGACTGGGTATAATTGTTTAAATATGCATCTTCCGAGTCCATTCGGCCAAATTACTGCAAACCAGCCCAAGTATGTGTTTCCAATATGTGGACCAGTTAACGGGCTGAATTTCAGGTGCTAATTGAGGCCTTGAGGATATTGGAGGTAGTTTAGGTGCTAATTATATTTTTATTGCATCGTTGTTGTCGGGTTTGCGCTTTTTCGATGATTTTTCTGTGATCAAAATGTGACTGATCGGGGCTCCTGAGAATTCAAACCCAGATCGACCGGTCTCTCTATGAACGACGAGAGATCGGTCACCGGTCTACAATGACGACGCGTCGTTGCCTGTGCACTACTGTAATATTGACCGAGCACACGCCGACAACGACCCTGCTGCTGCACCCCCGGCGCCCGATCCCCTCTATCCCGCCCGCCACTCGTGAAGGCGCGTAACGGAACTTTTCGGTCCTCCAACTCCACCTTCACCGCCACCAGCTCGCATTTCCCACGACGATCGCTGCATCGTGACTCCCCGCCATCTACTTCCCTCTCCGCCTCCGCCTCCACCTCCACCACATCCGCGATGTCCACTCCTCCCCGTGCCACGGAGATGTCTTAGCCAACTCCCGATCCTCCTCCTTGCTCTTGGAAATGTCGAGTACGCTGAAGGAGTAATGCGCTCGGAGAACGGGAGCTGGGGACGCAACGTGCGCAAGTACGATGTCTCATCACTGATGCCGGCGACCGCTCACTACAGTCCCATGTTTTCAGGTAAAGCGAGGCGTCAAACGCTCTGGATGGAGTGTAACCTAGTATACGGGCTTACAGAATCTTTGCGTAGGGATTGACTCAAGGAAACCGGTTGAAACGATATTTAAATTACAGAATTGTGGAAAAGTAAAAATAGCAGATGTTATGTTGCAGGCCTAGTGATTACGGAAATTACTATCTATTTCTAATGTGGCGTCTAATACTTGAAACGCCTCGACTGCACACTTGCGAACAAGGTAGTCCGGATCGCTGGGCCAGAAGCTTCAATTTTGCAGACAAGGAGGAAAGAGGCGAGCCATACTCAAACAGTGCGAAAATATCCTCTTGCGGCACTATCGCTACCACGGCCTGCACTGTTGATTCGTGCCCAATGAGTTCTCGCAGCAGTCGACACGTAGCCAACCGTATCGGGTGGGAGTATGAATGAAGCCCATTGAGGACGGCATTTAGCAGCTTTGTGATCGCCACGCTTTCGGCGCCTCCCCGCCATCTCGCGATCCGGGCAAGCAGGTTAATTACTGAAATGGTGAGAGTCAGTGGACAACCATTCGGGTATTCACTGGATGACTTTATAAGCCTCTGCGTAGATGCCAGTGGACAAAGGAGAGGAGACGTACCACCAGAGAGTTGCGAGCGAGTTGTACAGGCGCACATCGAGCACGACAGTCGCAGTGGACTCTTGGAACACCAAGCTCTCTAGCATTAGGAAAATGTGCTTGTATAAGTCGGTAGGGCGAGATCTCAGAAGTGTCTCTACGGCATTTAGTACATTCGCCTCCAAGACGGCTACTGCACTGAACTCGTTGTGGAACGCCAAGTGGGATAATATTTGAAATATCACTGGATAGCGCCATTTTGCGGTATTCGGACCCTTGAGCACGTCCACAAGGCGACCCAGCCGCTCTGCGTCGACAGATATTCTGGTTGTGACCGCTGGAAATTTGATATGGGGAACGCGAGATAGTACCCATAATGCTCCGTCAACAACCTGGGGCATATCACTGTGGCTAATAGCAAGGATGAGAGGCAGGGCACTACAGTGGTTGATGTCTCACCAAACGAGAGCCACAAGTGAACCGCAGGTTGCCTCAGCGGTGGCTTTACGCGAGTCATCAAACAATTTCGCAGTGACCCCCCGCCCACAACCTCGTAAGTGTGTCAATCGGCGCGATATCGTCGAGACTTTGTTGGATGAGCTTGTAAACCCCTGAGGAAATGTGTAATTGAAGGGAGACGTACCGCCAGAGAGTCCCAAGCATGTCGAGGGGGAGAATGTGGACAATGGCCTTCGCAGTGGACTCGTGGGATGCCAAGCTCTCCAGCATCTGGAAAATGTGCTGGCATAGGTCGGTGGGGCGAGATCCTAAAGTTTCTCCACGGAGTTTAGTATGTTTGCCTCCACGACGGCTACTGCACTGGACTCGTTGTGGAGTGTCAGGAGCGATAATGTCTGAAGTATCACTGGATACCGCCATTTTGCGGTGTTCGGAGCTTTCAGCATGTCCACAAGGCGACCCAGCCGCTCTGCGTTGACGGATACTCTGCTTGTTACCGGCGGGAATTTGATATTGGGAATACGAGATAGTACCCATAATGCTCCATCAACGGCTCCCTGGGGCATATCACTGTCACTAATAACAAGCATGAGAGGTGTGGCAGCGAATGTACTGTTGATATCTCACCACAGGAGAGCCACAAGTGAACCGCAGGTTTCCTCTGCGGTAGCTTTACGTGGGGCATCCACTACTTTCACAGTGACCCCCTCCCACCACCTCGTAAGTGTGTCAATTGGCGCGATATTGTCGACACTTTTATTGGATGAGATTGTAAACCTCCGAGGACATGTGTAAGTCAAGGGAGACATACCGCCAAAAAGTCCCAAGCAGGTCAAGGGGGAGTATGCGGGCAACGGCCATCGCAGTGGACTCGTAGGATCCCAAGCTCTCCAGCATCTGGAAAATGTGCTGGTATAGGTCGGTAGGGCAAGATCTCAGAAGTTGTTGCACAGAGTTCAGTACGTTCGCCTCCACGATGGCTACTGCACTGCACTCGTCGTAGAGTGCCAGGTGGGATAATGTCTGAAATATCACCGGATAGCGCCATTTTGCGGTCTTCGGAGCTTCGAGCATGTCCACAAGGTGAACCAGCAACTTTACCTCCACGGATACTCCGGTTGTGACTGGCGGGAATTGGATTTGGGCAACGCGAGATAGTAGCCATATTGCTCCATCAACGATCTGGGGCATATCACTGTCGCTGATAACAAAGATGAGAGAGAGGTGTGCCAGTAAACACAGTACCAATATCTCACCAAGCAAGAGCCACAAGTGAACTGCAGGTAGCCTCGGCAGTGGCTTTACGCGGGGCAGCCAGCAATCTCGTGGTCGCCAGAACCTCCCAACGGCTCGCAAGCGGGTCGATCAGTGCGGTACCGTCGACACTTTTGCTGCATGAGCTTAGTGTAAACCTCCAGGAAAGGTTTAGGTCAATGAAAACTCACTGCCAGCGAAGCCCAAGCAGGTCGAGGGGGAGCATGCGGACGACGGCTATCGCAGTGGACTCATGGGACGCTAAGTTCTCTAGTATCGAGAAAATATGCGAGTATAGGTTGGCGGGCCGAGATCTCAGAAGTTTTTCGATATGGTTTAGTATGCATGCCTCCACGGCGGCTACTGCAGTGCGCTCGTGGAGCACCAGGTTCGATACTATCTTGAGTATACAAAGACGGTGCAACTCTGTGGTGGATGAATCTTCGAGTATGTCCAGGAGGCGGTCCAGCAGCTTCCCCTCGACGGATGCTCCAGATGTGACGGGCGAAAATTTAATAAGGGAAGTCGAAGATAGTACAAATAGTACTCCATCAACGACATGTGGCACACGACTGTCGCTAATTGCACAAATGAGTGATGTGGAGCTGAACAACACAGGTGATATCTCACCACAGGAGAGCCACAAGTGAACCGCAGGTCGTCTCCGCGGTTACTTCACACTCGGCCAACCTCCCGAGGATCGGCCGTACGGCCTCCCACATCCTGATGTCCATTGCTACTGGTACTTCAAGTAGTTGGAGGAGGTCATGCAACATATTTGAGTCCGCCACCAATGCTTCAGGATCGCAAAACACTTTCCGGGACAGATCCTCCAGAATGGTGTGCTTCGTGGAAGTCGAGACATAGTCGCATCTGGATAACGAATCAATGCTGGGTGTCAGATGTCTTAGTGGATGAACATACAATAGGTAGCTCAAATAGAGCTCAAATTCCATCGCAGACAGTGGGATAGAGCGATTATTTATGATGAAGTCCAGTGCTTGGCGATTATACAGGAGCTTCATGAGTGGCTTCGCCGCCGCATGGAGGTTGATGGTTGGGCCACGAAGGTGAGGATTACTGTCCGACCACCAGCTGCGCGTACTTCCGAACGTTTGCTGGCGAGTAAGTGGTGGCATGGGGGAAGGTGGAAAGGTATGGAGATACAGCATTTGCACATGGCTGTGCCACAGGTGATTGGAGGAGATCCTAATTTTGGAAAGAATCAAACGCTGAGCGCTGGCAACCAGCAATGGGCGATGTGTTCCATGTAACCCATGCATTCAAGGAGAATATCCACGGGAGGGGACAGTAGAAAGGCATGGGGACACAGCATTTGCATTTCGCTGTACCACAGGTAACTTGGAGGAGATCCTAAATTTGGAAAGAATCAAGCGCCAAGCGCTGGCGACCAGCAATTGGGCGTGTAGCCCATGCATTCAAGGAGAATATCCACGGGACGGGACAGTAGAAAACGTGGGGACACAGCAGCTTTGCATTTCGCTGTACCACAGGTGATTTGGAGGAGATCAAAATTTGCAAAGAATCAAGCGCCAAGCGCTGGCGACCAGCAATGGGGCGATGCGTTCCGTGTAACCTATGCATTCAAGGAGAATATCCACGGGAGGGGACGCGTGAGATAGCATGATTCTGGAACTGTGTCGTGCGACCTGGGGCACCTGTACACTCGCTCAGAAGGTGGTTCTGCACCACGAAATCTCTCCAACGATGACGATGTCATCTGTCAGCGTGGATGACCAGTCATAATCTGCCTCCGTTAATGATGAAATGAATAGTTGCGGGGGGCTCCTGAAGAGAAAAAATTACCCTTTTACATATCGACGCTACTAGCGAACCGAGGCTCGAGCTACAACGAAAAAATCCGAAAACAGCGAACAAAGTCGACGAATTCTCAACTCCATTCCAGGAGGATTCAAAAACAGATTCATAGGCCTCATATTAAATTCAATATTTGGGGATCAGCACACAAACAATCATTCCCTTCCCTTTGTCCCGCCGCCCATCCCGCACCTGACGCGTCAATGTCGCGGCGTTCTTCGTGTCACCACAATATTCTCACATTCAAATTGCCAACATGACCAGAAAGCTCGTACCTATAAGACTTGTCTGGCAGAAGAATAAATTAAAGCGTAGTACCCTTTTGGTCCTTTTACGAGCGGGAGGTTTAGATGGACAGGAGAAGATAAATATTATGTAATGTATGTTAGTGAATCACGCAGGGCAGCGTCGATTCTGTAAATTGATTCTGGGCTGTTCCTCCTCTGGAGGATGTCGCAAAAGTCCTTTGTAGAAGATAAGTCGGTATAACTAAGTATAAGACAGTATAAGCTTGTAAGGTTTTTGGGGGGCCTATAAACTTCAGAATGGGGCTATCCTAGGTTATAAGGACTTACGGAGGTTATAAGTGGTTACAGGGTTATAGGAGGTTATAGCAGCTTATAACTGGCCGAAGTAAAATTTCGAACAGATCTTGCTCCCCTCCGCTGGTACTTTGTTGTACCAGCGGGAAGGAGAGTAGTTACTTTACTAGGTAGAATCATTATTATTAAGTATCAGTTAACAAGGTAGGTCAGGGTCAGTCTTCAGTAATTATATTATAAAGTGTTGAAGACTCAAATTACATTCAGAGTATCTATTATCAGTGCAGGGAAAAGCTCAGATGTCACCAACACAGTTTTGCACCGTGCTCAGCGCTCGGGTTGGAGTTCCACTCCACCGAGCTCCACCCGCTCCACAACTGACCTGTAAACTCACCCCAAAAACGGCGTTTTTTTTGGTGACTCGGCAGATTAGGATATTGGGACAATATATAGATGTCTCTCAGCCCTCAATGCCCCACAATTATCACTCAAGGATATATTGAATTGTAACTAGTTGTAAGCCTAGTATAAGTCGCCTGTAACTCGCTTATAAGCCTGTAAGCCTTCCTAACCCCTTATAGGTGATCAGGCCCTTTTGCGACAGAGGAACACGATTCTGAGTCGATTCTGATCCAGAATCAGCTCAAGAATCGATTTCAGAATCGGCTCTGTCTGACTCAAGTCTGACTGCTTTGACTTTACAAGTACTTATGTAATAAGTATTGTCCCTTTCAAAACTCAGATCACCCCTTTTCTCAGTTTTTGAGACTAGTGACGCTGATCATTGAGGGACTTTTTACTGGCCTTGTTGGGACAACTTAGTGGGAGTGCTAAATTTGATTCCAAAATTTGTAGTCTTTTTAGTGGCTGTAATGTTTACTGATGTTATTTTCCATCAAAACGGGATTTTTCACCGAGTAAAAAACTTTTTGTTCTTTGATGTTGTTACTTTTGAGGGGCCCCCTGCCAATTTCCGCCCTAAAGACGAAGCTCTAGCTCGGCAACCGTTGAATATGGTCCTCTAATTTAAAAGAAACATATGCAGCTGCGTGCTTTGACTACCTAGTCACACCAAGGTTTTTAGAACACCTGTGGTCCTGTCCGAAATATAAGACGTCCTTCAGAGAGGGGTCTCAGCCGGTCCGGTCCGAAATTCGGTCTGTTCCGGTACGACACTTCACCGATTCAGTAGTCTTGCTTTTTTTTCTATTCGCTGGTGGTGATGGTAGCATGTGGAAAGCGCTAGTCTAGTTCCCTGATTTTCGTGCATTCAGAACATGCCACGACGGCTGAAAGGTGTGTGGAGCTGATCGGCCGGGTTTGTTTTTGGTTGCGGACTGTCTTTACCTGTGGCATTGATGCTCGTAAGCATGTAATACTTATCCTCTTTCTTGTTTCTATCCTTGAACTTCCGCCGCTGTGGTACCGACTACTGAAAAGATTGAGAAGCTACATCACGTGTAGCCGCTCACCCTCTATTGCCCTCCGTTACTAACAGGGACATACAGTCTCGTTTAGGTGCAGAAAAAGTTGCTCTCAGGCTTATCCAGAGCAGAGTCCTTCGCCTCTTGAATGTGAATTTAACTCTCAGGTTTTATGCCCGCCTAATTATTGCACTGTAACCTGAATGAAGTTAAAATGACAATTGCGAAGTATGTAGAAAAGAAAAAAAAGGTAATTAAATGATTGCCTATTCAGCTACTTGTTCAATGTTGTTCAAGAACTTAAAAATAGGCCTCTTACTCCTGTCTTGTTCCTCCCCCTCCATCTTGTCTGAGGAAACCTGCCTCCATTTGGTGCTCTCCGCGGGTTTCATGCAAACCATCTGCATGCTCATAGCCGCCATTCTCTCGGCCACTCGAGCGTCCTGTGAATAATTAGCATGGGTAAAAATTTAATATTGAATTTTGTACCCTGGTGTGAGTACCATCCAGATAAACCAGGATAGATGATACGGAACCCTAGCCTCAGATGTCAGAATATTGCAATCACATGTGAGTGAGATAACACTTGATATATGAATAGTCCGAGGGAATGTGGTCCTTGTAAGGTGTCTATATTTACTGTGGAAATATGTTGCGAGTGCAAGAACCGGTGGTACGCGAGCACGGAATTAAGTGAGCGCACATGAAGTCAACATCTGCTCTTTATCAGCTCCCGTGCGAATTGTCCATCATTTTGGTTATTGAGACTTATTGTCGCTATTCGGGCAAGCAGGCCGAATCATTATCACAACTCTTGGAATGAGGCGGATGAATAATTATAAATGCAAGATGCACTCGCACTGAGATCCTATCACCAGTACATGACGGTTGATTATCAGGTATTACTGATGTTGAGGAGAACAAAAATTAAAAAAGGAAGTACGAGGTCATGCCGGGCGCAGCCACGGCCCTTTACCCCAAGTACCCTAATGATTGGAAGAATGAAATTACAACAAAGACAAGATATGACCTCGTGAGGCTTCGGACCCCCGCCCACCTTCCATTTACGATTCAGTGTCATCTTCACGAAGAATGGATGATGTGCTAGTTCATCTATTAACGTTTGTCTTAACTCGAAACTTAGGGACCACACAGTCAATCTTTCTTGACTTGCAGAAGAATAAACAGTGCATTGTCGGTGTTGCCAAAAGAGTGTTTCCTGGCCGCTCATAGATTCAAAACTCTGCATATGTAGGCTCTATGAATGGGTATTGGATAATGTCTCCACGGCACATACTAGAATCTAGGGCTATGCACTTACATGAACCTGAACTGGAATACGACTTCATCATGTTACAACATTGAAGTGCTGAGAGTGAAAATAAAAAGTGCAGTGCGCGTTGTTACTGCAAAAGGGATCATCCCCTCTGACATGCCCTTGAAAGGATTCGAGCCTCTGTCTTCCATTCATACGGGTATATATACCATTGCACGGCCATGGGTGGTACACCAGCTCAGTGTTCATCCATGAGGGCTTATTTCCGGAACTCAGATAATTCGATCAATTCCTGATCTCTCTTGCTCATGATTAAAAGAAACTATGCCACAACTTTGCCTTCAAACACGGATGTGCCAATTCATATACTTGGGGGTAAAGGCCGTGGCTACGCCCAGCATGCAACTCGTACTTACTTTTTTTTTTTTTGGGTAACAAGATCCAAATAATAAGAATAAGCCGCATCAAAATTAATGTGGACCCTCGTCGACTGATGCGTAGAATCCGAACATCTCAACCTTCTTTGCCATACATCATCAAACAATTACAGCCTCTTCTGCCACACAGCACCATACACAGCGGTGCGTGCGTCCTCTGAATTTAATCAGCGAATGTTGTTTTGTTGGGACAATAACACATCGGGAGGGCAATTACATTTAAAAGTACGAGCAACTACTACCAGACAACCAACCATCATACGTAGTTTCAATAAGTGCAGTCAAACCTGAGGACATAAAACAAAGTGTGTTATCAACTAATAAAAGGACCGGCTCAATTTTGCATGGTAAGAAGTGAGAAGCGATTCACAACTCAGACCGATAGACATGGGATATTCTAATATTATTTCCCATTTTGGGAACGAACAAGAAGCCAGGCGGAACATGTCGATCCAGCCCATTCACTCAATAAGGGAACCCCACAAATAGTTATAGTTGCTGTCGTCGAGAATGATGATGAGAGGATATTTGTGGATTAGATCAATGTATCTGTCTGGGTGCGCGATGGTCAGGGAGACTACGAAAATATATGAGAAAGTCGACGAGGATATAAGGCAAGGTAAATTACCAGACATCACAGAATTTTGGGTGAGGTATTTGACGAAAGGATGAAGTCAAGATAAGGGGGAACGCGGTGGGGTATTACAGAAACCGCCCACTTTTTAAACCCAATGTCCACAGGAGAGTCTTATAAAAAGTAACTTACTGGTGTCGTCGTACCCAAGAACCGTCTGAAAGCCGGCGGAGCTGGAAGACTGCCTGGGGGTACCGGGCTTAGCAGCGGGGCTAGCCACGCCTGCGATCCGAAGGTTTTTGGCGGCCGTTTTCTCTGCAAGTTGAATGAGTAAAAGAAGGATCATAAAAAATTGAGGTGACCAGGGGGTTTGTACGACTTGGTAGAAAAAGTGATTGCATCCTCGTCGATCTGAAGATGAATTTCCCGCTAGCCAAAGACAGCGCCTACACAGCCAACAACGCGTTCAGCCTCCTGCGCATGGAGGCGGACTGTGACATGGCGGACAGAAGGCGCATCAGATTTCGCCCCGCGACCATTGACAGGGCTTCACGCCGACAGAGATTGTGCACCGAAACTTCTCACGGAAGTATATAGGCATCACCGCTTGGAGCAGCATGTGGTTGATGCGAGCTGGGTTGATGTAATGACCATGCTGGACGAAGTCGAAGAGCATAAATATCTCACTAAAAGATTAAGTACATAGAAGACGAAGATCAGAGAAGAATAGACTAATGCCTCAGGAAGATCAGGAATAATCTGGGGCCAGCTGCTAAGAAGCATATTACCCGGTCCGGCCTTGGCACTGCACTGAAGGAGGAAATAATAAATTAATGTGGTAGACAAAAATATAAAGCACGGACGCACTAGAGATTCGGCAAACCGGGGTAGCTTGCAGCCAACAAGGGATCTTGAAGTTCGGTGTTGAAAGTTTCGTCCACATCCGGAGTTTGCTGAATAAAGAGAGCGTCAGGACAGCTCCAAAAAAATACAAGATGACGTATTCAACATGAAGAATGTTGTATTCTTCGAGAACGGCTTGAGAAGGCGGAGCTGCGGGGATGGTAGTCGCACGGGCCGAACGAAGAGATCTGCGAGGCTTCATGGGATGGGATCCGTCACGATTGCCGGAACCATGATTATGGCCGTCACGATCATCGTTAGACACAGAAGTCGCAATCAACCCAGCAGATCCTTCGGTAGCAGCCTCGCCATAACTATCACCAGAAGAACGCATGCTTGAGTCGGGCACATGGGACCTTTTCAACATTTCAGGTGTCACGGAGCCTAAGTTCTTAGACTGGAGGAACAATAAAAATTCGCTAAGACAAAGCATAGGCGTGAGTGGCCAAGTTGATATCGAACCCACATGAAAACGTACTGAAAATAGGCATCCTTCACGTGGGACAAAGGGCGCTCGTCAGATTGAAGGCCAGGAACAGGTGCGAGCTTGGATTCCGCTGATTTGGTGCGCCGAATGTCGAGAATGCTGAGACGAAGGGGCCGGGCCGAACACGAGAGAAGCACCGGAAGGAGACATGATGACAGAAGGAGACTGTTTCCCAGGTATTTTATCGGCTAAGTCTCTGATAAAAAAAATGATATCAATACGCATTCAACCCATAAATCAATAACCTACCCTTTATAGCCGTTCGTGACAAGCGACTTTTCGCCAATACCAACGGCGCCAGGAAAACGGACCCGCTTGCGAGCAGACCTGAATGCACAATAAGTGAGATACAAGGCAGTAAGGCAAAGGCGTACTCTGCATTGTCTATGTCATCTTCAATGGTATCGGGGGACAAAGAGGTTGGATATCCGCGCTTGCTGGCACGAGCCGCAGAATCGGATAGTTCCGGAGGTGGCGTAGCCTCCCATTCGATACTAATAACAGGCTTAAATTGAAGCTGAGTATGCTCGCGCAAATGGGAACTCACTGGCCGTCTGAGGAAGCGGACTCTGTTCCGACAGGCACCTTCATGATATTCTGAAGCGGGAACCTCAGGCTGGGGAATCATTTTCCTATGATGTATAAATAAATCGGGGAAAAAAAACAAAGAGTATCGGTTGGTAAACTCACTTTGGGATGCGTCCACCGGTTGACATTCTGGCGGTCCTGCGAACAGGTTTGCTTGGATAATAAATGCATGAGAAAAACGGGCAAGATAGACGTAAGATGAACGACATACTTGGTGGGGTCGCCTAGATATCTACAGGGAGGAATGCTGGTAAACCAATAAGGAAACATACAGAGCCTTTTCAAGGGCGAAATAGGAGGTCGATCGATCTTCTCGGCAGGAAGAGTCATAAATAGAATATGAAATAAAAACGTTGGCTATGGTAGCAGGACATGGAGTAGATTCCTACAGTAGGCTGTGCAGGAAGTCAAGGCGGATACGTCGATGGTAATGACCAATACGGGAGCGAGAAGTAAACAAGCTAGCATAGGTGAAACCGGCGGATAGGCACAGCAAAGAACAGCCCCAAAGGCACTGAGAGCGGATAATCAGGGACTCCCAATAGATTCCAGGAGGCTATACAGAAAGGAGTGGAGGGTAAACGGAAGGGGATCAAAGAGCTGGTGGAGCCGGTCGCAGAAATAGGTACCTGCATTGGAGACGAAAATTAAGGGACATACATTGGAGCACGTGATTGTCGATCCGGTCCATTTTCCACGAGGCTGTACAAAAAGGAGTGGACGGTAAATGGAAGGGGATCGAGGAGTTGATGGAGTCGATCGAAGAAAGAGGTACTTGCATCTGAGACGAAAATTAAGGGACATCCATTGGTGCGTGCGATCATTGAGACTATACCCCCGATCCAATGATTTTAATGCTGTGGCAAAAAATATGAGACGAAGTAAGAGCTATAAAAAATCGAAGAATATAGCGACAAACCACCAATCCAATATTCCGTCCTTCCCATTCCTCTCCTGCCTCAACATCACATACATTTACCCACTTCGGACTTTGTCGGATTCAGCATACAGCATGGACACTTTCTATGATAAATCTGCGGCTAGTGAGCATTTACATTCACAAAAAAAAAAGAGACATTAACTGACCAGTGTTTCGCAGAAAAATCGATTGAGCGTCTAGGGGAATACATGGCCCACCATCAGTTGACACTTAAAGAAGATTACTGCATCGGACCAGCCCATTTGATTGAAGTGAGTAGCTAAAAATCGAGGTTCTGCTGGTACTGACCTGGTGTTAGATGGACAATGTATGCGTCAGGACGCTAAGATTGCCCAGAGAATCGCCGAGGCCAAAGCCAAAAAAACAAGCCAAACCGACGTCGACAAGGACATGGGAAATAACAAGAGGAGGCTGGTTTTTGATGATCAAGACGAGGTGGAGCGAGTTGGGTCGCTGTTCCCGTTCGAGAACATGGTCGATGCCATCGGCGATGACGAGTGACGCATGGTGTTTGGCCTTGATTGGCAGCAGAGGCTGCGTTTTGTTTGGTCCCGTTCATGTAAATACACAATGATAGCTTGGCATTTAGTGGTTGCCATTTGGTTAGGTTAAGCAAATCTTGTTCACTTACACCTAATTTAATTTACAATCCGCGTTCCCCATCGTCTTGACTCAATTAGATCCTGAAGCAACCTCGAGTCATAAATGTTCAATTGACTGTACCCTCTGTACTCACTGTTCACCAAACTGACCGGCGATAATATTTCCAGAGAAGTTCCAGTGATTTCAATTCATACAGGCTGCAGAAGCACCGACTCCCAAGATCGGTGGAGGTCAGCATAATCACGATTCTCAGGCCTCGAACGGATTGTACTCAAGACCGTCAGCAATGGCTATTACTCGGACGCGAGGTACTGCGTAGAAGCCGAAGGAAATACCACGCGGTAGGCAGAAAATACAGGACGGGAGCGTGGATATTCAGTTCCACAAGTAGTGCACTGGTAGTAGTAATGATCATATGTGGTTGCCCCAATCAGACGTTCAGCCAGATCATCTATCAAAGTTGAGATTGTCATTCAATACCGCTTACAGACTTCCAGTGGGACCCGCTCAACCGCATGATGGGCCTAAATCGAATGTGATAGATATTGAAAACGGGGCAGGCCAAGATCGCGGGTCATAGAAACACGCGAGTCACGGACGGCATTAACCGAACATCGGAGATGCCCGATTAAATCAACGACAAAAAACTTTTTTAACTGTATGTGCGCGTGTGATGATTTTTCACCGAGTAGGGGGTATTTTTCCCCGAGTAAGTAAATACGAACAATCAACCAAATACGAACAAAGGCACAGCCGCTATTTTTAATAGCTTTTTGTCTAATGTAAATAGTGGCAGTGTCTAAAAAGTCTAGCTACAGCCACTAAAAGGGTCCCTCAACGAAATCGGAAACTAGTAAAAAAGTGATCGAATTTGGGTGCCCTGAGATTTGAAAGAAACGATAACATATGTAAACATAAGTACTCGTAATAAGGGCTATCTTCTCCTAACATGGATAACATCATCTCCTTTCTCCTTGAAATGTATGTAAATGAAAACAAATGTCGCGTGCAAAGCATAATACCCTTCCCCTGATCCGCCAATGAGCTTCGCACTAGTAAAATGGCTGGGGTACCAGTTTATCCTCGAGTGTTTTTTACTAGCCTCGAACCGAGACATAACTCAGTCAATTTGGAAAGAAAAAAATGACCCAGTCCTTGGTGGAGCCAAAAAAAGAAAACAATGGCGCCGTCACAATTGGGAGGATTCTATTCACCCCTGCAATATTTCCCATTTCTACCACAAGGAATGGCTGATGTGCCCATTCATGCATAATCCTGCTTTTATTCACCGATGGCACTGTGTATTCTTCCCAGCTTTCTTCGGTAAAAAAATCCCAACTCACTTGAAGCAAGAAACAGGAGATTCAGTACATCAGCCCAGGAACGAGTCGGGCCGGGCCTTCCCCGTTACTCCACCTCGGGCGGATTACAACCCCCACGTCCTCGATCGGTGAGTACAAATAACGTGGATGCCGTGACAAATCAGCCACAGGGTCATTTTTCTTTCCAGGCCATATACCAGCCCAATTTCTTTTTTTTTTTTCGATGGACCACTAAAACGAGGATGCCTCGATGATTCCCCGGGGAGGATCCGAACCCCCGCCTCCCGTTTGCAGACATTGTGACTTAGGTAATGCATAATGGTGATGCCATCCTGCTGTCTGGTATGGTGGTGGTAGTAGTTTCTTTGAGGCATGAGACAGTTTATTCAATAGATGTAATAGTTAACGGTGGAAGTACGAAGGAAATTGAGGGAGGGAGCCAGTTGTGGAGTCGCAACACCGTGTTGCATCGATGACGTTGGCTGACGCCGCAGCAAACAATTGTAAACACGTTTGGAGCAGCTATATTTTGGAAAGGTGTAAAAACTTTTGAAAAGAGCTGTAACATTTGTCTTAACTCGAAACTTAGGGACCACACAATCAATCTTTCTTGACTTGCACGAGAATAAAAAGTGCATTGTCGGTGCTGCGGACTTACCCAGTCATCTCGAGGAATTGCATATAATGGGTGACTATTCATATTTTTCAATATAAAATTTTACTCTAGAATAAAATACAGAACGCTTTGATCACGCACTATTTGCCCGTGTTGCATTCGGGGGTGTCGCAAGACATGTGTCATTGCTTTCCTCATTCTTCCTCCTTTGCGGTCCCTTCTCCCTACTTCTCGCACGGTGCTCAAGATCCTCTCGCCGCGGCGTGCCATCCGCGCCCATCCTTTCCGCCGTCCTCGCGGTGCGCCACATTCCGCGCACCACAACCTGCGATCGTGATGGTCGTGAACAGCTTCTACATCCCCACCGCCGTGCCTCCCGCCCTAGTCTCCTTTCTTCCCTCCACAGACGGCCCAAATCCGTGTACGCTCTTCCTCCGCACCGCAATCCTCGTGCGTCGCCTCCTAGTAGGAGTCCTAGACATGCTCGACACCGCGCCTGTCCGCCCTCCGCCTCCGCGTCGGAATATTAATCTTTGGCCCACGCACGGAAACTACTCAGATGTACAGAACCGTCGTATCTCTCTCTCCTGCTCCGTCGTGTCTGTACATTCCTTGCGCACCACCCACGCGCATTTCACTGCCGTTTTTTTTTTGTCGGCCACTCGTCTACGCCTCCCAGCCTTTCCAATTTCGCCCAGGTTCTCATTCGTTCAAACCTCTTTTTTACTAATTAATTTTCTTCCTAGTGTTCGGCGCGCGCACGATCCGCCGTATCAAACAAAATACTGGACGCGAGACCCGCCCGATTCTCTCTGCATCTTTACAGCCAAAGCGGCGAATAGCTGGTACGTAGTACTAGTAACATCTACTGGTAGGCCACCATGACCTGATATATCAGTTCAATGAGAACCGCTCCTCGGTTCTCTCTCAATGTCATCGTATCCTCCATTGACTTCAATGTGCCGTGTGGTATTAAATTCCAAGCAATATCGGCACGAGAGGCGGCACGAAGACAAAAACAAGTGGATTATGTGGCATCGGACCTCATAGTGGAGTTTGAAGGCTTACGGACACTCATGCGCTCAGAGCCCAGCTAGCCGCAAAACTAGCGGAGCCCAGCCAGGCTGTTTCGGGACGTCGCGAGGCGTGACGAGGTGGGAACTAGCCGGGCCTCGCCGGAGCTAGACGTGGATTTTTTGCGCCTCGCCAGGCCTCCCTACATCTAGAAAATCACTTCGGCTGCCTGGAGCCTGAACGCAGTGAGTATTCGTAGCTTTATAAAGTCACATTTCGGTGTTCTTGTCGGGACCGGGATCTAATTAACCCGACCGAATTAAGAACGACGCCGTCTACACCCGGTTGACGCCGGGTGTACGAGAACGACACCATCTGTCAAATGTTAACCTCTGATTCCGTTGGGTTGGAAAGCTCTTGGCGTCCCGTGCTCGTGCCTCGACCCCAGCGATATTACCAGGTTGAAGCTCGTACTTGTACGACCCGTGGCTTTGAAGGTTCAAATTTTGCGTCCCGAGGCCAAACTTTGATTCATGGGACAGGGGCTTATTCTAATGAAACCTGGTTTCTCCGGAAAGCTGCAAGTGCTATCAGGTAGCCGGGTTCCCAGAAGAACCCCTTCGCCCGTCGTGTGGAGCCTGTCCCGGTTCATACTCATAACACTTGGGCGTAAGCTTGTAGAACAACTTTTTCAGTCCAAACAATGCCACCCAAAGCTGTTCGCTGAATCCAAAAGGACATGAGAAATTAAACTTTGCTGAATGAACCTCAAAATGGCAATATGTGGACGAAATGTGATAGCGATGGCATATAACCAGGAAAAGGCAAGTCCTTATTACATTGCCGGCTGGCTTGGACCCAGTTCAGTATTTTTTGATGGGATGCGAATCTGTTGCGGCCTGCAAGTTGTTTTTCCCCCCGGACGGAAAGGTTTGGTGAAGGAGATGCCGACGGGGGCAGGCATCAAATATTCAAGGTTCGACATTATTGCTGGCCTTGCTCATTAGGATATTAATATTCCAATATTTCTCTGATGCCCGGGGTTCCTGAGAAACCGGGTTTTTCATTAGACCCCGCCCCGCCAACACCGTGCGCCACCGCGCGGCAAACTTCGCTCACCGCCGGACCCAAGTTAAAGACACTTGACATGATCTGCTGCCAAGACTTTAATTTATGCTTCCTTGGCACGAAATTTTTCCTTTCTGGAGAGTCGAGTTCTGACAAAATTGGCTGGCTATGTCTCCGAGACTCGGATAGAAGAGGTATTTTGTCACCCTGGTCCTTGGGCGAAGTTTTCCAAGATGTCTTGGCTCTTTTGGCGGCACGGTGAAACTTGCGCCGCAGCTAAAAATATTCCATCCTCAGCGAATTTAAGCCCCCTGCCCTCAGCAACAATCCTTCACTCTCTTCGCCACCACCAACCAGCTTGCTAACCCAGCGAATCGGCTCAACCCTCATCATGCAGCTCACACCCATCCTCATCGGCGTCCTCGCCGCCCTCACCGCCACGGCCTCGGCCACGCAAACCTTCGCTAACCGGGGCACCACCCCGGCAGGCTGGGACTTTGTTCTCAAGGAGCACCAAGGCACAGTGGACCAAGTTACCAACGTCGTCTACGGCACGAACGGCACCGCCATCAAGGTGACGCAGACCTCCGACCCAGCCTACCACGACCGCTACCACTCCGAGGTGCACCACTTCCAGGGGTACCATCGCAGCGAGCAGGGCTTCTACGGCTTCGCGTTCCGGCTGCAGCAGGACTGGCAGTTTGCGCCAGCGCAGTCGTACAACCTGGCCCAGTTCATCGCCGACTTCACCGACACGGGCTGCGACGACTGGATGCCCTCGAGCATGGTGTGGATCATCGGCAACCAGCTGGCCACCCGAGTGAAAACGGGTTCCGTCTGCCACCAGGACCCCCCCGTCGAGTTCAAGAACCTGGCCACCGTCTCTGCCGGTACTTGGCACAAGGTGGTCATCCAGGCCAACTGGCAGAATGACGGCACCGGGTTCTACAAGCTTTGGTTTGACGGGGTGAAGGTGCTGGAGAAGTTTAACATTGCCACGACCATCGCCGAGACCCGCGAGTTCCAGTTCCACATTGGGCTTTATGCTAACGGGTGGCATGACGATGTGGGGGGCATGAAGGGGACACAGCCGTTTAGGCAGGTGTGGTACGACCAGATCGGGATGGGGACCACGTTTGCCGATGCGGATCCGGATCAGTGGTCTTAGGGGCGTTATTGGTCACTTTTTTGTCAAGGAGATTGTACATGTGTCTGTTCTATCACTCAACATGTCACTAGAGGACTTAGATGCTTTATTTGTAGACTGCTTTTAGAGGTTTCTGGATATGCTAAGCTTGCTGCCAATGAGAGGGGAATTGAGGTTGGCCAGAGTCCGTCGAAGAGAATTTGAATACTGAAGAGGGTAGGGTGATCAACCGCGCGAAGGAGAGGCTGAAAATCGGGTAAAGGAGAATAACGCGCTTCCCCAATGGTAGAATCAAAGGGAGTTTCGTCGTTTTCACTGCCAAAATAGAATGATGTGAGTCTTCAGCAATAATCGAAGGAGGAAAAAAAGAATGATATGGAAATTGCCGAAGCTTCCGCTATTGAATTAAACCATGAACCCGTATGGAAACCAGTAGTTGAAAACTAATTGGCAGAATGCACCACACAGTGTATCACAGTTTTCACCTCATTACTTCGTTCAGGAAGCATTGCCTAGGAACGATGTTACAAAGGAGAACCAGCTGCTTCGTATATAAAGTCTCATTGGTGATTAGAAGTAACACGAGTAGCCCTTGTGAATGAATAGGCACATCAGCCATTTTTTGTGGAAATAGTGAAAGTTGATCAATGTGACCGCGCCATTTTTTGAGGGTGGAGTAGAATCCTCCCGGTGAGTTGGCTCAAACAAGATCCAGCTCTACGTCGCTCCTTTTAATTTTCCTCTGATTTAGTCCGGCGAACATCGAAGGAATAAAAGCCTCCGTTTACTAATCAGCGCGTCACCCTTTCACTGTAGCAGGCGAAGCTCTTTTTGATTGGTGCCGACGTTTCACTGCAGTACTGGCTAAATGCATGTTTTTTTTGCACTCTACGGCAAAGGAATTTTTGGCGAGCCGTGAAGACGGAACAGAAAGTTGAAGTGGAGCTTGAAAAGCCTCATACGGACAACGTAGTTTTATAGAGAGAGAGCGATTCCGACGGCACTAAGGAGGAAGTACCGAAGACGAAGCTTTTTGCAGCAGTTTTGATGGTTATATAGGAAGAATGAGAAATTATGCCACGAATAAAAGCCACACCAAGAAAAAGAGGGATATAGACGAGAACAAAAATTGGCCAGAGTCCGTCGAAGAGAATTTATTTCAAAATGGAGAGATGGCTTCGCAATAGCGCGTACCGGAAATTTATAGTGTAATAGTTTCAACCCTTTTCGAATCCGCCTGGTGGAATCTGTTCACCGCACATGTGCTATTATTCTTCTCATTTATGCAGATCCTCCATCATTAATCGACACACCACCCTTGCATTTTAGCAAATTTTACGGAGGGAAACGGGGGATCGTCTCCTTTTGGTGGTTTTCTTCTTGCAGTCGGCTTGGAATTTCTCAAATTCATCATGGGTTCGTTTTTATTATAAATCGTTTGGAACGTAATTGCCCGATTTGAGTGGAGTTTTCCGCTTTAGTAAAATAACTGACCGGGTGCATGCTGCTCGCAATGATAAGCATATCTATGCGCAGACATCGCCGCCATTGACTAATTGGCGAGTCGTTCTCGAGCTCTGTGCTTCTTCTTTACAAAGTGTGAGGAAGATGGAGGCTCATTTCTTTCCTCTTATCATGTCCATCCCAACTTGCAATAATGAAGGCTCGGTGGACGATGAAGAAGAGGTATACCGGGTTGAAATTCTCTTGGTAGCCTTATACGCTTTTCTTTGCCGGTATTTTTTTTTACCCACTTCAAAATTGATTTTTTGTAAATATAGAATTTGCTCTAAAGATATACAGATCGGTGCAAACAACTGTCTAGTATATAAGGTTGATAGAATATATTATTTCAGATATCCGCGCTTGGACCACGGACTGTTTGTGTCTGTGTCACTCGGGGAGCGTTGCACGACACACGTCACTCCTCTTCTCTTTGATTCCTCCTCCTTGCCTTCTCCACTTCTCAACGGAACCTGCGCGTATACTGCTCAAGCGCTCAAGCTCGATCATCGCCGTCGCCGCGATTCCCTCCGTGCATATCGTCATCGCCCTTGTCACTGTCGTCGCCTTGCGCACCGATCACACAAGGGCGCAGCACAACCCGCGAGCGGGACCATTCGCGAGTAATAAGACGCAGTCGCGCATTCACAGCCCTCGGCCTAACCCCCATCAAGGCTCTCATCTCCTGCGGCGCCAATATCATCGGGCCAACATCGCGCTCTCTCTGCACGCCGTAGCGACGTTCTGCGCAGCACGACTTGGGATCGAAAATATACATACGCGGAACACTCTCACATCGCTGCGCCGCCGTCCCTTCACGCTTTCTGCCCTCACTTCCTACACGTGAAGGAGACGCGCATGGATGCGCCGTTATGTACACACAATAACCCGCATGTGCGGCGCACGGCGCATTCACGTCCCTCGTTCTAACCGTCGTCGCGGCCCTCTCTCCCGCGGCACACAGATCATTGCGCTCCCACCCCACGCCGTCGCCCCCTCTGTAACAACGTGAATCGACCATTTGTGCGACCTGGCCGCGCCGACACCTGTGTGTGCGCTTCCTCGAGGCTCCTCTTTTCCCCCTCCACAACCCTCGTTCAAACAGCCAAAATCCACGCTGACCCCAACCACGCTTTTCCTCCGCCAATGGGCACCCGCTCCGCCTCCAGCGGATCCGCGACTCTTCCCGCTGCGTCAGTCCCGCCCACCGTCTCCGTGCCGTCTTCCACCACGTTTCCGTGGCACCCCGCACCCCGCAGAAGTCCAAAAGCGTCACCATGCGCGTCACACCCCGGGATTCAGTCGTGTCGGTCGCACGTTTGTTGAACGCCGACTGCTTGCCCCCACAGCGTCCGCGGTGGGATTATGTACGTGATGTCGTTGATTTTGAACGACCCAATTTATTTTGTCGCTTTAGGCTTCGTTCTGATTGTACGTGCGTTTCATTTTATTCGATCTCGATATCTGTTGCGTTCACGCATTTGCTCTAGTTACTAGCATATGTGCGCCACCGACACTTCCGTTCCCTTCCACCCCTGTTTTCCCTTCCATCTTCGCACGTACATCTTTCCATTTCATCTCCTATTCTCCCTCCTTGTCCGCTCATTTTCTTACCATGATATTACCTCTCGCTTCAGTTCCCTGATTCCGCGTCCCCTGCATCCCTCCCCAATTTCCTTTCTTTTCTTCTTTGTCTTCCGTTGATTTCTATGTCTCTTTCCTTCCCCCACCTTCCACCCAGACTCCTTTTCTTCCTGATTTGATTTCTCTGAGTGTGTGCGATATTCTGTATTCTTTTGCCTGTTTTTGTCTTTTTCCTTTCGCTTATATATATATATCACTGCCGTTTCTCTTCTTTCCTTTTCCCTTACACCGAATTTCATTTCATCCTTAATTTCCTTCTCGCTCCTTCTGTCGGTTGCCCTTGCGCAGTCGTTGTTGCGCGGTCTACTCAGTTTACTTATATCCTGATTCTTCTTCCTCTCTTCTCCGTATTCCATCATTCATTCATTCTTCTTCTACTTCCTATCCGCACATTCTCTTCCCGAAAAGTGCTTGGAATATAAGCACGCCATCCCCATCGCCTTGATTTTTTGGGGATAATTGTATCACTTTCCTTTCTTTTTCCGCTCTTGTGCGTTGGGCTTTGGTGGCATGCGGCGAGACTCAAAGAGCGGCCCAGACGGACGTATGCCCTATGCATCGTCGAACCCTCGTACTCCTCATCTTGATTGAGGAAAAGACTATCAAACCCCACGGACGCACAGTCGCAGGTCATTGCTGAAGCTATGGCCGCATTTCAATTTAACAATCGCCGGTACACGACCGACTTTTATCTGGTGCTCGTAACGCTTGAGTTGAGCAACACTGGCAACTACCCAATACCATTCTTCCGAGACCGTTGTTTCGAAGTGGGTCGCAGTCATGACACATGCCCGTCGTGCGAGTGATAGGATGGAGGACACTCAATACCGGCAAGAGGCCCTGAGCTTTTAAAACATTGGCTAAGAGCCGCTGGAAGGCGATTTTGAAGGATCTTTAGGTGAATCACATCCGCTCAGTCGACACATTCTTAACCACTGACGGCATCAAAAGAAATGTCGAGGTCAGCAGGCATCGCTTGGTCAATGGTGTACGCCCCGCGATCTGTTAGCCCATGTAGAAGAGCCCATACCCCCACAGGAAGTCAGTAGCCAGTATTACACCTTCGAATTTCAGTTTCATCTTCATAATAACAGGGGTTTACCAGTTCAAGCTCTATTTCAATTAACTGACTTCTATCTATCCGCACATTCATACCCATGAAGTGCCAAAAGAAGTTCCCCGAACCTCTTTCTTTCTTTCCATTTTCTAGTCCTGTTTTGCCCCAATAAAATTAGAACAATGCAGTTCATGCCCAAATGGAGGCAAATCCGTGTAGCAACCAAGGTGATCCGAGGCCCGGAGAGCGCCCGAGGCAGTACCGCCCAGCCGCCACATTCGAGCTCTCGCTGTTGAGTCAAATTCTCGCTCGCACGGTGCGTCATTCAAAGTTTTTGTGAAATGAAACTCGCGGCTAAGTCTCGCGGCTAAATTGGAACTCTTACAATGGCCAACTCTGTAAGGCACACTTTTTTCCTAGTAAATCCCTTGCCGTTTATTTATTTTACAGAGGGAGCGCCATAGGCGGGAATAGGTGTCACGAAATTCATCCCTAGCGCAGAGATTCAATAATGGCTCACTGGCTCAGATGGTTTGGCAGTGGGACTGGGTAAGCATGCCGGAACTTCGAACAGCTTTCCGCAATTTTCCAGGCCGAGGATAGCTATCGGTCGCTATTGTGTAATTCTACATCACGTCGGGCTATTCGCCTACCAACGGGAATTCCAACGCCCGGACTGGATCTCAGATCTCAGCTTCGCTCAGCATCTGTGACCCGGCTGGCTACTCGCGCTCGATGTCAACGACTCTACTTTGTAGGCGTCGGCGTACTCGTATGAAACCGCCTGTCCCATCATTGGGGATACCTGGCCGACCTTGTCGCAATTATATTTATAAACCATTATCACGAAATCGGTTACGGCTTTGGTGGACGGGCGGAGGACTGGCCAGCGTGAGCCGCTCAGGAGGCTCTGAAATTCAGACTTCTGGAGGCTGGAGCTCGGGACATACTTAAGTATTGCTCGGTGGTTGCCAATCATGGGGCATCAAGGTCCTTATCAAAAAGTGTGAGAGAGGATCGCTTTCCTTGGCCCGCTAAAAGCTTTATTGCCGGTTTTATCTCACGAACTGACGTACCTATATAAAACGCGATGCAGCTTCTGTGTTCTCCGTGATCCTCCTATCCTTCCGACATGAAGGCCTCTGGCTTTTTTTTAGCGCTCTTGGGTGCGTCATCCGCCTTGGGAAATGTCGACCTGTCGAGCATAAAACGGGTGACGAACCTGGGTACTGTCCCCAACAAGTTCATCGTCGAGGTTGAAGCTGCAGCGGACATTCCCAACAAAAGAGATGGCACTGTGAGTTTGCCTCCTTCTCCACAAATGCTCCTGATGTCCCCTCCAGCCTCATGAACGCCTCTACAACTCCCTTCGGGCAAGAAACATCTTCTTCAATGTGCACAAGGAATACGATTCTCCTGGGCTTTTTGTTGGGGTGGCTCTGGAACTGACTGTAAGCGTTTGGTTTCTGTGGCGTTTCTGATATTTACGGAATATCAGAATGCCAAGGCATGTCTTGTCGGAGGCATAAAATTTCAGGCGCCTAACCATCGTCCAGGATGTAGCTAACATTCTTGCCACCGCTGGCGTCTTAGCCATCCATCCCATCAAGACATACGGTCGCCCCAAGTGAACACCGTCTCTGCATATCGTGTAGTACAGCTGACTCTTTCTCCAGTCCCGTTCTGAGTAATCTTGTCCACACCGACGATGAGGGACTGCCTGACTCGCAATCGACGCACGTTCAGACCGTGAGTTTACCGCGTATTTCTCTGAGGGTCGGCCTTACCACCCCGTATACAGGGTGTTGACAAGCTGCACGCAAAAGGAATCACTGGAACGGGCGTGAAGATCGCCATGTGAGCATTGCTTGGATCGCTCTCTCATCGAGTCTGATGATCCCTTTACAGCCTCGATACAGGAATCGACTACACACACCCTGACCTTGGGGCTGGCTTCGGGAAGGGCTTCAAAGTTGCTGGCGGATTTGATCTTGTTGGCGACGACTATGATGGCTCTAACGAGCCCGTGCCGGACAACGATCCTTTAGATCAATGCGCTGGGTGGGCGAGCCTTCCTTTCAGCTACTACTGATTCACATTTAACACTTTTGCAAACAGACACGGTTAGCATATGTTTTTTGACATTCTTATCGTTCGCTTATTTTAAACCTGCATAGGAACTCACGTTGCGGTAAGCGCAGACTGACTTGGTGGAGCTCCCGGTACTAATATTCGATCGGCAGGGTATCATCGGCGCTAACCCAGGCAACGCGTTCAACATCAGCGGGGTTGCGTACGGTTCTACCATCTTGGCCTACAGAATTTTCGGGTGTTTGGGGGTGGTTAGCGATGACGGTAAACAAATACAACAAGTGCTGTGAATCTCATGACTCACTGCGCTCAGTTATAATTGATGCGCTGCTCAGAGCTGTGAAAGATGGCGCTGATATTTTGAACTTGTCCCTGGGCGGCCCTGATGGCTGGACTGAGAGTGCGGGTAGCGTTGTGGCGTCTAGGATCGCCGCGACAGGAAAGATTGTCACTATTGCTGCAAGCAATGAAGTATGTATTGCCTTGTCTGCATGGCAATTTCCCAGTAGGCTGATTTTTTTCTGTAGGGTGCTTCTGGTTCCTGGTTTACTGCCAACCCCGGAAATGGCATCAACGTGATCTCAGTCGGGTCTTCGGATAATACTGCCGTTCCGCTGCAAACACTAAGAGTTCAGGGTGTGACCCACGATCCCATTCTATATTACGCCGTATGATATAATAATCGTTGAATATTGTCTAACACTGATGCATGCAAGCATAGAATTTCCCTCTCCCTGTCACCGAGACTCTGCCCATTTATGCCACATCTAAGGACACCACCATCGTTGACGACGCATGCAACCCCCTGCCAGCCTCAACCCCTGATCTTTCTAAATTTGTCGTCCTTGTTCGCCGCGGAACTTGCGCATTCGTAAGTCAACCACAAGAACCTCCATGATCAAATCACGCGCTAAATATAATGGCATAGGTTATTAAGATTGCCAACATTCAGGCGTTCGGAGCTAAGGCGGCTCTGATATATGAGCTAGTCTACCATTTTGTTCTCCAGTGGATGCTGACCTAAATGAATAACAGTAATGGAAGTGGTTTCGCTGGCATTCCTGTCGAAGATTTCCCCGCATTTTCGATTCAGGCGGAGGACGGTGTCTTCGTGAGTATCCTCTTCTCCTTTTACATATAATTGATGATTTGCAGCTTGCAGAGCAATTCGCTGCAGGAACACCGATCACAGTGACCTTCCCTCAAACCAACGGTTCTATCAGCTTCCCAGACCGCAACGGTGGCCTCGTTTCGTCGTTCACAACGTACGGACCCACGAATGACTTCTACTTCAAGCCCGCCATTACCGCTCCAGGAGGCAACATTCTGTCGACGGTCCCGATTCCACTGGGTTCTTATGCTGTCAAGTCCGGAGTAAGCCTTACGGTATAGATTGGTGTGATATCCATGCTGACATTCCCAGACGTCCATGGCTACCCCTTTCCTGGCTGGAGTCTCCGCACTTTTATTCAGTGTCAAGGGAAACTCTGCTCAGGTTGGAAGAACTGCGCGCACTCTCTTCCAGTCTACCGCCTCCGTAATACCGTCCAGCAAGACCGATGGCGACCCACTGCAGACTGTTACCCAACAGGGTGCTGGTCTCATCCAAGCCTACGACGCCATCTTTGCGACCACCATTTTGTCTCGCACTGAGCTCATTCTCAACGACACCGCACACTTCGCTGCCGTGCACGTTATTTCGTCTTCATCAATTCCCCGAAACTAATGACATCGTTTGACAGTCAAAAATTCTCCGTTAAGAACACTGGGAAGACTGTGAAGAAATACACTGTTAGTCACGTTCCGGTTGGAACCGCCGTTACCGTTACTCCCGTACGTTCCTGTCGTCATACAAAGGGAATATCCTCTGATCCTGCTACTCGGAACAGGGAACAATCCTGCCAGCATCAGGCCCTGTTCCACAGTCTAAGGACTTTGCGAGCGTGTCTTTCAACTCCGCAAAATTCACTCTGGCCCCTGGGCAGTCGTATGAAGTCGTTGCGACTATTAAGCCCCCCAAGGGTGTTGACGCCTCAACCTTCCCCGTGTATTCTGGCTTCATAGACATCACCAGCGGCGCTGAGAAGGTCCACGCCACCTACCTCGGCCTCGCCGCATCCCTCAAGGACAAGCAGACGATCGATGATAGTGACTTCCTCTTCGGTTTCCCAACTCCGGTCGTCTTCGACCCACTCGGGAACGCCCAGAAAGGGCCGGTCAACTACACCTTTGTTGGAGACGACGCACCGCTCCTTCTTTGGCGCCAGGCGTTCGGCACGCCCGTCCTCCGTCTGGATCTCGTGTCGTCCACTATCACATTCAGCGGCACCTTGAACAAGCGCGGAGCAGCGTTCGGGATTTCATTCACTCACTCGCACAAGGGCGGCTCCTTCGCAAAGGTGCCCATCATCGGCTCTCTCCTCGAGGCGGACTACCTGACTCGCAACGACAAGGTAAGCCGTATTTGATTGTAGCGCAGTACTTTGCCACTCATTATTTGAATGCACGGTCAGAGAGTTCTGTTGGACAAGAGCATTGTGCTTGCCAAGGCCTTCGCCAACGGCACCGTGATCCCGAATGGGTCCTACAAGATCCTTCTCCGTTCTTTGCGGGTAACGGGTGACCCGACTAACGAGGCCGATTATGACAGCTGGTTGAGCCCTGTTATCGGGGTTGTCTAAACCGTGGGATAACACACTATTGAGGCTGGCTAAGTTGTGGAAGGGGATTCATACTATAAACACGCTCGTTGAATACGCTCGCTAATTTTTGAAGACCACAATAAACAAACCGAAAGGATATATATTATTATACTCGCGTGGTCCACAGGTTGAACAACGAGTTTATGGAAGACAGACATGTAGTTCTGTACGGGTGGTTATCCTTACAGAGTTCTACAAGATGTCAACCAAGCAATATTTACGCGCATGCGTAAAGGTCAAGGTAAAAGGGGCGAACAGAAATACCTGCAGAAGGATACGGAAAGAAACCCTGAGGCTTGAAAGCATAACATGCTGGAGTTACGTGGGATTGATTTGAATTTGATGTGCGACTCGATTCTCAAGTCTGGGGGAGTATTGGCTCATGAGTCTACTAGGAGACACAAAACAGAAGTCACCCAAAAAAGTATTGACCATACTTCGGACACGAAGGAGCAGCATGGCCAGGGAATTATGCAGAGATAAAACATGATCATGAACGCTTGAGTGGAATCTGAAGCCCGGTGAAAAAGTTTTGAGCCTGATCAATTAACCGGATTGATGTATACCGGTGCTAAAAACGAATTACCACAAACACTGTTCATCAGGGTTAAGTGGTAGGGAATGTTGATCTTCGTTACAGTAATGGCGGAGAATTTCTTTTACGTAACCGAGACAACGGTCATCCGTCTGGACCGTCAGCGCTAGCTGACAATACTGATCAATGAGGGACAGAAATATTAAGTGAACGTGAGGAACAGTGGTTCGAACAATGCGACGGGTGTGCGAGCTGGGGAAAGTTCGGAAGAGCAGAATCTGTGCCACAGGATGTGGGTTCTTACTTTCCACTTAGCCAACGGAAGGGGTGATCTGCCAATGAAGCTGCGATCCTGGGAAATATGGTTGCGTCATGTCGTCGAAGTATGAATTGGTATAGTCTCTCCTAACAAGATATCAACTTGTTCCTCGTTTTGTTGAAGAATTGGTATGTACTTGAACGAAAAAAACAAGCACTAGTTATATCAATTAGGGAGCTTGAAGTCACAGAAGGGTTAATTGTGGCCCACATTCGAGTCCATCCCATGAACATTGACGTATCTGCTGGCCAGGAACAATCTGCCCTAATACTGCAGGACAATATGTGGATCTGGATGATGTAGTGGGGGCGTCTCTGAGTCAATGGACCGGTGCTCGCGAGATCATGAGGAAAGTAAACGTATGACATTATGGTATATGGTGGCGACATGTCCGAGTCAAATGGACGGGAGCTCGCGAGATCATGAGGGAACCGAACCACTGCATTCCGTGGGGAAATCATTGACAAGACAGGCATAATATATATATAATTTTCAGGCCGGAGCCCCACATCGGTTGAAAAAAAGTGCGTAAATTTCCCGACATCCATCCTCAAACAGCCCCAATATTCGTCATTCCAAATGCTCTCAAGAAAAAAAGAGAGAGACGGAAGAAAGCGGGTAAATCA
The DNA here is from genome assembly GCA_029282285.1 of Mycena rebaudengoi. Classification (NCBI taxonomy): domain Eukaryota; kingdom Fungi; phylum Basidiomycota; class Agaricomycetes; order Agaricales; family Mycenaceae; genus Mycena; species Mycena rebaudengoi. Next base: position 151,017 of record JARJCX010000102.1, on the reverse strand, counting down.
GGATACGGCCCGACTTCACCCGCGACGCACCGCCACGCCCAATCGCATTCCATGATGTGGCTGTCACACATCCTCGACCACCGATTCACCCGCCCAGCGCACCGCACACCCGACGCACGGCACCATCATGACTGACAGAGTTTCGTGAAGTGTGTGCTGTCCCCTCATCCCTTCCCATCCCTCCTTTCTGCATCCCTCCCGAGTCCCATCCGCATCGCGATCCATTCGCATTGATATTCATATCCTTGTCCTATCCTCTGCCCCACATCCTGCGCGCCAGATATTGCAACGGTGCTAACCCTCTCTCTCAGCGCCTCATCAACCTCCGCACGGAAGTCGACGCCGCGACCGAGTGCGCGAAGGTCGCCGAGGGCAGGGTGAAGGTTCTCAAGCAGACGCTGCTCGAGTACGGGCACGACTTGAAGAGCCTCGAGGTGCGCCTTGCGCACTCGAATGAACAGCTGGAGAAGGCGGAGGAGCAGGTGAAGGAGATGAGAGCGAAGTAAGTCTTGTTTCATCCTCTTGCGTTTACATTTGGCGTACGGGGAGTGGACACTCGATACCCGTGTGGGTCTTCGTTATCCGCTCTTCCGTGTCGTTTTGATGAGGATGCGCGCATGACTGACGAATCTGTGGACGTTGCAGACTGCGAGACACGGCCCTACACACGGAGCAGATGGAAAGGGCGGCGGCGGCCGCGGAGAAGGACAGAGACTAGTGGGAGAAGAAGTGTGAGATGCGTATTCTGCTTTTTTTTCTCCCTCTCCATACATGCGACATTCCTGCTACTACACCACCTCCCACCGTGCGCTTCATCCCATCCCATCTACTTATTTTCACCCACCCACTCGACTAAACCATCTTTCTCGCGGCGCCCCTCCAACACCCAATACCGGTACTAACCCGAGGACGCCGAAGCGAAATACCGCAAGACGAAGGACGAACTGGACGAACTTGTCGCGCAGATGGAGGGGCTCTGAGCGCGCCCGGGGCTCCATTTTCCTCTATACGTGTTCCATGTGGTCGAGCGCCTGTCGCCCTCCTGCATCCATCCACCCCTCTCGCCCAATCCATCCCCACTCGGTCCCTCCTCCCGCTTCCGCTCCCTTCTGGACCCGTCTTCGTCCTCACCTACTGCGTGGTCACTCCCCATCTCTCCTCCCTACTGGCGCCCTGTGCTACCCTTTTCCCTCCCCCTTCTCCCTCCTCGCCACCTTCCTACCGCACAATGTCCCCCGCCCGCTCCCCTTCCGGAATGTGCATGGTGTATATTTTCAACATTCTGTACGGGTGACTTTTTTTCTTTTGGAGTTCATCCCACAGTGTGTAGCACCGTGTAGGCCATACAGTCTAACCCGATTGGCAAGTCGCTGCCGCGGTGGGCTGTTGATAATCTGAGGCAAACGGGGGTTTGAATCATCCTGGTGACTTGCTCTTCCCGCCTTTTCATTTTGTAGCTTTATCCCAGCCTATTCTTCAGTTCGTGTTCCGAAATCATATTATAGGAGACAGGATCTCACGGCACTGTTGTGGCTCATCTGACATCTGCGTCCGACATTGCGCCGATTGGCCAGCGTTATTTAATTGCAGTGAATAGCTTGATGGCGTTGAGGCCGAACGACCTTCGAGTGTTTCCGAGTTCTTTTTGTGTCCGAGTCCTAGTACTGTACCATTACGTTCAATTCGCAGTCACGGAAGGGTCTGTTGGTGCCGAATAATTGTGCAGCGTCGCTGGGGTAGTTGTGGCATTGTTTCCAAGGTTCACCTATTCCCTAATGCAATTGTGATCTGACGGTGTTCCAAGGAAAATATTAGTCTCACGTAGTCAGAATCTAAAAAAAAGTCTATGAGATAGTCGATAAAACCAGAATGGCTCGACCCCAAGTTAAGGGAGAAGAAATCATTTTTGGAAGCTGCCAAGAAAGATCCCTCTGTTGAAGCACTCACAAGTCATCCGTTTCTTTTTAGTCTCTTGGACTTGCGGAATGGACGCAGAAATGTATGGAGGGATTAGAATCTGCCAAATTGGACGTATGGTACCATATGGCAATTGTACATTTCACGCTCGCATGCCGTCCGCGGCGTGCTGGACATCAAAACTTGCATCAAGTTGTTTGACGCTCATTGTCGGCGCTTAAAGCGGACTGGCGCCTAATTCTAGTGGGCTCCAGCGTCAAATTCTATGTTTGAAACTCCATTTGATCCTGAAACTCTCAAGCTGCCTAAATAGCATCTTAACTCCGATGCCGAATCACCGAGCGGGAAATGACCAGGCCACACCTTTGTATTCTTGGGGCATGGTACCCAATTATAATTAACAGGCCGCGCTTGCATGCATGATGTTCTTCGACACACCACCAGTGTGAGGTTCGCCGACGCTGGTGTCCGGAAGAGTCAGTCTTTTTACATGGAGGTTCAAAACAGTAGGAGTCACCTTTCCGCCGCACCTTGTCATCGGGGCTCGAGATAGGCGTTGATGGAAGCGCTGAGAGCGGTGACACCGCGCATGCACATTGCATTGCCAATTCGGAGCATGTTTTTATCACGGCAGATACCCATATAGCATGATTCGTCCTGATACCGGGGCTCAAATGGGAGTCCGGTATTGATTGTCCCACACCTTTACAGCACCTTGCAGCCACGTTGTGCGCGTCTGACATATATAAGATCGACTTCCTGGCCCTGAAGCTTCCCCTCGCCACCATGTCCGAGTTGAAAACAGTGTGAGTATCCCGTATCTCCTGTCAAGACTATTGATTAAATCAATGTCCTCGGATTAGGATTCAGCTTCACAGTAAGCACCTGCTTATGTTGATGCTACCAAACTATATTCAGTTTTCTTTCACAGGTATCCGTGTCACGTCCTTGACTAACCCCCACGATGATCTTCCGAGTGACATGAAAATGTTTGCCCAACTCATCATTGATGGTAATATTGCCCTGCAAACCTTGCCAGTGGCATCAGAGCACGATCAAACGGGTTGGAAACTCGGTTTTGAATGCAACATGTGCGTGTGTGATGGTTTTGCACTATAGAATTAGGATTCACTAGGAATCTCACTTCCCTCTTACAGCCCACCCCATCTTCCTACTTTCTCAGTAGCTTTTTTGCGCCAGAGTGAAACTGAAGGAACCCGACTTCTTGGCCATGTTGAAATCAGGCAAGATGAAGTTCTTGGATCTGTAGAATCAAATAGGTGTAGTAGGTGCACTGTCTGTTACTCTGAGCATGGACACTCAAAATTACGATGTAGCCATCGAGCTCAAGTTCAATAGAGTGAATCCAGATGGCCCTTCTCTTAAATCCAATACTGGTTTCTCAGTTGGCAAGCTGCCGTACCAGGAGGTACCTGGTTTAGATGTCATTGATATGCCAGAACATACAAGTGAGATTTTCTATATATTGTCAGAATATTTCCTGAATCATCTACAGTTGCCTCTGTCATGGGTGGCAGGATCAGAAGTGAGCTGCAGCAGATGCATGAAGACTCCAGGAAACCCCAATTTTCGATAGATGCTCTGGAGCGTTGGGTGATGCATGAGAGGATTCTACTGTGCTACCAAAGCAATGACAACAGGGCTCAGTGCCTCAACATACTCGGGGATATTCTTTTACAGTCTTACCAGGCATCTGGGAATGTGGATGACCTGAACCAGGCAGTGCGGGATGACTCAGGGACTGTAATCTATCTTGCAGATCTTGGAAGGTCCTTGCGACATCGCTTTGAGCGGTGTGGTCACTTGCTGGATATCAACCGATCTGCCATGATGCTTGAGGCTGCTGTTGAACGCACTTTGCAGGGGGATTCACATAAGCCTTCGGGGCTGAATGACCTCGGGAATTCACTCTTCAGACGCTTTGAGCGACTTGGCGATCTCAATGATCCCACCCAGTCTGTCTCGAGGCTTCAAGCTGCTGTTACTCTTACACAGGATGGCCACCCAGACAAACCTTCACGGCTGAGTGACCTCGGAAATTCACTCCTTGGGTGCTTTGAACGGCTTGGTGATCTCAATGATCTCCATCCAGTCTGTCTCAAGGTTTGAAGCTGCTGTTACTCTCATTCCAGATGGCCACCCCGATAAGCCTTTGTGGCTGAGTAACCTTGGACATTCACTCAAGAAGTGCTTTGAACGACTCGGTGAACTCAATGATCTCAATCAGTCTATATTGAGGTCTGAAGCTGCTGTTACTCTCACTCCAGATGACCACCTGGACAAGCCTTCATGGCTGAGTAACCTTGGAAATTCACTCCTTAGGTGCTTTGAGCTGCTTGGTGATCTTGATGATCTCAACCAGTCTGTCTTGTGGCTTGAAGCTGCTGTTGCTCTCACTCCAGATGGCCACCCCGACAAGCCTTCACTGCTGAATACCCTTGGGAATTCACTCAGCAGGCGCTTTGAACAACTTGGTGATCTCAATGATCTCACCCAGTGTGTCTTGAGGCTTGAAGCTGCTATTGCTCTCACTCCAGATGGCCACCCCAACAAGCCTTCACAGCTGAGCAAGCTTGGGAACTCACTCCTTGGCCGCTTCAAGCAGCTTGTTGATCTTGATGATCTCAACCAGTCTGTCTTGAGACTTGAAGCTGCTGTTGCTCTCACTCCAGATGGACACCCCGACAAGCCTTCACTGCTCAATAATCTCGGGAATTTACTCAGCAGGCGCATCAAACGACTTAGTGATCTCAATGATCTCACCCAGTCTGTCTCGAGGCTTGAACCTGCTGTTACTCTTGCTCCAAATGACAACCCAGACAAGCCTACGCTGCCGAATAATCTCGGGAATTCACTCCACCAACAGTTTGAGCAGTTCCAAGATCCTCAAGACTCTCAGCAACTGGTACTTCACTACACTTTACTACTTCCTGCTCAGCAACAGGCCCTGCTAGCATAAGATTCCATGCAGCCACACAGTGGGCAAAAAATGCCCACATTCACGAACCCTCGTCGATACTCCATGCATATACTACTGCAATAGAACTTCTACCTGAATTGGCATGGCTGGGGCTGTCTATAACCGATCGGCATCATCACCTCTCCCATGCTGGCCAAGTTGTGAGAGATGCTGCCTCCGCTGCAATCGCAGTGCATGACTACAAGAAGGCTGTGGAATGGCTTGATCAGGGTCGTTCAGTGATTTGGGGTCAGCTTCTCAATTTGCGCACACCAGTAGATGAACTGAAGAAGAGCCATCCTAATCTTGCTGCTCGGTTTGTTTCTCTCTTCACCGCATTAGAAACTGCTGGCACCCGGACCAATGCTGTTCCTGATGCTGTCAAACCACAATCATTTGACTTCATTGGCCAGCAATCTCATGACCTTGCTCTTGCAAGGGATCATGTCCTCCAACAGATCCGAGAGCTGCCGGGGTTCAAGAGGTTCCTAACACCCAAGCCCTTTTCTGAGCTCTTGCTTGCTGCGAAAATGGGCCCTGTTGTGATCTTGAATATCAGTGCATATGCATGTGATGCACTGATCCTTATGCCAGACTTTGGCGATGAAGTCATCCATGTGCCACTAAGTGACTTCACAATTCATGAGGCACAGGCCTTTGCCAAAGTTCTGGCATCAATTGTGGGAACTCCCGGACGAAGTGATAGATCTTTTGGATTTCACAAGGGAGATATGGCTCCAGATGATATTTTTTCCCATATTCTCTCTGTTCTCTGGTTTAAAATTGTTCGCCCCATCCTCAGTGCACTTGCAATCACGGTAAGCTGATTTAACCAACACATTCAAATCCTTCCTAAACAATTTTGTAGACTCTAGTAAGCCAAGATCTGGGACGTATCTGGTGGTGTCCAACAGGCCCACTATCATTTCTTCCTATACATGCAGCGGGACTCTATGGTGGAGACCAAACCCTTGGCTCAAAATTATCCGACTTCCTGATTTCCTCTTATACACCATCATTGACCGCCTTGATCCACGCATTTCGCCCACATCCAGAATCCCAGGCAGAACTTCAACTCCTTGCTATCACTCAAACTTCCGCCAAGGGGCAGTCCTACCTCCCAGGAACTCAGGAAGAAGTTGAATGCATCCAAGAACATGCTAGGGGAAAGGTCCGGGTTCGGTGGTTGGATGAAGAAATGGCAACAATCGACGAGGTTCAGAAGGGCATGATGAATTCCGGATGGGTCCATTTCGCCTGCCATGGTGTGCAGAGTGACTCTCCAACTGAAAGTGCCCTCCTCCTTGGCGACAGCTCGCGGTTGACACAGTCAAAAATTATCCGATTATCGCTCCCAAATGCCAACTTGGCATTCCTCTCTGCCTGCCAAACAGCCACTGGTTCCCAAGAGCTCCAAGATGAGTCAGTTCATCTCATCGCTGGGATGTTACTAGCGGGATACCGAGGTGTCATTGGGACAATGTGGTCTATCGATGACAATGATGCCCCACAAGTTGCCGGTGATGTTTATGTCCATCTATTGGAGGAATCACCTCCAGATCCGACGAGGGCGGCTCAGGCACTGCATCTCGCCGTTCAAAGGCTTCGAGAGCAACCTGGACCAAACAAATCATTTTTACACTGGGTGCCTTTCATACATTTTGGGGTTTAACTTGGGAGACAAGACAAAATACGGCTAGCTGGAGAAGTACTTTGGTAGTAGTGCATGTTTCTTTAGGACCGTTACAGTCTTAATGTTACTCAATGGAGTCTTGGATATAGGTAGTTGTAAAGTAGTTTGGTGGTAGTGTATGTTTCTTTGGGGCTGTTACAGTTGTGATTCTATTAGGGGTGCTCAATTGCTATCTCGTGGGCCCGTCCCGTCGGTTTATTTGTCCCGAACAAATAGAACTCAAACTCCGCCCGGTATTTATGCCGTTTCCAGAGCTACACTAGCTCTCAGTGGAGTTCCAACACCACTTATAAAACATGAAGAGGCTCTAATGAGCTAATGGACATTTTTCTGAGTGGTATTTGGAAATGAATCCACGAAACTATGCGTGCAAAGCTAGTCATCAGTTATTCATACCTCCAGACCTGCTTCTACATATCAAATCTATCCAGAAATGTTACCAAAGTACTCTAGAATGTGTTATGTGACTTTGGGGCAAGATATATGCACCGTTAGCGGCCGCACCGTTGTTATAAAAAGTCTTTTTGGATGGCAGAGTTTGAATTCTATTTGTTCAGGACAAATAAACCCACGGGACGGGCCCACGAGATAGCAATTGAGCACCCCTATTCAACGAAGTGTTACAAGTAACAATCTCTAAGAGCATCTTATTTATATTACCCAACTTGATTTTTGTGTCCAACCTGGGAAGCTTGGTGACTGCAGGAAGAAATTCATAGACATAAGCTCAATGCCTGAGAGCACAGCTATGACTCACAAAAGGGAACATTGAACTACACTTAGACTTCAAACAAAACAAGACTCGCAGGCTACCGATTCCCAACCAAGCCGAGTAACAGTTTCTGCTATATGAATATCCAGACTCAGAGTGTGTAAATTGCTTTCAAAAGAAGGTGAAAGAAATTCGACGCAAAAATTGGGGTGTACCAACACCAACCTTTTCTAGCTGCAAATATAATACTCCATGATCGGTACACAGCACAGCACGGTTTATCCTGGATCAATAGACCAATAACTCAGGCACAGTGTTTTTCTGCTTTTTTATATCCATTCTCAAACTCAACATTGAAAGTTGAAATTCCGGATCAAGCTCAAACACCCAATGGTCACGTTTAAGAGACTTGAGCAGAAGATTGATGATTCAGTAATGATATTTCAAGGCTGAAGGTGATACTATTTCAGTGTTTAAATAAAGCTTTATTACTCCAAATGCCCCCTCCCAAAAAAAAAAAGAGAGGAGGTAGGTAGGTAGGTAGGTAGGTGGTATTACATGGTCCGAATAACGAACACAAGTTTCTAGTTGGCTTCTAGAGATTATCCCGGCGTACAAAACAAGCTAAATTACAGATCACCCCAGGACCTCTAACTGCTTTCCAAACTAAGCTCGCAGATCCCACAAGTCGCCCACGATAGAGTCTAATTCCCGCTACCTTTAGGTACGGCGGATTTCTATTGGACGCCCCATCAACCAGGTTTTGGCTTTAAATCACATTTTGGTCCTTCTTTGTCACGTAAGTAGTTTTTCTCCCTTCCAAGATGCTTTACAAGGTTCCCATGACAGAATCAAGTTATTTTGAACTTGGTTCATCTTCTTCTGCTTTGTTTTCTTGAGATTTTTGTGGTTGTGTGTGTAAATCTGGGGCATGATGGTTTGAGCTTGTGACCCTTGAGCTTTTCATATTGGCGAGAAATTCATCTTGAATCTTATTCCGCTTCTTCAGCTCTGTTTCCCGGTGACATTACTCAGGACTGCGCTGCGTAGATCGATGCCACAATAAATGAGCTTGGGACATTGAGCTTTCATACTTGGTAAGAAATCTATTTTAAACTGCATTCAGCTTCTCCAGCTTTTTCCCTTGGCCATTGCTTGTGGTTCAGCTTCATGAGCCATCACATAATAAATTGAGCCTGAGATTCTTCATCATGAACTTATTGTCATCGTGGGCTTGTAGTGACTTAATTTACGGTGAAGCTCAACTGAGTGCTGCCCAAGTTGAATGTGATGGATGAGCTTACCTTGAGCTTACCGTCAGCTGAGCGGGTTGTGAGCGTGAGACCGTAGAACCAAATCTGGGTGGGAAAAGTCCGGAAGAGTCCGAGGAAGGGTGACCGAGCTTGGGATTTGGCAAGGGGGTCTGAATCTTAAATTTTTTCAAACCACGTCGATTTAGGGGGTTTAGCCCGCCACGAATCCGAAAATCTTCGTTTCAAGGTGCCAGGTTGAATATTCATTGAGATAGAGGGGGGTACATTATTACTGCATTGGGCGAAATTTAGTGTACTGCCACTGTACAGCCCCTCCCAAAAAGGGAATTTTTGACGTGCATCAAATTTGGGAGAAACTTGTTCGTCTCCTAGAAAATGGCCTGGGAGCGGAAAAAAATGATACAAAGCACCAAAACACTCTCATTCATGCCCTGAAACGGCCCGCAAAATATGGGGGGTAGCACCAACTATTGGGCGAGATTTGAGGGGGGGGTCCCTAGGACCCCCTGAAAAAAAAAATATGTAGGTGATATGTTTTTTTCGCATTTTTGGGCCCCCTTGGGATTTGGAACATCAAAGAAAAGTTCTTTAGGAATAGTTTTGTATCATAGATCGATCTCAGAATCTTCCATACTGACACACGCTGGACCTAAATAAACGAATTTCAACAATAGAGGCACTTCATTTAGCACATCGACCGAGCAAGCTTTGGGCCGTCAAAGATATGCACACCATCAATACGATTTTTGACTGTGAATGAGACTAAACTGCGAGCTTTGTTTCGCTAAAAATCAATCAATTTTGTGTCGACCTTACCCACTTTATAGATCACAGCTAGAAGCAAAGATAATTTCACCTTTCAGTAACCAGAATAATACACAAGTCTTCGATCCGGTATACCGTGGGACAAACAAATCACATTTTGATCCACTGAGACAGAGAACTCTTGTAGAACTTCATTCACAAATTTCACCAGCACAATAGTGGAATGCTCATAAATCATGGCTTTTAAGAACTCAACATTGCGAAGTTCAACTTTTTTTTTCTGCATTTTCGATACAAATATTCCAGAAAAATGTTGCGCATGTTGAGAAGTGTCGGAGAAAACTGACATTCAAAGCATCGCATGTTCTGGGTTTTTTTTTTTTTTTTTTTCAGAATTGGCTGAGTCGTTCACGTCGTGGGACAGGATGTCAACTTTCGGAATCCGGATACGACCCGACTCCAGCCGAGGCACCGCCACGCCCAATCGGGGATGTGACGCGTTCCATGATGTGACTGTCACAACTCGACTCACAGCGCGCCGCCATCCTCGATCCACCGATCCACCCGCCCAGCGCACCTCACACCCACCGCACGACATCACCATGACCGACAGAGTCCGCGAGGTGCGTACTGTCCCCTCATCCCGTCCCATCCCTCCTTTCTGCATCCCTCCCATCCGCATCGCGATCCATTCGCATTGATCTTCATATCCTGTCCTATCCTCTGCCCCTCATCTTGTGCGCCAGGTATTATAATGGTGCTGACCTTCTCTCTCAGCGCCTCATCAACCTCCGCGCGGAAGTCGACGCCGCGATCGAGCGTGCGGAAGTCGCCGAGGGCAAGGTGAAGGTCCTCGAGCAGACGCTACTCGAGCGCGGGCACGACTTGAAGAGTCTCGAGGTGCGCCTCGCGCACTCGGACGAGCAGCTGGAGAAGGCGGAGGAGCAGGTGAAGGAGATGAGCGCGAAGTAAGTCTTGTTTCACCCTCTTTCGTTCACGTTTGGCGTACGGAGAGTGGACACTCGATAATCCGTGCGAGTCTTCGTTATCCGCTCCTCCGTGTCGTTTGTGGAGAGGATGCGTGCATGGCTGACGAATCTGTGGACGTTGCAGACTGCGAGACACGGCGCTACATGCGGAGCAGATGGAAAGGGCGGCGGCGGTAGCGGAGAAGGACAGGGACCAGTGGGAGAAGAAGTGCGAGGTGCGTCGTGCCGATTCTGTCTTTCCTTTCTTTCCTCCCTCCCCATACCTCCGACATTCCTGCTGCCGCACTACCCACCGTGCGCTGCATCTTATCCCATCCCATCCTACTTATTTTCACCGCCCACTCCGATCCAACCTATCTTTCTTGCTGTGCACCTTAAACATCTAACACCGGTACTAACTCCCACCCCCGCAGGATGCCGACGCGAAATTCCGCAAGACGAAGGGCGAGCTCGACGAACTCGTCGCGCAGATGGAGGGCCTCTGAGCTTGTGCGTTGTTCGCGCGCGGGGCACGGCGCCATTTTCGTGCACATGTGCGCCGCGCATCCAGGCGTGCGCCTGTATATATTATATATGGCTCATTTCGTTTCGTTATATCCATTCCATTCCATTCTCTCTAGACCTCTTCGGATCCCATCGTCTTGCCGGCACACCGAGTACACCGCACGCCGTTCAGTTCGGCGATCCGATTCTCACAGCGCGGTTTCACTCTTGTCTGCAACCAGCGGCAAGCACATACGATCTGGATTCGATGCGGACGTCGTTGGCCCGAACTTGGGCACGCCGTCGGCACACTGTCTGAAGGGGTACGCGCGCACTCGATCGGTGCAAGATTTGGATACCTTCAAAGTAATTCCAATCATCAAACCAACGCCATCATAGGAATCAACTGAAATGCTCACCGAGGATATTGGGATCTGCGCCGTGTGTCAATAAGAACCAGATAGACCTTGCATCTCTCTTGGACACAGAAATCAGCAGTGCCGTTAGATATTCAAGACCCGCCTACACAATTCAATGGCGACACCAAAGTGAATAAACTGCAGCCCACTGTCGGCGACTGCATTTGGATCTGCACCGTTCTTGACCAGATCGCGAATTACATCCAGATCTGCGGTCGTCCTCAACGTATAGAGATGTCGACGCGTTTTTTCACGCGCGGCAAGGACTTTCTCGCCTCGCGCAACCTCTTCCTGGTGCGCTTTCTCTCGCCGTGCTACCTTCTCCAGGCGGGCCTTTTCGCGGCGCGCCAGCATCGTTCCTACAATATCCAGCAACGGCAGGACGAGTAGAAGGATGGCCAGGGTTTGGCCAAATGTCCAACTGGACTATTCAGAGGAGCCGTTGTGCTGAAGAGTGAGCTCGATATCAACGAGAAAGATGACGTTGACTATGAAAGAATCGCCAGGCTGACCAGAATCGGTGCAATGCTCGGGGAGCTGTGCAGGCGCTGGTACCACGATCGAGACCGCTGGGAGAGCCGATGTAAGAGAGCCAGCAGACCATGGAGGCTATTGGAATGCCGAATATTGGATCCCCAACGCTGGCGCAATTTCCGGTAGGTGGAGAAGAGCGCGAAGAAGAGGCCCATTGGTAGAATCAAAGTGTAAGGAAGAGTGAGTATATTGCAATCGAGAAAAAGCGCAACGCTCCGTTGGACCTGGTTTCCTAGATGCAAGTGGACGTGGTATTGATGGCACAGGAATTTGCGGTGCCCGAAGGTGCACGGGCTCTGCCATAGCCAAATGCCAAGCACTGCCATGACAGTGGGGTGGAGAGCGCCCAGGATGAGGACGATCCTTCTGAATACTTCCTGCGCTGAGGAAGGCTGTCGCGATTGGCGATTTTCACCTGGCCCCAGATTAGATCATAGATGTATGAAAAATTAAGGATCCTACGGGGCGCATTGAAACCATTCAGGACAGCTATTTCAACGTCATCAGCAGGAACAGGCAACTGATCGACGGTGATTAAGCAATGCCGTGCGCTCTCCGGTTACCTACAATGAAATGAGAGTTGAGACTTTTCCCCGAATATGCGCCATCCAAGAGCGCCAATCCATCGCCGCCCAGGGCCAGCTTGACTCTTGTGATGAACATAAAGCAGGAAGTATATGAACGTGTTGGTGTTGTTCAACCACCTCAGACTGAGCATGATGTTTGCATGGAAATTCGAGAGTTAGTCCGCCCCTGGACGATAGCCGAAATTGGAAGAACTAAAGCGGTTACTAGAATGGTGGTGGATTGAGTTTCGACGGACTCCAGCTCGTAGAGTTTGACCTCTCTGTCCCAGAGCGCCCACAGTGCGGGAATGAAGCTGATGAGATTTTGAATGTAGATCGCTGCACGGACACCCATCCCTGCGATGTCGGGATCTGGGGGGATGCAGTCGAGGGAGCTCGTGGTAGAAGGTAGAAGCAAAGAGCAAGAGAAAACATGTTCGTTTGACACGCAGCGGAGGGGTGGGGGCTAGCGCCGTCGCGGGCCACGATGTACTTCAAGTATAGCAATTGTAGGCGCCTTCGATCTGTAAACCGGCTCTGCCCGAGGAACAACTTCAAAAGTTGACAGGATGATGGACAACGATGTTCGACGGTGGAGGTGTTCCCAATCAGGCATGCCGCAGGCGCTCGCTCGCCCTAAGGCGCGGCGTACAAGTCATCATAAGACAACCCAACGGTTTGGTGAGGACACCTGAAAAGAGTCAGAGCTCGTCATATCACGTTTAGAGTAAATGCAGTATTGAACTTAACCACTGTGCTTTCCACGAATTATACGCGGCAGAGTAGAGCATGCACGATACCGGGAAAATGTTTACAGATTGAATTCAGAAGTGTGAGCTTATGCTGAGTTATAGAAAGAGGAATACCATGTGCCTGCTGGCGTGATTTGTATGACTGTAGGTATGAAAGTTGGATTGGAACACAATCCCGAGGCTCCTTCAGGAATTATTGTCCATAAAACGAGTGTGCGGGAAGCACGCAGAAATTGGATCAGACCCTACCATTCAAAATTTGGTTTTTCCGACTAATCCCGGCCGGCGGGCGTTGATGCTGTGTCGAAAAGAACTTGGAACAGCAGTGAGAGCGCGTGTGCAGAGGACTAGATGGTGGTAGAGCGGCGGTAAAATTCGACCAGATGTACTTGAAGAAAAAAAAACTCGAAAAATTAGAGGGACTCCAAGCCCGGGAGCTTTGGAATTTCGGTGCAATTTGCATGGGTGGCCACAATGCGTCTAGAGAATATTATTCCAGAATGACAGAGAAGAGACGTCAAGCAGCAAGTTTGCGCGACAACCCGTTTATATTCGTGCATTTCCTTGGCAATTTTGGGGGCCACGGGGCTTGCGCCGGTCGTCTCTCTTTCTTCAAGTGGAATTATTGTGGTGACGGCTTAGGTAGGGCTGTGCGCTCGTCGCGACGGTCTACGGGTCCCGTGCAACGGTTCCGTCGGTGTTCTTAGCGTTTTTTCAACGGCGCGGGGACGAGATGGATCGCTGACCCGACGGCCGTCGACGGGTCAACGGAGTTCAACGGATTGGGCTGGAAAGCGCGTGGATGTGCGAGCAGCGAGCACCGAGCGAGCTCGTCCCAGGATGACATATCTATCTATATTTATTTATGGTGGACGGCAACCATCCTGAGCGGCAATTTAAATATAATGCCAGGATCTTTCTGAACCACTCAACTACATCCTCACGCGTTTAGCCTGTTCCCTCACATGTTCAGTACGCTCAGAACGCGTCAAACACCAAGATTGCCTTACCCGCAGCTCCCATTTCCCGCTGAGCATCCAGGCGGGTCCACAATCACAATAAAAGATTGCACATCAATATCTCTCTCCGCAGGGCGAGTTTAAAACCGGATACCAGTCAAACCCCGATTATGGTGAAGCAGCGCCTTTGACTTGCTTGCAATGCGGTAAAAAAGGTCTTATGCAAAGACTCAACTACTACATACTTCGAAATTCAAATCTCATATTCATTTCATTCCGTCATTGTTCGAGTTTTTTGTACACTGTGCTTTAATCAATAGCGGGGCTCCAACATCGTATGAAGTGTTTGAAATTATCATCCGACACTCGATGTCGCAAATTTATCTTTAAGCTTATAAGAAGCTTCTATTACGAGCCCTTATCAACCGCTTATAATAAGCTTAACAACACATAAGCGCCCACAAGTAACGCGGCCAAAATTTGTTTTAAAGCCAGTGTTGCGTTTGAGCCGCGCACCGCCAGTATTTCATGTCTAAAATGATGTTTTCAATGGAAACTTTGATTCTGCATACCACAATATCCCAATAGCTGCGATCCTAGCGAAAAAAAAATCATCTTATGCGAGATCTTTATTCCGATAAGAAGCTTTAAGGGGCACAGCTCTTATGGCCTTATACTTAAGGCCTTAGAGCGCCTTATCAGCGAAATTACCAAGTTGGGACAGAAGTAAACTATATCTATTGTGCCTGCACCCGCACTGGTGGGAAAAGGGAACTGGTGTATGACTGTCGGACCGTGACGGCCGTCCCGTCACCCGTCCCGTCCCGTAGGGATATTTTCAACTTGGGGGTAAAGGGCTGTGGCTCCGCCCGGCATGACCTCGTACTTACTTTTTTTTCTGGTACTTTACTGCTCTTTGCGGAACTTAGGGCGGGAGCGTTTTTTTTCTAAAAACAGCTGTTTTCACCATAACGACGATTGCGCGTCCAGTTTTCATCCGTTTGCCCTGAAACCAAGATAGAACGATTCGCAGCGTAAATCCACAGGCGCCTGCATCCTAAATTAAATACTTCCATCTGCGCGCACTACCAATAGCATATTTAGGCATGTATTTAGCATAACATTTATAGCAGCCAAACTAGTGAAGTTGGATGTCTCGGTTCTGTGGTCAATTCAAGGTAATAGTGTTCCTCAGGTGCCCCCATGTCCAAAATCACTTTGCGACGCATTCAAGAGATTTTGTGAGTGGGTACAGTCACGAGCACCTGGAGGAACAGTGTAACACTTGCAAAATCTCTTGGATGCGTCGCAAAGTGATTTTGGACATGGGGGCACCTGAGGAACACTATTACGTTAAATTTACCACAGAATCGAGACATCCAACTTCACTAGCTTGGCTGCTAGAAATGTTATGCTAAGTACATGCCTAAATATGCTATTGGTAGTGCGCGCAGATGGAAGTATTTATTTTAGGATGCAGGCGCCTGTGGATTTACGCTGCAAATCGTTCTATCTTGGTTTCAGGGCAAACAGATGAAAACTGGACGCGCAATCGTCGTTATGGTGAAAACAGCTGTTTTTAGAAAAAAAACGCTCCCGCCCTAAGTTCCGCAAAGAGCAGTAACCTGCAATTTAAGTTTGCCGTGAATGTGGTTTCTTCATTTGTGAACTGCCGACCGCCGGGAATGGTCCATGAAACAAAATCGTCCGGTTTATCACCAGTGGTATCTTTCTTTATTTCTTTATTTGGTTCGAGCCTGCAATTTTACGCTCCAAAGTTTTCAGGTAAGGAACATGCAAACAGTCATAAAATTAATCAGGCGCAGCGACTACAAAGGCGCTGGTGATGTGTTTACTGCCTCGGCTTAACCGTAACTTGCAAATTCTTACTCAGAAGAGTCCTGGCTACTTCAGGAAGTCTCTGAAAAAAAAGGACCCTCAATAAAATATTCTCCGCTCAGAAAAAATGATTTACAACAGAATGTTGGTGTTTTGAGCAGAAATTCCAAGCAAATGGTGTATTCTTTAGGTTCAAATCAGCGGAATCACCTCCAGTGGGATCCTAGAGCAGCTCAGGGACATATCCCCGGTCCCGAATGAGTCTGATGAGTGTAGAAGCATCTCCAAATGGCTGGAGATGGAGAGTGTTTATTTGTTTGTGTCGATTTTTTAAGCGACCTGACCGGGTTGACCTAAGAATTGAGCACCCCTTTTAGTATTTTCGACAGAGAGAGATGTGTGCCAGATTCACACCGAATGTGTTGAAGAAGGCACATTTTGTTCCGGCTGCTGTACTGGCGGAGCTGACTATATACAGCTTTCATAGCAGTGTTGCCCACTATTGTCAATTCGCACAGCAAGGCTTCCACTGAAAAGAAACACATCGTGTACAGCCTGCACCAGCTCTTCTCTTTCGCCACCACGTTCGACCCAGTCTACTCTCCAACTCCATGCGGAATCAAGCACCTCCATCAAGGCCTCCGACGAATGCAACTATGCCCCAAGCAGCTAGGTATTTATTTGCCTATCTGACTGAAGGGCCCTGATGCTGACACGCTGTAGGTGCGCGGTATTTGACCGCTGCCAAATTGGTACGGTTAGCGGGGGGGTTTATACTATTTATGCAAATGGCAATGATTCGGATGAAAGCGGTGAAATGATCCGTGGCCATTGAGTTCTCTTAGTTGACCTATTTAGATTTTCCGAACATCAAACCGGGCCATCTCAAGCTCGTGAAGGAGGTCACCAAACAAAATATTGTGGAATATCGAGAGATTCCCCACACGAGAACAGGAGTGGTGAAACGCCGTGTTAAAGAGGTGGTTGGTGTTCGGAAAGTTCATCAAGCACGTATCCATGGCAGCCAGGAGGAATTCACCGCGGTTGTGTATCACGGCTCTGATTTTGAAAAGGTAAGCTATCTCTATTTCATCATTGGGTGATAAATAATTCCTCCAGCACCGGGCCCATGCAGAACGACGTGAAGAGTTTCGGTGAGAATAATTTGTGCAGGCCATTCTCCACCGTCTGATCACCCGTCCCCAGACATCCTTCCTTGGTTCAATTATTCGGTGTGACCTCGGGTTCCCGCCTCAAAGCTTTAATCTACAACGACGGCCAGTGAGACACTCTGCGCTCGTGCTGAACCTGATTTTCGTTTTTTTTTTACAGGATTGGTACCAGTGGATGAATTTAGAAAAATTCATCGCCAATCTCAGCTGATGTCGGCCCTTATAGAGTATGAAATAGTATGTTTTCACCTTCATTGCCTCCAGCATGCCCCTCACTACGAGTTGGCTAGGGAAAGCACTTTGATGTGAGTTCAACGATGTGATAATTACATCCTTAACTCACGGCTTCGAGGCGGCACTCGATCACTGGGAGGAGGTTACGGGAGCATTTCTACTTGGCCGGGATTCATACGGGTTCTGGACCCGGCTAGAGACGGGCACAATGTTATGGATCCGCATCTCCACTGGGCAGTTGTGCATTGAGGTCAACGAAAATGAGGTCCAGGATCCCACAAGCATTCCTTGGACAACATCAAGTAATTCCAACCTTGGAATTCATCTCACCTCTGACAGCGATGTGGAGCAAATCCTTCTTTCCACCGCATCTCTGGATGATATCCACAACATATTTTCGGCCTCTACCCGGTGGGATTCGATTCATATTGCTGATTCAGGCACCATTCTGCTTGGATCTCTGTCTTGGCCCATGGCTAGCGGTGCACATCTGTTCAATCCATTTACCGAGGTTCCTTTATTAGACGGACTTGGATTGCTGGATGTGGGTGTAGAACGTTGGGAATATGTAGATTCAACCCCTTGGGGCACTTCCTCCTGGACTGAGGGCCTTATCATGTTATCGAATGGGTGGACACGGTATGACTCTCTGTTTTTTTAAACCCTGAGTACAACTAACGAGAAATGCAGTGTTGCACTAGCGGATTTACCCATTCATGGAGAGTGTGACTTGAGAAAACGCATATATCCGACTATGGAAGCACAGCTAAAAGTGCGAAAGACTTGGCTCTCACAGGCAAATCATATTTTGAGCAAGTCAAACTTGAATGCAGGTAAGTTCCCGCAAATCAATACTTCGGACCTTGGCTCAATGTTATCCCTTCAGAGGAATGTTGTATGTGACAGTTCATGCAAATCATACGAGGCTAACCCTTCTTGCAGTCATCATTGCTTATATTCTGTTGCAATTCTCGATACTGCCCGATGTGGATGAGTTTACACTTCAAGGAACGTTCATGGCCGACTCCCCGGCAGAAGATGTTTATCTCTTCCTATCCCCCGCCGGCGTAGACGACTCAGACGGAAGCTTGGCTGTTCGCGTGCCTCCGGGGATCGAAGCATATTACTGGTCATTTGATCCTGAGGGGATTGAGCACTTGCCGCAGGACGCCTTGGACAAGCTCGCCCTTCCACGCGTGAATTTTCAGGCCCGCGTGTACGGGGGATGGTGGAGCCATGAGATCTATGACTCAATTTCAGAGCTTCACCGCGCAAAAGGATTTGATCCTGCCAGCCAAGATGTTGCAATTAAACTTGGGTATCCCCTTGTGGATGTTGATATGTTGAATGATCTCATTAATGCCAGTAAGGTGAATAGACTCCATCTTACCATTGACCACAAAAAAATCTGATCACTGGCCAAAGATCGAAGAGGTCGACGAGCTTGAGGTGCAAGAGGGGGACATTTGACTATGCTTTTTGTGGGCAGTACTTTACTCCCCCAGAGTTGTTATGTTAGGATGTTCTGAATATCACTATGAACCAACCCGGCATTGAGTTGAGCTCGAAGTCAACTGGCCGGCCCCACTGTTTTCTTTTACCTCACGACGACGGAGTTTTTTCGCAGAGGGTGGTAGGCACATAGAGCTTTGACCGTCCGTAGTCTTCAATGGGGTTGACGGCCCCCGTCTTATTTATCAATCAGAAGTCAAGCCACTTCGTCCGCATACACATTGAGACCAGTGGGCCTACTTGTACTACATGGCACCCAGGCAGGAATATCTTCTTATTCGGCAACTTCCGAGGGCTGAGAAATTGGAGCCATCTTATCCCTGAATAGATAGATATATCTACGCCATATGGAACTCAAAATACACTCAGTGATTCTCGACTCTCTTTACCTTGCGCGGGGCAGTACTTTGAATTTATTCGTTTTTCTTGACCCAGCGATAGCATGCGATCCTAACATCGCCACACATATTGCCTCTCTTCGGCTGCTTCGACGATACATGCCGATACAGCCTCCGCGACGGCATACACGGGTTCCTTCCGTCCTTTTCGTCTCTCCACCCTGTAAACGACCAATCTCCCGTCGCCCGAGTCGCGCCCCGACGCACCTAGTTCGCCTTATCCGCTGCTTTCCCACTCCGCTCGCTGCCCCATACACCGCTTCACAACCAATCCGCGCTCGAGACACCTCTTCGGCATATACGCAGCCCATTTTCCGTCCGACGATCCTATTCGCGCTTGCGCCCCCACGCCTCGGTGTCCCTCCGCCATATCCGCTGCCCCTCAGCCGTCCCGCTCTTCTGCGCGTCCCGATGCGCCTTCGACATAATAGCCGCTGCCGCCATCCGACCTTGCTCCCGTGCCCGCACGACCCAATCCGCGGGCCCACGCCCCCCACGCCTCTTCTACTTCTACCTCCGGCACACGGTTCTCCATGCCCACCCGAGACCCAATCCGCTAGCGTTCTGCCCACCCCAATGCCCTTCGCTGTATCTGTTGCGCCGCGCATTTGAGATGGATATACACTGTACCGCGCGCAGCGGACGATGGTAATGAAGAGGGCGGGGGAACAAAGCGCTCTCTGGATGGGGCGGCGACGATGGCGCGAGGGACGGGCGGCTAGCGCGGGTACTAGAGGCACATCGTCGCCGATGATCAATGGGAGCTCCTATGTATCCTCGTCGGTTTCACAAGCGGGCCCGATACAATGCCGTGCTGCTCCTCCCGCGCGATATGAGTGCGATTGCTGGCACACATCACGCCCTCGATTCCGCGCTGGCTACTGCCCGTATCCACCGGTCCGCCCGCCTTCCTTTCATATCTCGTGTCTGCAGCGCCGGGCGTGGAGGCGGACAAGGAACCGGCCGAGCGCGTGCTCCGGTAGTGCGTCCTTCGTCTTCATATTCAGCCTATCGCGCTTACGCTGCTACCAGACTCTCCTTCCTGCACTCCGCACCTTGCCCGACGTATCTCGCCTTCGGGTCTGGATTACCCGCGCCTCTAATGCACGGCGTGAAGAGCTCTTTCCGCTCAGCTGCTCGATCTGCTGCCTTCCTTGCGCGGCGGCTGTATTCTCGGAGATTCAGATGTAGCTGGTGCGATGTCACTGACCTCTTTTACATCCCGCCGATCTCGCTGACGTTTCTGTCCAGCTCCGTCTCCAGGCGAGCCAGGACGTGCTGACGGAGAGATTCCAAATCATTCCTCGACCAAGCTGGAATCATTAACCGTCCAGCCCACTGAGAAGCAGGAACACTATAATCCAATGTAATCCCTCCGCTTCACAGATTTACTTCCAGTTCGATATGTGTCGATGATTTCTTCTGATTGAGGAATTTCTGATTCGCTTTTTGTTCTTTTTACTTAACAGTGAGTAGATTGTGAATGAATTGGTGCCATCGCGCATTGCCCGTCGTGCAAGGCATCACGACGAGGTCCGAATCCTCCCGGGGGCATTCGAACGCTCGCCGCTCTTCATTTTACTCCACCGACGACTTCGCGCTGCCCCTGCTGTGGAACGGGTTTTCAGCGCAGGACTGCAGTAGCCTCGACGCGTTCCGTGGCCACAGACGCGTCGTTCTCGAGTCCTGGTGTGTGCCGGAGGTGAATTGGGCTGTTGGGAACCCTAACCCGCGTCCAAACTGAAACTTTCGCGAAGCTGGGGTGCGTCAATCTAGTCATTCTTGATGCAGATGAACAAATGTAGGTTGGCAGCTATGTAATTGGCAGCGCGTGAGAAACGGCATGTACCGAGCTTCAAAATGCTGTCACAGGCCCATTAGCAAGTTGTCAATCACTCCATGGTCGTCTGGGGTATGCTTGAAAGGCATTGCGACGCGTCTTTGGAAGCGCAGCAGCGTAGGACAAGAGGATGGTCGCCGGGGAGGGTGGTGGTAGAGGAAAGAGGCGGGGCAAATATTTGGCTATTTTGTACTGCATCAGCGCGTTCTGACACGATCACAGTCGCACGTCAACGATCCGTCATATTTTCTCCATCTCCATCGTGCCACTCAAAGTCAAAGAGTGTCCCGCTGGCAGCATGCGATCAAATCAAGTTTCGGTCGACGACTCCACTACGATTCCATAAACTGCGCCTCCCGCTTTTCAAGATCACGCTCGCCTCCTCCGTTTAAATTTTATTGACCTCCCGCATCACATACGCCGATATAAATTCTGTTCCCGCCACGACAGGCCCAAGCGCTCTAAACCCAAGCAAGTTTACCTCATGACAGGGATTCGCGATGGGACATATATATTCGATTGTTCTCGAACATCGGCTCAATTACGCGGGTGAAATATATAAATGCTCCGGTTGTCCCTGACAGGTTTTGCGAATCTTCTTCAGGCACTGCTGTCACCTATTTTATCGCCTCCGCTTTTTTTTTTCGGTCGTATATCAAGGTCCAACACGCCCCGCTTCACTCAGATTCACCTGTCCCCCAGTACTTCATCCATAAATATGCGCAGATTTCACCCTTGCATCATTGGCCTCGTATTTATGGTGCATAAAACCTCATATCTCCTTGCTTGTTGGACTAATCATGTCTTCAGGTTACCATGACCCGTTGTACATGGGCCGCGGGCCCTGCACCAGTTCAGTTGGGAACTGCGTCCACCTCGACAGTGGCGTTTGCACCCCAATGTACCCCGACTGTAGCCCCATGCGTTACTGTCGAGTTCGCGGGCCTGACTGCTTCCGTTGAGGGACACGACTTCCTCACCTTTACTCTCACGGATACTGTTCAAGGTTCGTCCTTCAGAATAACATTGATCGTATTCGCCTGCAACTACCAACAGAGTGCATTGACTTATGTCTCTGCCTTCCCGGCGGGTGTGCGTTTTTAAATCGTACGTCCTCCTATTCATTCTTCCTCGGCGCATTAACGAATTATTTGGCATCTTTCAGCGCACTTGGACAGCACGAAGGCATGTGGTTCAAACCCTTTTATGTACGTTCCGGTTAGCTAATTCACCTTCACCAACAGAACACGACGAAGTTGACATGCGCATTTTACGCCCAATGCCACACCGCTGAGGACGCGACGAACTTCGGCGGACAGACACAGCCTGATGGAGTCTTTCGACAGTTTCTTCCAGCAGCGGGATCTGCTTGGACCCGTGCTGACTTCGCCACGAGCGGAATTCTTCGGATTAAAAACTATATCTATAAGTGCGGTATTTCACTCCTTCCTCGGACTCTTGATGATACTTGTACATTACGTGCAATTGTGGGTGTGGATAGTGAGACTTATTAAATAAGACGAAGGCGCGACACCAACGAAGGGTGTGGAGTCATTTAGTCCGTTCACTTTTGAGCTCGTTCAGCGCAGGCAAAAGGAAATATTATAAGGACCAGGAATGTGAGTATTTTGATGCAACCGACTCGGACACGATCCACTTCGTGCACGGCGCTACCACGGTCGGGGACGACAAACAAGAGGCCAACGGGGACGCTCCGCATGGGTGTGCCAATTCGCCGCGCTGACATGTCGCGCTACAGCTATATCGATCTCGTGGTGGCGAAGAAAAAGGAGGAGGAGGATGGCGCTGCGGGGCCGGAACTCCTCTTAGATGAATTGGGACATCACCAATTATTTATGGGGGAACAGAGAGGCATATGCATGGGAGGCGAGGGGCTTCGCCAGCCATGAATAAAACTCTTGGGCGCTGCGGCCATTTATTTTTAATTTGAGGTGAGAAGGATGCAGGTTCTGAAGTAGGCAGATAAGCCCTCGTGGATGAGTTGGCACATCACCCAGCTTAACTGTGCACTTATATCTATCGCGGTAAGGGGAAGACGGAGGTTCGAATCCTCCCGGGGCTTGGAGGTCCATCTTACGCTTTTGGGTGGCCGACCCATTTATTTTTTATTTGAGGTGAGGAGGATCATGCGTCCGTAGGTTCTACAGAAGGCAAATAAGCTTTTCATAGGTGAGTTGGCACATCACCCATTGATTGTGATGCGAAAATATATATATAAAGGGGAGGCGAAGGTTTAAATCTTTCTGCGAGCATACGGCGGCACCGGACACATTTTTTTTCTTTCTTTCCTTTAGCTGTCCTGCACGAGTTTCTCTCTGTTCGTCTCGCCGTCTGGGAAATACGAGGTAGGGTGCAAGTCAGGTCTTGGGGTTGGTTGGTTCAGTTGGTTCATTATGATTTATTTATTAGCAAAGAAGGAATAGAGTGCAGGTCTTTCCCCTTTAGCTCTCATAGATGAACTGTGGTTGCACAGATACCCAATTTATTTGAGGCTGCATCGGAGACAACTTGCAGAGCAATGGTAGTTACTTTGTCTTCACAATTTGGACCACACTTAATCATGGGTAAAATAAATAAATATGCAGACTACATACTGGACAAAATGCTATGACCTGGACACGGCATACTGCGCACACCAAGAACAGGCGGGTATCCAATTGTCCAAATATGAGCGGAGTTGTGGAAAGGCTGAAGAGAAAGAACAACAAGAGTGAAAGACACACCCTGACCATCCAATATTCAGACCGTGCTTCAAACCAAGACTTCTTCCCTCCCCTTGTCCCCAACATGGTTTCCTTGAGCCAATTTGTCCTCTTCCTCATCCTCAACAATGTATGTGCCCTCCGCTGGGCCAACAGGTACATTCAAGTCTGGAAGTCGTTGAAGTTGTTCCTCATACTCCAGCAAAGCAGCAGAGTCAACCTCTGCTAGCTTTGCATCAATCTTGGCTATATCCTTCATTTGGGAAGACCTTTTGAACAGGGGTCTGGCTGTTCCACAATTCAACTGCCTCCAGGACCTCTCCACGGTTATTCAGTATATCACCAATTCGAACCATGCAATCTGCCCTCAAATGATGGACATCCATGAATGTGAATCCATCAAGAGCAACCTTGAATAATCTGAGTGCTGTTTCATCATCGCCTTGGGTGGCAAAAATCTGGCCAAGGCATCGGAATGCCTGCATTGTCTGGCGCATGTCGTTGCACTTCAGAGCCAGGCTAAGGAATACTCCTGTCCATCGGAGTGTAGTTGAGATGCAATTCATGCCAGTGGAAAGATCTCCCAGCCTTTCAAGGCATAGGAGTGGAAGGCCTGTTGAAATGTCCTGAGATAGTGAAAAACACTTTTCAAGCATTTCCCTTCCAGCACCATGATCCCCATCTCGAAGACAGAGTTCAGCAGCCACATAATCAATGAAAAGACCTATCTGTCTGCCATAATACCCATACAATGCCTTCGAATGAGACTGAGCCATATCTAGAGTTTGGCGAATGTTTTTTGAGTCAGCACCAACAACAACATCAATGCAGGCAATGTTCAAGTTTCCTAGGATGGCATTGTATGAAGTTGGCTGACAACTGGATGCAATGGCTACTTGAAGTTGGCGACATTCAAGATACTCAGATTTCACAAGGTGTGTTTTCAGCCTCCAAACCTAAAAGGTTAAGCCCCAAGATACCGTGTTGCAGCCCACAAGCAGTTAAGATATCTCTGGACTTTTGAAGAAGAAATTGGTCATGCTGATAGTTTGCCAGGGTTCCATGACATTTTGCTTGCAGGTAGAGAGACCATGCTTGTCCATAGATGTCCCCTAAGTGCTCAGCATATCTATATGCCTCCTTGGCATGTGTGAGTGCACTCAAGGGCTTTCCGGTAACGAGCAGGACTTCACATATGCTGGTTAAAACTTGGCTGCCAATAATTGTGGGATATCCAATACTGTCTGCAAGAGCAGATGCTGTTTCATAATACTTGAGGGCTCCTGCTATATCTGACTGTGCTGACCGGAAGTAAATTCCCAAAGCATGGTACCATCTGGCTGGTGAGAAATTAGTCAGGTAAAATGACAGTAATTATGTCTTACCCTGTTCCAGTGGAGCTTTTGATTGGAAATACTGAGTCCCTAAGGTGATGTTGCTATTGAAATCAAGATCCGGCAAATAGTCAGAACTTTGCAGTAGCTCAATTAGATATTCCCCAAAAATTGGATGGTCTTTCCAATGCAGGATTTTCCCAGAAAGCTGGAGCAGAAGGGGTGAGTATGTGTCTTGAACCCGAGCATAGAATTGATTGAGAAATAGGATGCTCTGAAGATTCTGGACAATATCAGACCCATCTGTTTCAAGCCCATTATAGAGAATAGTGCTGAAGTTTCCCAAGTTGCATGAAATTTGAGGGAGTATATCAGCTACATTGAGATCCTTGAATTGGTTCCAAAGATCAAGAATTTGATGGAAATGTTCTCGTAGCTTCAGCTTCAAGGTATTTGCTGGAGGATGAATATGGAGGATGTGTTCTCGAATTGGAACCAGCACTTTCAGGTGCTGATTCTGGTCAACAAAGGCCAATGATGTCCGAATCAGAGTTGTTTTGCAGGCAAGGATGTCAGCAATGGGAAGTTTGGCTTGTACCAAATCAGCATCTCTGAGCCCATCTGGTAGCATTGACAGAATGCCAAGCAATTCCTGAGCACCTGGGGTCATCCGGGAGCTGGTGTATGATAACATTATGGAAATGTCCAGGCTCGATCTCTGGTCATACCCTTCTGAAAGCATATGGGTACTTTCCAATTTCCAACGAGAAAGTGCCTGGGCACATCCTTCGGAAGCAGCAACACTTGCAATGAGACTGACCGCCAGTGGAAGATTCCCTGTTAGATCAAGGAGTTCTTTGATGATGGCATCATCATGGCCTTCATCAGCAACCTCAATGAAGGTCTGCCAAGCTGCCACATTGGAAAGTGGCTTGAGAGGTGCCAGGAAAGGCCTGGTCCATTTGACTGTACTTGGTCGCTCAGCACCTCTCAGGGTAATCTACAAGAAGTTCAAGGCATTATTGGATAAACTCGAAATCAACACTCACCACGAGACTCAAGTGGGGGACATCAGTCAGGAGAGATAGAAACTCTTCAACTTCAAAGCGAGATGATATTGCCTCCCAAGGGGTTTCCAGATTGTCCAGGACCAGAAGGGAAGGAGGAGCATGGGAAAAATAATGTGCAACTCTTTTTGACATGTTTGAGCCCTTCTCCAACCCAATATGATCTGCAATTGTCGCTGCCAACTCAGGGCAAGTGGGGCTCGAGTGGCATGGAACAAAGTATCGTTGTGAATACCTGGCTTCCACTTGTGGATTATGGAGGGCTGCTGTGGCAAGGCTGGTCTTTCCGATCCCACCTGCACCGAGAATGGCAATGCGGGCAGAATTTTGGAGGAGTACATCAACCACATCCTTCAGCTCTGATTCACGACCATGGAAGATTTTGGGAGATGGTGGAAGTAGACTAAAGGATCCTGAACTACTATGGAAATCAGTGACTGCGGATCATTACGTCTACCACAATAACGGACCTATTCCCAGCACTTGAAAGAGCCCCAATCACCTAAATAAAAAGATGAGCTGGGAAACTATAGTCTGATTTTGAACTGCAACTAACAGAGGAGCGGTCCGACCAGGTAAGGTTTGGATCAGCTTTGAGGAGAGCCATAAGCTCATCATGTTGCTGTTTTGCATCCTTTTTAATTTGCCCTATTTGAGAGAGCAGTGATCCCCCAGCTCTAACCTGA
This sequence comes from Mycena rebaudengoi, assembly GCA_029282285.1. Taxonomy (NCBI): domain Eukaryota; kingdom Fungi; phylum Basidiomycota; class Agaricomycetes; order Agaricales; family Mycenaceae; genus Mycena; species Mycena rebaudengoi. Next base: position 124,169 of record JARJCX010000102.1, on the reverse strand, counting down.
ATGAATTTTAGTGATGAGATGACAATGCCTCCGGACTGCCTTCAGACATACTCTGAACATCCCAATGGTCTTATGGAGTTCCTGCTTGCATGTCTCCAATTTTCCAGCATTATCAGTTTGTTTGAACAGTTGCTTGATCTTTCCCATTCTTTGCAGTGCTTGAAGGAAAGCAAAAATCTTCTGAAGTGTTCTGCTATAATGTCTCACTGTGTGCATCCCGAAAAATGAAATGATTACACACTCCGCAAATTTGCAATGTCATATAAGAGTTCCATTGGAAGCACCCCTTTAATTTCGGATGTGGAGCACAGCACCACAATAGTACAAAGGATCTCGTGGATTTGTTCAACCATTATCATCCACTCGTCCCTGTTGGACCTGACAGCCTATATCACCATCAGGAGGTATTTCTTTTTACTAGTGATGGGCTAGACTTACCTCCACACATTTCAGAATTGACAAAGTCAATGCTGTGGCTGAGGATAAGAAGGGAATCTGGAACGATCCAGCGATCTCCTCCGCAGTGCTAGCAGCCACTGTCGTGTACTGGATTAGATTCTCAAGCTGTGCTGGTACTTTCATTGTTGGGGATCATGGAATGCATAGTGAAAACTCAGTACTCTTATCTATCCTACGGATTCCCGCTGTCATAGGGCAGCAATTCAAGATTACTATCAACAGGTCTGCCGAACTATGTTACATTCACTGCATGTCAAACTGCAGGCAACCATAGTCTTACAAAGGAGTGCCATCCATCTGGGTGTATGTATATTCCGTATTCTTCCCACAGACACTCTCATTCTCAGACTCACATAAAGCACATAATATGTGCAGGAATACTCACTGTTGATGTTCTGCAGGAAAACAAGTGCCGCAAACAAACAGGGAGATGCTGCGGTGAATTTACATTCCATCATTATAAACATTGGAATATAAGAACCGATTTTAAGGCAGCAAACGGTAAAAAAACAGCAGAGCTGGGGCGGCTATCCGTTGATGTTCAACAACATCTGTCGGCTGAGCTTCTTGTGTCGTGAAATCACAACGGGAGCCGGGATCCAATCTCCACTCAATGAGGCACCGCCTTCAACAATCCGCAGCAAGAACCGCTCCCAAAATGCAACCGTCCAATAATGATTGGTCTCCGAGGGCCGACTCCCCGCCGTCACTGCGGCATCTACTACTTTTTTTTTGTCACCGGTGCCGTATATTCAACTTGGAAGCGAAATGAGGTTCAATTATGTAGCACATTGGGAGGAAATTACTCGAAGAATGGGAGTACATTGTAAAGTGAGAGAAACATGGGCCGGACAAAGTGCGGAACGCAGGAAGAGAAGCCACGTCCACGGTCCAGAGATATAAGACCTCGGCATCAAGAAACCACATCTGCCAAGATGGTGGGAGAAACTGAATCCCATGTCCCGACTCCGTGGCGTCTTGTAGTTACCGTCTAAAAAAGAACCGCCCCTTGCGGGCGATGCGCCGGCCGAGGCGAAAAAAATGAGATTCTCCAGGCTGTTAATAGACTTTAATACCGAGAGGTTGGCGAAGTGAATGTGGGACTAAAAGAGGATACGACGGTTTCCCTGCAGAGAAGCAGGGATTATTTTACGGTACGAAATAGGCAGGTAAAGTCACTAAAAAAAAACTAAAATTGCTCAGTGAATGATAGTTCTCGAGTAGCATGCGTTTAATCATTCATTCACTGAATCACTCGAGATCAGGTTGGTGAAAGCTTGCGCCGTATTATCGCCGTGCGCACAGGAAGCCGAAGGAAACATGATCCGGAGAAAACCCACGGCGAGATGCACGGAGGTGCCGATGAAAGAGTTGAGTCATAACATCACGTCACTGCCTCGATTAGGTGTGGCGGTGCACCTCGGGACAGGTCGGGGCGCTTTCCGATTCGCCCACTACGCGCCTCACCCAACGCCAGCCTTGCTCAAGTGGAAGCTCGCTATTAGCCTGTTTGCGATGCAGCCATTTGAGCCATCTGATGCCTGTTTGGCGTTGCGCAAACTGATGGCTAATGCTCGATGGATGGCTGACAAAAGAAAGTTAGTGTATGCTCTTTTCTGCTAGAAAGAGTGTCAATAAGTGTGTTATCACACCTGGACCTTAAGGAATGCCCTAGACTGCATAAGACCTCCAAATTCAGCAACCTTAACAATTTTGGGCCTACAATCTGGCTGTTAGACTTGTGAGTGGAACTGATCACCCATATATGAGCTGAACAACTCGGAGGCAACTCAATGACTCCAAAAATATGGGCAAGAATTGAAGCCATTCGAGCCATTAGCCATCAATTTGCGCAATGCAAAACAGCCATCAGATGGCTCGAATGGCTGCCTCGCAAACTCTCTATTTAATGAGACGAATTCCGTCCCCCGAGAACAACGAGATCACCGCATGTCTGCATCTATGGCTACATCCACTGCAACCACTGCTACGACTTGGCTACGACTGTGAATGCCGGTGCCCAATGGGCCGTCGGAATTCTAAATTTGGATATCGGGTCTTAGGGAGAGAAAAACATTTGTCTTGGTTACTTTTGTCAGAAAATCAGAAAAAATCACATACAGTGGCCCAACCACGGCTCTCTGCAATGTCGTGAAAGGTTCAAACTCCGACGATTATATAACAACTTTGATTGATGTACACTTGCGTACTCCGCTCGTGGTCAGGTCCTACGTGTTTTAACCGCATATCCTGCCATACAAGTGGCCAGCCAGTCACAGTAAGCCAGTGTCTTGTGTGATCGACCCCCTGAAATGGTGTTGTGCTCGGTTTACATCTTGTAGATTTTCTTGATGGATAGCCACTCTGATAGTACTGCATGTTTGTATCCCGTAAACTCGTTATTCAGGCTTTTGGACCATGCGAGTATAATAAATCCCCCCCCCCCATCAACCCCACCTAAATAACAAACTACAACTAACGAGGTACGAGTTATTGTAGTCTATGTAGAAAAGACTACGGTCAAAGCCGAAAAAAAACTTTTTCACTGTATATCAAAAGAGGCGGGAATGGCTCAAAACACATTTCCACAGCTTTAAAAAAAGGGCTCTAACATTTCGGCCTTAAAAAACTTTTCAACACTATATCCATTTTTCGAAAGCTCAGGTGTGCGCATGATCTGATCTGAATCATTCGTTCATTCGCTAATATAGCGATCCTATCGCTGGTAATGGATACACCCTAGTGGATGAACCGGCACACCACCCATTGCCCATGATTCACATACGCGTGAGTAAGGTTAGGCGGTTGAGTCCTCCCGAGGGCGTTAAATGTTTCCCGAACCTTTTTTGCAGCAGCAGCATTACATGGGCTAGTGGGCCATTTATTCCCGATCTGACCGAGTTTTGAGGGTCTCCCATTCAGTTTTAATTTGAGCTGAGGCATGTGGTGGTTACGAAGTAGGCGAATAAGCCCTTGTGGATGAATTGGCACATCACCCGTTAATTGTCATAGACAAACAAAATCCTATAAATGGGAGGCGGAGGCTTGAATCCTCCTGGGGGCATTCAGATAACCGGCACTTTTTTATTTTTGTTTTACTTTGGTATACATCTCCTGGAGGGATATGACTTGTTAAAAATTTTAAATCAGACCAGCAGGAGAAATTTATGGACAATTATGCCAGATTACAGACTACAATCCGTGGGTCGACATTTGAATCTCCCGGAGGGATATGACCCGTTTGAAATTCAACTATTAGACTTGACAGCTATACTACCTGTCAATTCAATTCTTTTACCAGGCACCGGAGGAACCAGGTCTGCTTGGAGGGCCGTGTTATTAGGAAATAAGTTACTTTATTCACACTGTCAAACTGCCGTGTCTACGGCCCGACGGGTGTTCATTCAGCTACACTACCCGGATCTCACCACATGGGGTGTATTTCGCGTGGGCTATCCAGCTGTTTAACGCAGCGGAACAGTTGGACTCTTCTCTACTGCATGTTTCTTGACCTGACAAGAAATCCAGTAACCGTGGGCGATCTCGGAAATCATCGCGTAGTTGAACCCTGATTATACTGCGGGCACCCGACACATTGGACGACAGTCCCGCAACGAAAACAACTGCGCTCGACGCTAGAAGCGCTGTAGCCGGCGAATGGTGATTCCATCTAATCTTGCCTCGCGCACTGCACCACGACCTTTTTTGCCTTGACAAACGACGTAAACGAAACAAAGACAAACCACCCATCCTGGAGGGGCTGAACTTCGCACTAAAGACAGTGGGTTTACTCCCTTGCCTAGCGCGACACAACGGCCTCTTCACCTCCTTAGGAACGAGAGACGTAAACGGAACAAAAGCAAAAACACCCGTCCTGATCCCACGACACTCGCTTGTTTCCTCGGGGCCCGGGACGCGGAATAAACGTGAAGCATGGGCGCGAAAACGAACGGCCAAGGGGGTGGGAGAGAGGAAAGAGAACCACCACGACATTGGACCCAAGGTACATTCCGCTAGGTAAATTGTGAGATTCAATGATAGAGGCGCATACTGACGGTGACCTATACAAGTATGAAGACCAATATCACCCGTACCCTATCGGCCAGTATCCTCGGCTCTGTCTGACGTGGGACCATGGACCCACAGTGACACCACCAGGTGCGAGACCGGATAGCTTGATCGTTGGATCACTGTAGCTGAAGGGCTTGCGTTGCATAGTTCGCATTGGTCCCCTGGTTCCCTACATGGAGGACAAAAAATGTGGTCGCTTCTTCCGGGGCGTCGCATCTCTCTGCCGACAGCCATTCCCTCCATTCCATACAAATCGAAAAAAAGAAAAGAGAAAGCCGATGAAAGAAGACAGCGTCGTCCCGTGCCTCGAACGGATATACCAAAAATCGGGAAAGTCCCTCTGGCCGCGATGGAAGTGTCGTGGCACCGACAACCACGAGCGCAAAGAAAAGGGGGGAGGAACGGACGTGTCGCGCAATCGCACCTCCATGCGAAATAGGAAAGAAGCAGACGCAGCCGGTCGTGCATGAACCCGAGGAGGCCGACGAGCGATCTGTGCGTGTCCAGCCCAAACGCAACGCACGCCGTGTAAAACAGAAAGAGCGGCTCAGTGGACCTTCTTTGGCAGGAGCGAGAAGACGAGGTTAAAGAGGCCGAAGCCTGGGAGCGATGTCTAACTCAGAAGCAGTTCGGTAGATAAGATGTATCGGCGAGAGGGAAGATGTGGGGACACGGATGGGGAGGGGGGGGGGGGGGGACGCAGGGGGATGGGAGGGCATCGCACGGACGAACAAACACGCAGCGCGCCCGCAAGCGGGCGCACGAGCACAAGGCGCATATACGCACAGTGGTATACGGCGTGCGAAGGGACTGGGGCAGATGATCATACGAAGATTGGGGTATGGACACATTCGCGAAAGGGATGTGATGCCACGATAGAAGGAGCGGCGCGCGCGGAGTATGAAGATGGGAGCAGACTACCAAACGTCGTCCCCGCCACGATCATCTCCTCCAACGGCCGGTCCGGGGAGTACGCCGGGCTATGCGTGTCGCTAACGGCGGGCAGCGCGAGGACGGCAGTGCTGCTCATGCCGCAGCGCGTGAATATCGACTTGGACTGGGGCGGCGCGAGGGTGCCGCCGGTAGTACTAGTAATTGAGGGGGAGACCGCGAGCGACGCTGTGAGCGCGTCCCTCGACGGGACGCGCGCGCCCGCGGGTGTACGGTACGCATCGAGCCCCGCTGGGAAGACGGTCTTGTAGAGCATCGTGAAGTTGGGGTGCGCGCTGTTGAGCGCGTACATGCACGTGTACGACTCGGACAGCGCGTGCGTGAGCCCAAGGAGTACCACTGCGTCCGCGTTGAGGATCTCCCACTCGGGCCTGGGCGGGAAGCGGCCCTGACCACTGCTCTTATTGCTGGCGCCGCTGGTAGCGGCGGACTTTGCATACCGCCGCGCGCCTGCATCGATGAGCGTGAGCAGCCGCGTTGCCTTGTCCATCAGGCCCTCCTCTATGCCCAGCGCGGCCGCGAGGAATGCACATACCTTGGGTAAGTTAGCATTACTCCTGAGATAAGAAGAGAGATTTTGGAGAGATTAGTACATACCTATGACGGTTCCTTTGTACAAAAATTATTTTCCGCGCGCGCGCCAAGTTCAGCGCGCGTGGTAGAATATATTAATAATACATAATATGGACATGAGCCTTCAGCTACAGCAGCTACATCTCAATTGACCATTGAATTGTGGCCAGGACCACAGAAAGTGGGGGAGGGAGATGAACGGGGAAGAAAATACATTTGGTGGCTGAGATAGCATAGCATAGCATACACTGCAGTTTCCCAGATGTGCTGAATGTCATGCGGCGAGTGGGAGGATCCGAGTCAACGTCGGCGACTTCGAGGTGTTACAATACAACTCATCCGGTATATCCCAGCGGGAATGTTCATGTCAAAGGCCTAACGCCGTGCCTTGTAACGGAAAATAAGTACAATTGTAGTGGTATCAGAGACCAGTCAATATCAGTTTCGGAATAACGAATCAGGATTGAGTATTTCAAGAAAGGAATGAATTGTGTATGAGAGGTATTAAATGTCCGTCTTCGTAGTGGTGTAAAGGGAGTAGAGAGAGATCAGTTAAAAAAACAAATGTGTGAGTATGATGGAGGCGTCTATTTCAGACAACGAAGTCCGTCTGGGAAGACAACCCGTTTGATGACTCGGACAAAGAAGTGGAGAAGGTGCCAGAGGAACTGACGGTGTACTTGATGGGGCATAACAAAGACAACAAGATATGTACATGGGGCGCTCCACCGTCTTTACTCCCATGAGGGCGAGGCCTGGTAAGAATGACTCCGACTTGCCCGTTCGATGTTTGAGCAGGGCTCAAGGGAGACCATGACAGTGACGTCGGACTGTAAGCAGGCGAGGCGGGAGCTGAAGCACCAGTTAGTATTAAGTGAGGAAAATAGATAGGCGGATACTGACGATACAAAGGTGCTGTCAAAGGGGTATCATTGTCAGTGTCACGGTATCTTGTCGAAAGAGCAAAGGAAGGAAATCTCACAGGCTGGAGAATACGTCGGGGAGGTCGGCGCTGTATGAAGAGTGTGAGTTTACCATACGAAAATAAGAGTATTTTGGAGACGACGGCAAAGCCATGGGTGAGGTGCGTGAATACTTCGGCGACGTAGGCGAGAGCTGCGCTGGGGCTTACAAAAAGACTAGTCAGTCAGTGTACAACTTGGGAATGTAGCACGCTTACAAGCCGTGAAAAGGTGGAACAAAAAAATGGCAGGTTAGTGAAATTGAGAAGTAGAATAGAGAACACTTGCTTGGAGAATCTAGGACAAGAATCAGCACCAAGCACGAATAGAACGAAACACACTTACACCGTGGCAACACCGGGCTGAACGACGGGCTCGCCGGAGAGTACCGGGGTGATGTGAGGCTGAACAACGGCGATTGCGGGCTGTACCGCGGCGAAGTTGGAGAAAACGATGGGGAAGTGGGGGAATACCGCGGGCTCACTGGTTAGTATCTTGGCAACACCAAGATCATAGGCGACGTAGGGGAGTACGTCGGTGAAGTGGGTCCGCGGGCTTCACGATCGTAAAACGGCGATGTAGCATATGGCGATGTCCCGAAAGGTGATGTTGCGCCTCCAAACGGCGACTGTGGCACGTACCCTGGCGATGTGGGCGAATACATATTGGGGGAGCTCAGGCTGTACTGCGGGCCAGCGTGCGACATTCCACCTGAGCCGACTGGGGTTTGACCCCATCCGGGCTGGAAAGCGGTGAAATTCGGCCTGTCGTCGCCGTGAAAACGCAGCTTGATCTCCTTTGAAGACTCCGTCCTGCCAGACCGGGCAGTTCGTGTCGTATGGAGTCATCGCGACCTGCCCCGGTGTCATACCACCGTCGGCCTGCGCAGCCAGCATCGACTGTACCGGTAATCGGTGGTCCACGACTCGACCTCGCCAAGTACCCAGTCAAACGCCTCGCGATTCAAGTGCACGCATATGGAGGCCTGGAGGACTGGAGATGGTCAATGGAGAGGAATTTGGGAGGACGTTGGATGCAAGAGATGCCAATAATCACGATGCGGAAATGTAGCCAACAAATCTAGTGAATTTGGTGCGTGGAAGAAATAAAATAGATGATGTTACAGGCAATACAAATGGATGTAGGGAACAGATGTAAGAAAAGGCGAAAGGGAAATCACAGCTCCTGGGAGGCGTCTTGCCCTTTTCTGTACGCACAGTCAGTAAAACAAATTGGCGAGAGGTAGTAAACGCGAGCACGTACTGGTTCCTGCGGGCAGCTGCGAGGGGTCGATGTGTGGTACGACACCGCCCTGGGAGATGACGACGGAGCCAAGCAGCTGGGGTGGCTTGTGAGCGGGAATGAGTAGAGGCAGACTAGTAAACGCACTTTGCCGAGCTCCTCATCGTTCCAGATGGCGAGTTGCAGGTGGTGAGGCATGATACGGTGCTTCTTGTTATCGCAGGCTGCGTTGCCGGCGAGTTCTAGGATCTCTGCGGCGAGGTATTCTAGCACGGCGGCGAGGTAGACTGGTTGGGTGGTGTGTTAGAGAAAGCAAGTGAGTGAACGAAAACAACCTACCAGGTGCGCCGGCACCGACACGCCGGGCGTAGTTTCCCTTCTTGAGCAGACGGTGAATACGACCGATGGGAAGAAGAACTCCTGTGGCGTTCATCCACGCAGGTAGGAGTTTTCGACGAAACCGCGTGCCTCCGGGCTGAAGTCGTCCTTCGTGAAATGCGGTAGCATCCGATGACGGAAGCCGAACGGCATACGGGGCCCGGCCATAGTGGCGGTATCGAGAAGAGTCGCAGGGAATAATCTGAGGAGGAGGACTTGCGAGTTTGCCAGCGGTGGCAAAGTCGGCTAATCGGCTAATTAGCGGTAATTGTGACTGTTTGGTCGCGGTTAGTCATCATTTCTTCCTTTTCTTCTCATCCACGTCGCACGACCTCCACAGCTTGTTGTCCACAGCCCGCCACTCAGAGTTGCTGGGCTCTTATCTCTTCTCACACAGTCCTCGCCTGCCCCGCCCCGAGAGCGAATCCGCCGTATCTCACTCGACCCCTAGGCTTTGGCACTGGGCTCGAGCCTTGACATCTACCTGGTATCGCTCGTGACGAGTCGCACCGCATGCTCAGCGGTGTAGACACGTCTATCTGCACGCGACTTTCTCAGTTTGGCCACCACTACCAACTCAACGGAGGCGACACTACTACCCATCCAAGCCGACGAACGAACACGGGACTTGTCTTGATGGGGGCCATCTTGGTGTTGGATGGCAGCCAGGATGAATTGGTGTTGGATAATGCACGTACGGGTACTTCAGTAGCTGTATTTGGATCACTTGTAATATTTGATGTTCGCGCGCGCGCGCGCAAATTTTGGGTCGCGCGCGCGCTAGTCCTCGCGCGTGCGGAAAATAATTTTTATACAAAGGAACCGTCATACATACCCCCCTAGCCGAGGAGGCGGAATGGCGTGTCCGCGGCAATGTCGTTCGCGAATAGGCGGTCAATGCCTTGGTTGGCAGAGGAGAGTGCAAGGGCGGTCGATGTCCGTGGTTGCCGTTCTTGAGGGAGGAGGATGACAGAGACGGTGGGATTACGTGATCGGCATGACCAGCCGGCGGGGGCGATGCCGAGCGGAGTTGCGTTCAACTTCAACGGTTCAATATCAATAGTCTTCAAGTTGGAGAGGCGAGCGGATGAGAAACATAACGGCGAATTCATTTTCAATAGGGTAGCAGGGTAGTTCTCTTGCCGCTTTTTAAAACAAAAATAAACTTTGTACATCATCTGTACACGACCCGACGCCGAATCGAACAAGGTTCCGTATGTAAAGTTCATGCTACCAGATGTATGTCTAATGTTTAGCGGATTCGCACCAGCGCTGCAGGTCTTTCTTTCCATTCCTTTGAACCGAATACTGCCCAGTTCATTTTCTTCGCGCGAACAAAAATCAATACAAAAAGTGTTTATATCAGAGACCACATTCATGACCCGACCCCAGATCGAACAAGGCGCCTACATACGTGTAGCGTCGTGACTCTGCACAAATATTTAGCAGATGCGCACCAGCGCCATGGGTCTTTATTCCCATCCCTTCGACTTTCAATAAGTCATTGACTTCTCATACTGCTCTGGCAGTCATAATTAGAAAAAAAAATTGACAACGTCCTATCATGACCCGACCCCGAATCGAACGAGGTTCCCGCATATAAACTTCCCTAACATGCTTAAATGTTCAGTGGATGCGCACCAGCGCCACGGGTCTTCCTTTCCATCCTTCTGAACCTGTAGATAGTCGCCTCAATGTGGCACTTCTCTGGCAGTCATGGTAGTGGAAAAAAAGAACAATACAAATAAACCATGACCCGGGAGATCCAGTACGTGTGTGCGTAAATCGTCACGGTAGAGCGGGGTGTAGATATGAGGAGAGTGAGGAGGTCTTTGTGCAGGCAGGATTACAGAGTCAGCTATGAGAATTGAGAATCGCAGGCGGCAGATAAGATACGGAGAGGCTCATGTTTGATTTTCCCTCGCCACTCCGTTTTGATCTACGTGATCACAAAGGCAAACCGATATGAATTTATCATTGTTCAGGCTTTTGGACCACGCGAGTATAATAAATCCCCCCTGCCGCCATTTATGACCGTCAATTTAGGGTTCGCATGAATATCCAGACATGAAGCCACTTCTGCTTCTGTTCCAATACCAGAACGACGGTAGCTCATAAGCGGAGGTTGAGCAGGTGAAAAACCTACACACAGCCAAAGGCCATCTTTTGGGTCTATTCTACATACAGTGCAAAGGGAGATCCACAACATGGTCAAGGTACATGTGAGAAATGGGATTACCATCACTGCGTTCGCTCATTGCCTTTGTTGTAGCTCCTTATGCCATCGAGCTCCACTTCTACAGAACCAGAACAGAATGCGGAAATCAGTCATCAAGAGAAGGCTGAAGCAAATAAAATGCGTGCAGGCTCACCCTGGAAGATGTTTGACGTATGGATACCGCCGTGAAGCGCCGTTCTAACCGCTTCGCGGTAGTTGAGACTGGTTCAGTGGGTCGGTCAGACGGTTGGGTCAGGTAGAAGAGAAGGAGCATACGCTGCGAGCATGGCGTTGCAGTAGACTGGACAAAAAACGACGTTAGCTGGCGCGTATAGTTACAGTTCGGAACATACGTCTGCTTCGGATGAGGGTGAGGGCTACGAATGCGAAACTGTGTGGCATGACTAGGAACTGCATGTTTTTTCCCAGGGTAAGTTGAATTAACTGTAAAGTCGGAAATGGCACAGACCAAAATGAGAGTCAAAAGCGAGGCCACACTCGTAAGGAGTCCGAGGTTGACCATGTACAGGATGAGTTTGCCAATCATCTTCTCCGTTCTAAGGAGATAAATATTTGAGGAGCCTGGGTAAGAGAATATGCATATTTACTTTGCGAATCCAGTTCTATATGAAGATTAGATATACATGTACCGAGAATGAACCGGCCAACTGACCGGCCGCGATGTAAGTAGAACCAGAGGCCTAGGGATATACCGACATCGCAAAGTGTTGTTGAAGTAAGTGTACCAGTAGTAGCCATCTATATCACCAAGTCAGCTATATAGTACTAGGAAAATCATAGGGCTGACTTGGCTGGTCGGTTTGTGCAGTGCGAAAAGAGTGTTCTTAGTGAAAAGGTCCTCCAAAAGGACTAGATAACAATTAGTACTTGGGTATATCTGAACATGAATGGCCTCACGTAAACCAAAAGCTTTCAGATATTGTCAGATTCGCATAAGAGAATCAAACAAGTTGGCAAGAAACCTAGCTGGGCGAGGGAGAGTGCCCCCTAGCAAGTATTCTTAGCGTCTGAAATAGAGGTAAATACAAAGTTACTCACAAGGACAAGTGCAACCCACATGTTCTTACTGACTGGGATACAGCTTGTCAGGATATGATCCAAAAAGGATAAAAGCCTTGCGTACGCCTGTACACTCGCAGGATGTATAGCCTTTAGAACTGTAAGTATAGATCAGAAATAGAAATGGGTTTGGTTACATTTGAACCAGGGTTGTGATGCAATACTAATCTTAAAGTCAGTAGAAGCTATAACCTAAAATTATGAGCTACCGTCGCGATCATCGATGCCTAGAACCGAAATAATCAGTGTCACAATATGTTTAGACCGGCTCGACGCACCCCAAAAGACCTAAACAAAATCAGATCATGTCAAGAAAAATAGTAAACCACGATGTGCACCAGCGGAATTCAGTCAAAAGCGCATAGTTCTGCGGTAGTTTGCAGAAAATGTACCAATTATGCAGACCCTCTGAAACCATAACAAAATGGAAGGTGTCTAGAATACTAAGGGCGAGTTGATGTCCGCAGATAGGAAATAGAATGTCGACCGTACAGTGCGGTACCAACCTTGCGGAAGAAAATCAGAAGCCAGCCATGTAGTCTTGGTGAACTTACCAGTGCGCGGAGGACAATAGTATCGTCCCAGAAGCTTCGAAAGTATATAATGGCCTGGGAGATGGTGATGCCGAATAAACTGAGTTAATCAATGAGCACTGAAAGCCGTCTAGAGGAGCGCAATTGAGTTACAAGCATCCGACCATCATGCCACCAAGGAATGGAGCATAGATGAGGCCAACTTCTCTGATTGCTTCACTCATTGCCGCCCAACCAGTGGTATATGAATGGCTTTCGCTGGAGGGACCTAGGGGGGCGTGGAGGCAGAAGACAACCTGTTAGCGGGCGAATATGGGCGGCGCCGCCTACATATAGAAAACGTAAATCAAACGTAAGCGTTGATCAGAACAGCTTCAAGCTCCTCTGAGTAATTCGCACAAAGGCACGTATGGTCGACAGCAGCGGTCTCACCCGTTGCCGAACGACGGCACAGATTAAAGCGGACGAAGAACTTGTCGCACAGAAGCACATCAAAGATGCGGAGAAGTTGGCGAAGGAAAAGGCCGCGAAAGAAGTGTTGGACACCGTAACTCCTTGAACGACAGCAGCGCGGGTACGTTACGATCCAGAGAAGCAGAAGGAGCCGTCCAACAAGGAGCTCGACCTGCAGTTTGCATGGCACAGGCGTGTTGAGCCCCTGCTTCCTAAAGGAGTCAAGTCGAGACATTGGTAGAGGCAATAGAGCACGCGCGTTTAGGGTTAAACTCGGGGACGCGCAGTGGTGCCGAAGACGATGAAGAGAGTGTTAAAGAGCCTAACAGTGACGCGGACATGGAACTGGCATATTAAATATATTTCATGGCATAAATATAATTCAGGTATAATTACAACATATTTGGGTGGCTAGGATAGGGCAGAGAGGTATGAGATCGTGGTAGCGAGCATGAAACCGTCGCTTTAGTGTGAGCAAACAAGAACAAACAGCACAGCTCAGACCCGTCAATTGCTGGTGCCCACCACTGCATGTGGATATGCGCCTCGACTTTTGCCGAATCCGATCTATCCTGCTTCGTCCTTCGTCCCAAACGTTGATCCTTCTTTATGTGGTTTTTCTCCGTTGGAGCGCGCCTCAGTATATCCCTCTCAGGCCGAAGGATACACGGCCAGATCTTCTTGAGATCTTCTCCCGACTATCGCGATCGCTTCATCAAATTGAAACGAACATCTCCTTTCGGATCCACTCATAGGATGGGATAATTCTATTAAGGAACCCGGTTTTCAAGAGAAACCCGGGGAGCCCGTGCTGAGCGCTGTTTCGTGCCATGCCCGCCGGCGGGTCCCAAAAGGAGATTACCGCGAGGTTCGGAAATCACTAATATCTAGGCCGTGAGCGGGCAATTGGTGCGCGGCATAAAGCGCATTTGTATGGTCTTCAGTTCGCAATCTCTTAGGAGGAGGAGCTGTTGCAAGCTCATTTTCATCAGGGACAAGTGTTACAGCACTCGGGATGAGATTGGGTTTGCGATGTGCAGCGCTGGAAGCGCCGCCACCTCGGACACAGCCTCGCATGCATTTGTGAGTCGGGTAGTACAGGGCCTTCCTTTACGCGAAACGGAGAGATGTAGAAGGGAGATTCTGTACATCAATCCAAATACGAAAATAATGGCGGCATGGAATCCCGAGATTGGCTCCCATGCAACAATCACATATATAACGGCCATCAGAAAGTACCGCAATGTAGTGAAAGGTGCCGGTGGAGTCGTGAGTACATCGGCCTACATGCCCTACCCACTATACTACAGCCCACTTATCTTCAACGAGTTCACCGTGTTCAAGGTTGTAGATCTAAATCCGCAAGCTGCAGTTAATTATCGCTATGTTACCCGTTCCACAGTATAGTTTCCCGAGTGGCCGCCGTTTCAGGGCGGATCAGCGCGCGCGAACAGCTCACTGCGTAATTTCTCCCTCGGATTCGAGATCCACGTAGATATCCATCTGCCGACTCATTCATTGCGTTCCGATTTATCCTCCGAGTCCTCTCTGAACATGGCCGAGGCTGGCAAGCCTAATCCTTTTGCAGCGTTCGCGCACCTCTCCTTGCAAGGTCTCGAGGACACTCTGGGTGTCTTGTATATTGGGCACGCGGTCCAGTCATAATATTCATGCAAATTGCCGACGATATACTTTAGCTACACCCTCGCAGTGGTCGGCTATGGCTTCACCTTCTTTCGTTCGCGTTCTTTAACTCCGCAATATCTATTCAATTCTGCTCATTTCAGAAACTTACTACTATTTCATCCGTTACCCGAAGGACCATTGGTCCGTTAAGGCTGCGATAAGTATACTGTTCCCCCCGGAATTGCGTTGCTGAATGACTACCAGGTAGCGGCTCTTTGGTCAGTCCAGTTCGGAGTCTTCTCGATATGATCTCACCTACTGCAAACAGTATGCTGGACACGACCATGTCTGCGCTATGTACACACCTCATTTAATACCATCTTATTTTGCCCATCTCATGCTTTCTTGCAGCCTCACACACACTCTATTACTATCTGGTCACTATGCTTGCGTTGCCAGTCACGCCAGACGATGCCACTTCGTGAGTTGGTTGGATTGGGCCCGATAATTGATTTCACTTGCTATCTATTCAGATCCTACTGTGTCGAGGTTCTCCTATCAGTCACTGCATTCAGCGGGTTAATAGCTAGACTCGTGAACCAGTCGACGTTAACGGGCGATCTCACTCAGAGAATTCCGGACCTAAATCTAAATTAGGAACATCAGTTAATAAGGACAAAAATCAGACAAAGAGCATACAACAGGGAGATCGCCGTTAACGGACTGGGCCCTCTGGGCACCATTTTAGCGGGGTTTTGGATCCCCCGCCATTTCAGAGGTGCGGACTGGGGAAAAATCAGGCTCGAGGTGTCCCAAATGCTCTGAAAAAGTGTCAAAAGTCCGTATATCAAAGTGGAGTGAATTCTAATTCTAAGCAGAATGAGCACAACATGTTTTGCAAAATTACACCAAATCGAGCTCATCGTGCGCGCACGGACCATTTGACGACGACGACCACATCAAAAGTGCCATCAGAAAAACATATATGCCTCATTCGATAGAGAATCAAAAACAAACAGTTATTCATGTAGGAAATTTGAGCACTTTTTTCGAGGTCAAGGCCGAATTTTTACGAAGTACGCACCTCTGAAATGGCGGAACGAAGGAAACCCCGCTAAAACAGTACCGAGAGGGCCCAGCCGGTATCCAGTGATGGTGATGGGTTTGTCGCTGTTTCCCTGGATGCCGGATGGGGACGAGCCTAGTTATGTAATAGCCAGTGTTACGTGGAGCTGTTACGATATCCGGCTACTTCCGGCGATCTGAGGCTATTTGGCCTAGCCACAGCCACATAGCCCTACTTCATGGAGCTGTTACGAGGTCCGGCTACATCGACCCTCAGTCCCCTGCAGCCCAAGCTTGTCATAGTATGGCAACAACTCTGCCCCGCCAATGTATTCCTCTCCAATATTAACTTGCTATATCGGCCTAACTGCACTGGGTAATTTATTACCCGTGTGGGCTCAGCGCGGACCGAGATCAATCAATCATTACACAAATCTACACAAACAAATCGCAATTAGGCGGAATACATCCACAGCGTCGCATCTGTTGGCAGAGAGAATTTCGGGACCAGAGGAGTAATGGCTAGTCGAATCTTGCTGTTGCAAGGTGTGGGGAGGTGTGAGGAGGTGTGGTGAGGTGTGGCTAGCACGGCTAGCCACACGTCGCCAAGCCGGATAGCCACACATCAGTGGCTATGTCTCGGCAGGCTTTCCTGCGGCTATTGGGCCGCTGAATGCAGTGAGTATGGAAGGCAACCTTCCGTCTTTGCCGTTCTTGAACGTCTCGTGCTATAGGGGCTCGCAATTTTTGTCGTTTAAGGCTTCTATGCGTTCCGAATCTGGAAGCGTAGTTATCTCACTTTCTCTCAGGAGACCAGTTTTGTTGATATGTTGTTGCAGTGAGCAACAATGTTTTGATTGCAATCGCAATTGTATGGATCCCATGTTGGTCACGCTCATTCATTAATTTTCGTATATAGGCGATGATTTTCCGCTGGAGCAGCTGGTATGAATTCCCTCTACTCGACACCCTCACTGTTTCTAATGTATTTTCGCCAGGCCTTTCAATTGGTATAAGCTAATTCTGTGTTCACATTATTTATGTTTATCTTTCCTCCCCCTCAGCTTCGACTGTCCTCATGTTCGTGCTGGACCCTGGTTTACCTTCGTACCCTAACAATCACCTAGGATGCGCAATACCCCCTTCGCAAATTTTGCGCAGGCGTACATGAAGGTTCATTGTCTCCAATGAAGTAGGCCGCCCAAATAACGCAACTCGGAATAGACTACCATCGGTTCGGGCCAGGGTCTGCGCGTGCTCTCCGGGCTGCTCATCACCAGCCTCCACGCAATCTATGCATATAAGGCTCCTCGGAAGGAGGCACCCTCGTGCGCAACAGCTCATATTTTCTACCGGCCGACTTTGAGATTTTGTGTGCAGCCTCTGGGAACCGGTAGTGAATCTCCTCGCATCTGGTCTGGGCGCTGTGACAGTACAAGCCGTGTGCCTCATCACAGTACGCCGCTTCCATTCATTTTCACTGTGCTTCGGGACCTATTCGCGGCCGCATTAATTATCCAGTTCGTCGCGATGCCCAACAAGTACACCTGGATCGTCCCGCACCTCGTCTCGAGCCGTGTTTTCGTCAACTGGCTGCTCCTCTCGCGCGTTTACTTCCTAAGCCTCGAATATTGCCCACAGCTAACCTCCTCCACCTGGCAGGCTCAACACATACCCCATTTCGCATGGTCGCGGGCTCTACGCCGAGGAGACGCAGCGCATCTCGGCCAACATGGGTGATGCCTTTTCTGAGGTGCAGTTCGCCCCGCGCGAACTCGACATCAAAATATCGCGTACAATCGTCAGCGACGCGGACACCGTCCTTGGCGGGAAGGGGTACCTGAGCAATCGGAGCGAGGTCCGTTCTGATTTACCTGTTGAGCCCCCGGCCGTCTTTGAGCTTTGTTGTACTGGAGTGGATTCTGTTAGCACTCATTCAATGACAAAGTCAACGTGCATGCGTCCTGAAAATGGGCTCCTCACTCCATTCTTTTGGGTTTGGTCTGGCCTAGGAGCAGCGCGAGAGGGGGTCTGTACTCTGAATGTGATTCGGGGTGATTTGCATACTATAGAATTATCTATGTATGCCATTGTTTCCGGAGACTCTGGAGGCCGTTTCTGCCGTGAATATCCCGCCACCGAAGTCCGGATCTGCTTCCCATCCATCCAGTCATCGCCGGATATGAGTCTTTCCGAGTACGCTGGTGGGCGAGCCGCGAGGTACCTGCTCAGTGACCTCTTGCCATGCCAGTGGGAAGCAATGGGATACTATTGTTCCCTTTGGGTCTGGAACTGCCCTGTCTAGCTGGAACAGCTTTTTCTCTTTTTTCCCTGTAAACCTTTGCCCCCGGTATCCTCCGGGTTTCATTAGTGTATATCCAATGCATGTTTCCGAAAAAGAACTAAGAGATTCGGCAGGGGAAAGTATGGTTTGCTTGTTGCCGGGCACGTCAATGCCAGGGTAATACGGAATATTACACCGTCATTTGTCAGACACGTTCCCACCACCTGTGCGCGAGGTGTATGTTGCATGTTGTTGAAGAATGACCAGCAGGTGCTGGGCAGGTTGATGCCAGGTTCAGTCGCCTATGGCCACAGACTGTGGCCAGGTCGACCTGGCCACCAGCTGGAATCCCGATCTGGCAAGCACCTGCAACTATAAATTGAATCAATTTTGTTTTTAGGTTTGTTTCGGATCACCCACAAAGAATGGATCAATTGTGTATTCAATATGGCTACAGAAGGAAGATAACAAGCGAGAGTCGATACTGGGCGCATACGCCAGCACGGCCAGTACCGAAAGAGAAAACACTTCAATAAACATATGATTCAGTACCACGCATACGGAGTACGCAACGACACACCAACAGCCTTTCAAGTTCACAAGTAGTCCAAAAGTTGCTGCTTGCAAAGGTAGTTAGTTGCCTGCAAACAAATAGTCAGTGAAAGACGAGAGCAATTAAAAAGGGCTACCATTGAGTCGCAGTACCGATTTCTTGAGAATGTCCACTGCAAAAGCCAGAGAGACGCCGAAGGTCTCCAATGTCGAGTGAACTAGAAAGTGCTGGGAACGACCGCAGCTTGAAGGAACTGATTGACAATATTGATGTCTTGCACAAGAGAAGATAGTTCTTGCAGGACTTGTGGGACTTCTTCGCAGTAGATCGGGAGCGCAATACGAAGCAGAAACAGGAGTTTAAGGACTCTTGAGTTTTTGACAAATTGCATTGGCAGAAGCCTCTTGAAAGGATAGTTGCCTTGGGAGCTTCGAGGGTTACAAGCCTCCTCAGTCTTGAGGGATTGTTTCTTTCGACTCTCGAGTACAGTGGGCTTGATTCTTGAAAAAGACTTAAGTGTGGGTTGGACCGGTGCCGGGTCACTGGGCCTTGAAGTAGAGCTGGTATAAGCGGGGAAGGGTGTGTGTGGTGGCAGGGTGGGAGACGATGCATGTTGAGGGAGGTCAAGGACGATGATGGGTGAAGGAAAGAGAAGGACGCTGAATGGGCGAGATCAACATCACGTGCGGAGTTTGATCGCAAACGCAAAAACGACAGCCGTAGAATGTACTTAGTACTTACTCGGCACTTGTAATGTGGCTTCAGTTCAGTCTTTGTCACAATATTGTTCAATCTGCACCTAGCCACCCAACTCTTTTTGCACCAGACTAGCAGTTACCCGTGCTTCGCTACGGAGTTAAAAGGCATCAAACTCTGGACAGGATTCGCAGCCACTGGCAGAACAAAAGATGCCTCTCGTCGCCAACCTCTGGTTGGCTCCTCGTGGCCTCATGTATGATAACACTTTCCCCTTAGAACAGTTCTACTTCGCTCTGTATCATTGTTCAACCAGAATTTATTCAGAAGTCCACAATGCATACCTAACTTGCGTGGTGACGCTCAGCAACATATCTAAGCATCCGACTTCTATAACTCTCCCGATATCTATCCTGACGTTGGGGCTCATTCACATCATATTCATGATCAAGTGCTCGGTCCAAAGCTTGTGTAGGATCTGTCGACAGAACGGTGAATCAAATGATGAAAGATGGCATGCGTACATACCACAATCAGGGTTTGACTCCAAAAGCCTCTCTCCTTCTTCAACTTTCCTTCGTAATATTTGAGCTCGAGATCGAATATTTTCGCCCCCACGGGTCTGTAATAAATCTTCGATGTTAGCGGCAAGCTCGCGTTGATGCCGGGCCCGCTGCGCAGCAGAACGGTAAGGATTCATCTGCTTAGAACCTTTGGGCTGAAATCGTGTTAACAGATTGGGCTGAGATGGACAAAACAAACTCACGTTGCTCTGATTCTCCTTTGACTCTCTCTGTCTTCGCTTCTTTTGACCTAGTGAGCGTCGCTCAAATTCGCTCTGAAGCTGTTAAATAATAGGTAAAAATGAACTCAATAATCTTTAATAATGCACGAACCCAGCCGCATGCCTTGGCACTCAATGCATGAGCAGAGCTGGTACCCGTGGTCTCCTGATGGCTTGATGCATACTGGTTTGAGGCTGTGCTGATTAAGAACGGCTCTGGCCTCGCCTGGGAAAGAGGCTTTGGTAGTAGTGGCCGAAATTTGGTGTCCATGGTGGGGGGAAAGGCCAGAAAGCGCTGGACGTACCAAATGAACAGCTATAAATAGAACTTCAACAGTCAGGTGGAGCGACTGCGCAAAAGTCAACATCTCAGCAGATTTCAGACCGTGGAGCCACTGACATCATGCAGTGTCCACTATAATTAGAGGACCGTGGAGCGACTGCGCAAAAGTCAACATCTGAGCAGATTTCAGTGGAACCGTGGAGCCACTGACATCATGCAGTGCCCCAGCGGCCAATCAAGTTATCTGACGTTTGTCTTGTCTTGTCTCGCACCCACAGGAAGACATCCTTTCTTATATAGATGCGGTGAAGTTGCCGCCTGTAATAATTTAATGAAGCGAGCTTAAGGAACTGACCCAAACTGACCCTCAGTTTTCCTCAGTTCCAGGCTGAATGGTCATCGGTAATTAAGGTGCAAATCCAGCAGTATAAAATCCGGACTGAAAGATATATTTATTTCAATTCCAACTTTTTCTGGGATACGTAGACAAAGGCTAGCGGGGGCAAAGGTTTATAGAAGAAAATAAGAAAAAGCCGTTCCGGCTAGACAGAGCAGTTCCAGGCCCCAAGGGAACAATAGTATGGAAAGCGTGCAAGAGGTGTCAGATCTCTGAATCGGACAACCTGATCAGCTCGCATGGCAAATCACGTGCAATGACGTTACCTGCTCGAGAAAACACACGGCGCAGTCAATTACGAGTCCTAAATTTATTTAGGTAATCGTGCTTTATCAGCACTTCCTAACCACTTTTTTGTACAGTCGTAAGCCTCAAAACTTTGACTAGCCATGGGATTACCATTGCCCTAGGTTGATGGAGGTCGCCTGCCACTTCGTTTACTTATTATAGATTTGGCGAAGTTCGCCAAGATTGCTTACGTGGTCACATATGACTTTCGTCGTAAACATAGTTTGTCATGCCATGTGCCTCGGTTCGCTTGGCTTTCTCATGGGAGCATATAAGCGATGCAAGAGTTGGATTGTAGCCATGGCTTTATCCCGTTCCGATGCTTTTGAGAGGTGAGATGATCATCGGAGCAAAGATGCCAATTGATTGCCAACTTCCCCCATAGATATTATTAGATATCGTCGACTTAATCCGTTGTCGCATGGGTTTGCTATGACCCCTCAAGTCGATAGACAATAAAGAATGTCATTGGAATCTTCATCATACTGGACGCGTCGTACAAGAAGTTTTCTCCAGGCTTGACGACTTTCGCAGTCTGATCATGGGATCAGTGGCGCTGGCCACGATATGTAACTTGAATATCATCTGCCTGTTCCAGTATCAAACTTCATAGCTAGTATTTTCAATTGCTGAAATGGGGTTCGTCCTTGATAGCGATGCAGCGTGCTCCAGACCGCTCGGGCTGGATCAGCATATATTTTATTTCACCGTGAAGATCGGCTGGTAAAATTTTGTTGTCAATGTCTGATTGTTGGCGATTGAGCTTCAGGGTCTCACGGTAATGCTGACCGTCGCTTCCAATTCTGAAATAGTCGAATTGTTATACACCACACCTTGCTCTCACCAGACGAATGCGATCGGCCTAGGGTATTTGCTCTGCTCATATCTTGAGCTAACAATGCGGTTTGAGAGCTTGAAGGGATTTACGTACAGTCTATGGGAAGAGACTCCCTCTGAGGTCAGTCCCACATATTTGCCATCCACCTCACCGTTTCCACAATTGGTGTCCCTCCTGGATTCTACACGCAATTGGGGTCGGGAGTGTGGAGGAGCTTGCTCTGGCTTGTGGAGGTTCGTTGGCAGGGACAGTCATATAATTCGCATCGCGTGGAATGAAGCCCATGTAAGCGATAGACTGACGAGAGCGAGGGTGAGGTGAGGTGGAGGACAGGCGTGGCGTGTTTCAATCCGAAATGCCGGTGGTCTATTTGAGTGGACAAAAGTGGTTCGGCTTACCTTCATCCCTATTGTACAGTGGGAAGGCAATTGTGATTATATTCCGAGTTGTATCATTTGTCTTTGTCCAGTAGGTGAGAATAGGGTATTTGACTGCTGATGTCCTCCCTCATGGTGCCAGGGAACATTCTGCTCATAGTCTGAGAATGTCCATGAGTGACTGTAAGCTCAGATTCGAGTTTCATACCTCTACCGATTGTGCCTCTGTCTTGAGTGTGTTCAAGATAGTCCCTCCTGCTATCGAACAATATTCGACCTCAGATGTGAAGAAGGGTCGAAACAAGCTAGTTTATCTACAGACTCTGTAACAGAGGGGATGGTAAAGTATACCTGGTTTCGGGATCTTCCACTCCGACCCAAGAAGACTTCGAGCAGACACCTATGTTGATGCGTCGATACAAGGTCGAGGCTTCGCTCGACTGGTTGAAGCTGAATCACGCTGGTTACAAGGACCTCGAGATTAGTCGGGCTAATTTAGATTCTTATCCAGAAAATGGTACACCTGCGAGTGTGTATCCTGAAATAAATTGTATGATCCAGGCCATGACTGGGCTATTTTTCCGTTAGCGATGAGTGTGCATGATGATGGAGATGAGCATGGGACCACTCACGGGCCTTGTACCTTCGCTGTTCATAGATAGAGCAGCGCGGATTACGCCAAGGTGTCTATGCGTAGCATGAAGTCCGTGGCCTTGAGGCACTGTCTGACGGACAAGGGAGACATGCACGGGATCTAGGTACTTGTATGTAATTCCTGTATGTATACCGGTTTATAAAAAACCGGCTTTTAATTGGTTTGGTCAAGATGGTCTGTTTTTAATTATATTTGGGCCCCAGGCCGATGACAATCCCTGAAATGAATTGCAAATATTTTAAACCTCCAGTCAACCTCCAGTACTTGTCTAGCGATGAATTGGGGTTATGGTGGAGCTACCCAATTTAAAACATAATTATTGACCTTGATGCATTTTTGGGGCAGAGCGATGGTCTCAGATTGGCTTTGTGGATGAGATTGCAGGATATCAAGCTTGGTAGGATGTGCCGAGAGGCAACGGTGGACTCCAGGCACAAATTTTTGCAGAGGCCAGAGCCCCAAATCTGTTTTTACCCCATATACCGTGACGGTATATAAACAGGTTTATAAATAGCCGAGGACGTGTCTCGGAAATCAGTCCTGATTTTGCTGACAATCGCAAAGTACGGGATTTTATTGACGCTCAAACAAGGAAGGAATATCCTCGTGGAATGGGATGGGATGGTGACGATTCAGACACTTCTTCTTCTGAAGTATTTCTCAAGTGTACCTCAACGGCTCCAATATAACGAAGTCAATCTCCCAAAAGAGGAGCGTTACTTTCACTCCGCCATGCAGAATAATAGCTTTCGTCTCGCATGCATCCATATATTACAAAATTCGCACACAACATTCTCTCGCTCACCATGGATTTTACTTTCAAAGGGGTCGAAGGGGATATGGATGAATGGGAGGTCGCACATTTTCTAGACCGGTTAACACACTGTAAGCTTGTGCCTCAATTTTGCTATCTTTTCTGAGCAACTACATTGACTAGGCCTAACATTTACGAGTCTTTATTGCGGCAAGAAGACCCGCCCGGCCTTTCGTCAGCTGTTCACGGAATTGTTTGATGGAATTCTCAGGTAACTGGGGAACCTTTCAACCTTGCACCCTTTTTTCTGGATGCGAAATATTGTGTGGTCATTATGGACGGAGAGGTTCTGCAAGTCCAGGGTTTGGGTGATTTTCTTGCGACCTACAATGATCCAGCCATCAGCAGAAGATACACGCTGAAGTGGGATAAACTCATCTTATACTCACTCAAGACTTGCAATCCTCACTTTCAGCGGTATTTCCCATTTTCTCCTCGAGTTTGAGCTGCATAGCTGATTCTTTATTCTTTTTTATTCCCTAGCCACCGGAACTTGCCTGTGCATATTCCCAGACCAGTGATTTTTCATCTCAAATCTCATGGGTCTTGGAACCCAAGGGGAGATCGTCTCCTGGCACGAATTCTGCGCCGCTGAAACTGAACCAAGCATCAAAAGCGAGTCATACATCATTTTCTGTCTCATACTGCTACTAATTGACGGTTTCAAGATTGGTATGCTCACAAACACGCAAATCCATGGATTCTCCCCTCCATCAACAAGTTTCTTTCCAAAATACGCCAGCAGATTGGGATGTAACACCGAATCACTCGAATTATGTGGAAACTGCGCACACTGGCTGTAATTCCGAAACATCAGTTGGTGTTAGACTTCTCACAGCCATACTCCAGTATGTTCATATCCCTCCCCTTATTTTAGTTTTTTCTCCCTGATTATTAGGGCCCAGGAGCGCGACAACATCAAAAGCCTGTTCCGGCATCTGCGGCATTCTCCTCGGCTGAACGACGAGCCAAAACCTTTGGCAGAGAAAATCACTAATGAGTCAGATGTGCTGAAGAAAATGTGATTTACTGCGAGGCCTGAAATTAGGGCGGCCTAAGACCCTTACCTAATGGTAGCGGGAATCCTCGGCAGAGCTGTGTCAATGGAACTGAGGCACTGATGATGGGAGTGGCCCAGTCCCAGTCCTATTCTTCTAGTATATACTCACTTCGCCGTGAGCCTGGACAGGTCGTCAGTATGGGTAGTAAATGGATCCGAAATCATTTGCTGCATAAAACGGGTTCTTGTCGAAGATGCTTAGTTAATCCAGTAGACTTCCCATTGTACAGGATGACAACACTGACATCTATTCCCGCAGTGCTGTGCTTGTCTACTACTGGTAAGCAGGTTCAACTGGATCCGGTATTGCGCTTTAATTGTGATGGTCATAGGGTGGTGGTCACCAAGCTGCGTGGGATGATATATCATAGAGATGAGCATTTTACGAGTTGCATGTTCACTACCGACGGTAATATATGGTTTCACGACGGAATAACTACGCGGTCCTCAAGTCCCCACCTCACCTGGAACGCCTCAAAAGAGGTACTCCACTACGAGACCAATAGCGATGACAAGTCGTCTAATCTTATCACCATCCACTTGTGCAGTGGGCCATTGCTTCGCATGGCAATACAAGTCCGTCTAGATAGTCCCTGATATACGGCCTTGATAAATAAAATAATATGGAATTAACAGATACACTGTCAACACAGAATGGCAGCCTAAGGCCACATTGGCACTAGGCACTCGATTTCAGTAGGTCCGGCCTATTTAGTACGCTGAAATATGTTCAAGCCGCAGCACTTTGATATCATATCGCACAATGTAAAATTATGCAACACCGCAGTGATGGGGTACTCGACAAACGCAGATGATTCTATTGAGGAACCCAGGTTGATGCTGGTGCATATCGTAATTGAGATAGCACCTTGTATAGGGTTGTTCACAGTAGCCCTTTTTCGCTCCTTTTTCACTCCTTTTTCTTTTCCTTTTTCCTTCCTTTTTCAAAGAGGGAAGAAGGGAGTCAAAAAGGAGTCGAAAAAGGGCCCTTTTTCCATTCCTTTTATTTTCCCTTTTTCAGACTGCTTTTCCCCCTCGTTTTCATTCTTGTTGGGTTAGATGGTGCATAACCTCTTAAATATGCCCCAAACAGGCCTTGCGATCCTTCAAGAACACAAATATTCTAGGTGATATATAAGACCAGCAATGTTTCCTTTTTCTCTCCTTTTTTCGAAATCCCTGTGCTTACCCGTTCACAGTAGCCCATTTTTGTTCACTTTTCCGCTTCTTTTTTGTGGTTTTCGGCCAATTTTTGATGTGGGGAAGCGGATTTTTGGGTGGGAGAGCTTTTTGCATGTCTGAATGGAAAAGGGGAAAAAAAACCCGGCGAAAATCGACGGGAACATCAAAAAGGAGGAAAAAAGGAAGAGAAAAAGGGAAGAAAAAGGGCTACTGTGAACAACCCTTATGTCTCGCTCTGCTCGCTCAGAATATTCTTGCATCAGTATGTGAGCAATATCCATTTTCTTCGAATGTATTGGCTTGCTGGGTGCCGGTTTTGAGTGAAAAATGAGGCATACCATCCTTTTGATGGGACCAGATGAAGTTGAACTAATCTCTGCAACGACCCTACACTCGTGTTAGGTCTTGGAAGAATGTGGGGACCACAACTGTACAGTTCTATGATTGAAATATTGCCTGGCCGATTTTCCACACTTGATTCTCACACAAAAAATCTGAAAATAAAGCATTTATTTCAATTTTCAAAATTAATGACCCTTTGGGGGAAAAAAAGAAACTTTCAAAGGGCGGGGCGCCCAGCAGAGCAGGTTCGAACCCCGCCACGCGCAATCATTTTTCGCTGATGCGCCATCAAACAAGCCATCACATGCAAATTTCTTGTTTTCCTCGGACTCTCAAGACTTCTGGGGGCTCAAATTCCATACATAAAAAGCTTCTATGTATGTATACATGTCCTGAAAAAGCAGATGACAATTTGCATGCATCAATGGGTTTGTAATTGAAGAATTGAAGTATATACCTGATTTGGTTTCTTTCGTACCGGATTGAGGGCAAATTAATCCTCAGGCATACCCTAAATTTGTGGACGGTAATTTTCAGGTGTTGTGACTCGGAAAAACCATTTTGTAAGTGCTGGGAATCCCTATGTCACACAATATTCATAGTAGTTCTTTTATAGAACAGTATGCTGTCGAGGAGTGCCGTGAATTTCCAAAATCATGATAGAGCACTTGCTTCAACATTGTAATGTATTATGAGGGTCCCATAATGTGCTAAGTGTATTATTAGACAGTCTGAAAGGCATTCAGCTGAACTACAAAATATTCTGATATGTGCGATGCCTTGCATGCTTGGCAAGTAAAAATACCAACTCTGGCAGTCTATAGGGTCGTATGGAGCATTTGTGGATAGTTGATTGCTCTTAGAGGCCGCGGGAGGCTGAGGAATAAAAGAAATTTGTTTCTGATGGCTTGTTTGATGGGGTATCAATGATAAATGATTGTGCGTGGCGGGGTTCGAACCCACGTTGCTGGGCTCCTAGCCCTCCGAAAGTTTTTCTTTTCTTTTCCAAAGCGTTAATTTGAAAATTGCAATAGTTCCAACATTGCGGCCCGGTGAAAACTGGTACTTTTATTTTTAAATAGCCCTACAAAACTCATTGGGGTCTTGTGGACTGCCAGTGAGCTTTGTAATTTAGTGGTAGAAGGAAGGATCAACATGATGTTTGGGCCGCATTTGTGTCTTAATTTTTATATTATCCAAATCCCGGCGTTGAGGTTTATTCACAGTCAGTGCAAGTCTTTGAATGGGAGATGGCTTCACCAATGTAAAGGTATGGTTCAGTGGGAGATGTGTTTGATTTAGATACCTGACACTGACAGAGCATGAACTTGAACCAGTGACATGCTGGCAAACTTGTACAGAAACGAAGCTAAGCCGCCATCTGGTTCAATACTTGGTCTGAACAAACCTTCATTAAATTTCATTTCATAAATCACGGGTAGAAACGGTTTACCTCTATAGGGGACAGGTGGTTCCCGCCCAATTCGCGTCGACCAGCTCAGATTGGGTGGAACGATAGCATGGCCTTTGGCCATGCCCGCCAATATTTCATCTGTGGTAGCAGACCAGAAGAATACATGGACAAAATCCATATCTTGAAGAAAAGCCAAGGCAAGTTTGATTTAGTCTTCATGGAATTGTATGTGTCGACCCTGGTCAATGACAACAAAATGATTGAGTTGATGTATTGGCCACTACATAGCTGCAGACATATTCGCCTACCCGGATACTTCCGGGCCCCAGCATTATTCCTGTACCTTGTAATAGGGGCAGTCACAGTAGCGATTCTCCGGCGATTCTGAGGTGATTCTGATGGGGATTCTGATGGGGATTCTCGGTCGATTCTGGACAAATTTAATTTCAGAGAATCACAATCGCCTCAGAATCGTCGCAGAAACGCCTCCAGAGGAGCTTCTACACGATTAAAAGTGATTCTCATGACGGCGATTCTCTTACCCTTTTATCACCTGAGAATCGCTTTGAGAATCATCCAAGAATCGTCGATAAGAAGCTACCTACCTTATCGATGATACCTGGTGATTCAGCTTGAGGATTAGTGAGCACGCTGAGAAACCTGGCTTATGCATCACTTTAATCAGCAAGGAATAACGGTGAGTAATATTCCATCTGCCTCGTTGCTTGTGAGTCGTAACCACGTGTTCGGACCGGCTACCGGCGGAAGAATAGTTGGAAGCTGCGACCTCAATGAATAGTAATATGGACCCATTCCAGAATGTCAGGCATAGTGCGGTACGTATCTTGTGGAGCAATCTTAGTTTTCTAGAGTTCTCACAGAAGGTTGGAAAATGCGGTACCGCAAAATCCTTGGCATCAACCCAATCAACTTCCCATCCCACGCAAAGTCAAAGTCATCAAATACTGACTTTTTTCCAAAAAGTGGCCTAGGAAAATGACTAAAAATGATTACCTAAACAAGTTTAGGACTTGTAACCCTCTCTATCCCTCCGCTTCCTATGACCCATCCACCCCGCGACTTCTCGGCCCTTTCCAGCACGCACCCATGGCGTACTGTTCGTCAACGCAACCACCGTTTATTGCCGCAGCACCGCGAACTAATATGGCCATTTCCCAAATCCCTGCCGAAGAAAACCACGAGCCCTGCCCTGTGTGCAGATATCCTGGCCCTCAACCCTCACACTTCCCTTTTTCCTCCACCATCGCCGCTGTTACCCTCCGCCACTGCCTCTCGAGCGTCACTTCCATGGTCTATCGCTGCGACCAGTCGATCTTCTTGGTCTGCTGCCATTACACTGCAACGACCCAGTTAACCCTGACGACGTCTCTTTGCTCGATATGCCTGCACCATCCCTTTGTCCGTGCCCAGCCGACCATTTACCACCGTCGCCGCCCGTTCCACCTGCACCTCTGCCGCTCTTGGCTCCCATCCTTCCCGTGCAGACTTCATACGGAGTTGTTCGCACAAGTCTTGCTCTCGCATGTGCGAATGAGAAGGCATGCATTGACGGCATCTCGAACATTTTTGAGCTCATTTGGGGGCCACGTCCGTCCTTGGCAAACAAGGGCTATCTGGTGGAACTCCCTGCTGATCAGCTTGTTTTTCTCTGTGTCTTTGCGGAGTTTTTGCACCCGGCAATCGCCAACTTCGCAAATGGGTGGGTCACCCATTGTCGGCAGGAAGATTCATTTGGTTAGTTGGATGGTGCGGGGTCACGCCACGTCCCTCACTTTGCTTGGACGTTTTTTGGAGGGGGGTGACTGTGGTGTGGTTGGCAGCGGCTAGCATAGTTTGGTGTATTAGGTTCGGATGTGCATCATTGGCAATCACATTGGGTTTTTCCTCCACTTTCCACCCTCCCACTGCGAGCCCCGCTGGCTCTTCTCCCCTGAGAGGTTGTAGACCCTCTCCAACGTATCGCAGGAAAGACGCTACGCTGGCCATGTATGCTGTGAGTGTTTAATGAAAATGTCTGGTAGGGTCTGTCTGGCCGGTGATCTCATGCAAGAAGCTACTTATCTTATATTTATTCTCTCTGCTTTCGATAATTTTGAGGTTGGGAATTTTAACCTCCAGTAATAAGAATAATGGTCATTGTATTCGATGGTTTAGATGTCATACACCGTACTCCGGGAATATATTCATGATTATCAACTAATACTCCGAAAACTATTTAGGCATGCCGATTTCCATTCCTGTCTCCACTTCTATCTCCTTCATATCCAACCACTTCGGATCTGCCGTGTGCTTGTCCTCCATCTCTACAGACTTTTCGGTCCTAAATGATACTTTAATACATTAAATGCAGTGGGAGATAGTCCAGAGACAGTACCGGGACCGCTATCTTATCTCTCACAAGGGGTTGCCAAAATACCAATCAGGGCAGGGTTTGCCTAATACTATTAGAACTACTGTATCATTTCGACCAAGTGTGACGGGTGACACTCAATTTTTGTTTATTTATGTACGCAAAAATCGCCTTAAATCAAACAAAATTTATCGGCCATTGAGGACATCGAAATTTGCGAAATTGATGAACACTTGGTTGAAGTGGTACATTATCCCACAGTGCACATGCCATGATCGTATACCCCGGGACTGGACTCATACTGCCATACGAAGCAGTGGCCCACAAGCCAAGTTTGAGTAGATATCACACAAGCTCTTGCAAAACTTTTCGGAAAGTATTAGAGCATATCCCCTGCAGTGTTTTCCAACTTTTTGTGGGGAGGATGAGCAAAAATCGTTGAGTGGCAGTACCGGCTCATCACGTTGTCTTTCCCAATTTGGGGGGGGGGGGGGTTCGGATCAGGTTATCCGATCCAGAGATCTGACACCTCTTGAAAGCGAGAGCACCAGGCTCGTTTGATTGACATCACTTGCCAGATTGGGCAATCGGACTGATGGAACCCTTCCTGCGGACCGCGCGACCCGCTTCAACCACAAGGAGATAAGCACTACATCGTCGATAGTAAATGCTATTGTGGCCATCGCATTATTGTGATCAATCAACCAACAATCAACTGTGATTGCAAGCCACCGTTCATCATGATCAAATGGAGAGAATCATGTGGTCAAAGGTTCAACCTCCACAATACCGGCGTCAACCAACCGCGATGCATTCTTTAGGCCGCGTCGTTGCCGATGATACAACGGGAGCCGTAATGTTTAAAAATTTCGCCACTTTTACTGTCCCTAGGTCATATTCTGTACCTGATGACCTCACCCTTGAGTACAACAGGATACTGCACTTGTACATTGTTTCCCTTTGGCATAAAACTATATTAGGTTTGCTTAAGGAACGAGCATGTCAATGCAAAACAGTGTTTAAAATTTGTTCTGATTAGACCCTGAAGCGGAGCCGCCGTAGACGAATAGCATAGTTCAAATCAATGTTTAATCGCAGTTTAAACGAACAATGTTTATGTTCAAACCGAGAAATCCGGGAAATGCGCAAAAAATGCCACCCATGGGAGTCGAACTCCCAAGCTCCCATGTAAGCTAGACACCAAACCACCGTGTATAACCACTACACCATTGAGTCATTGTTGAGGGGTGTCATTCAGACCCACCTTGTGCCTATCTTATCATACATTGTCATGTCTTTGTTGCATCCTAAGCTTGGAAGTAATTCATGCATTCCATTGATGTCTTGTGCATAAGTTGCACATTGAACAAGGAAATGAAGGACAATATTTGTCCTTGCCTTTCATTCATCATTAAAATGATATGTGTGGCACACCTGCTTGTATTCCATCCATCATGCTCCTCTTTCAGGTATGTTTTGTGTTACTGATATTTGACAAGGCGTCAAATTTTCTGTGCCTAATTTTATGTAGCCCGCCTGAGCCACCATCTCCGGCGAGTTCTCCATCTCTCCAAGGAGCTTCACATTGACAAACGACTATGTGGTTGCTATTGCAACTTGGATTGAGTGGATACTTTCGGAATCTGACCAAAGCCGAGTGTTACATGCAGAATTCTATGGAATATTAATCTACACGGTGATGGAGTTACTTTTATGGCCTATTCGTTTCTGTCCCTGACACTACAAGAAATCTTTAGCAACCCAGCAGATTCTCATTGTTTTCATTGCTACTCCGTGCGCAATGAGAGTGAGTACTTTACTGGAGAGTGCAATTAAGATCTGTTTAACGGCGGGATGCGTTATTGGAGGCCAAGCAAATTTGTTGAACACTGTGATTCAGCCATCAAACGGGATTCCCTCGGTGAGAATCGGGTTCGCCGGTCGACTGGAAGCTTTAAGTTTATTACCTTTGAGCACTTCTGAGGTGTTCCGGAATCAATTTTTGATATCAAAACCTGAGCCTTAGTGTGGACGTTAGAGAGACTTCAATGCAATGTTGTCACACAACATGTCAAGTGAAACTGCCGGTCTGAGTTTGACTCGAGTCAACCTGGTGCAGCCTACTGGATCCATCCACCTAGTTCAGTACAACAGATCCTTCTGCGCTTTCTCAACATTTAAATTGGTATCACTTGCCTCAGATTGCTAGAATAATTACTCCTGACATACACGGGCATGGACATGATTTCGGGTTAACTCTTTACAGACGGGCCTTTGGTAGCAATCCCGTCCGCGATAATCTGGGCTTGCCTCCTTCGTTCAAAACGAACGGTTTCGATGATGTTTGCATCCTTCTCAAGCAATGTCCCATGTCCAATCTTGATCACAAGATTCTGTGCCTCCTGCGCTCGTTTTCGGTACATTGCTGCCTTCTGTTTTGCATAGGCCTGATGCCCGATGGGAAGATCCGTCGAAGCAAGTGCAGACCAAGTTTCCTCCATCTTAGTGAAGCTTCTGTGTGTTCGGAGAAGCTCAGAGAGTTTTTGCTCTCCCTGCTCTTGCCATCTCTGCATCTCTGCTTCCGCTCGGAACCATTGAACTCGGTCGCCTGTTGCTCAATGCAATTCAGCTGCCAGCACTTATTTCAATATTATCTCACCTTCACTTGACCATTCTTTCATCTCTGCATCGGTCATCTTGGTAAGTTTGCCCAACTGCCATAGCCAACCTTCAGGCCGTTTGTCAATCTTGACTGGTGCACTCGATTTCTTCCGAGGACGAGGGCCTGTTGGAAATTAGCACAGGTGCGAGTCTACAATTCCCCGTTTGACCTGTTTTACGTCTATCCATCTGTGTCCCACTAGTCGTAGCCTGGGGTGTTGGTTCTTCTGTTAATCCTGAGATAGTTGAATAGACAAAATTCATACAAATTACACACCATCGGTTTCAAAAGCTTCCTCACTAATATCTTCATCGATATCCTCGTCAATCGGTGTTGGAAGGGCGGCTCTCCAAAGTTTACCATCTGTATGCCTGGAGTCCCCAACCTGTCGCTTCTGGGGAACCGGCTTCATGTATAAATCGGCCTCGGTAAGAGGTGGAAATTGATGACCAGAATTTAACGCCATAAGAGCCTGGCAGGCAGCCTCGTACGATTCCATATGGTGGTCCCATCTCGTCTGGGCCTCACGAATAGTATCTCCTGATCGAGTGTTCTGCTTCTGTTGACGGCTGTGTTTATTCTTCTGGTACCGCAGCGCAGACATGGCTTTGACAATGTTCTGGATGGCCCGTAGAGAATCGAATATCTGACCCTCCCTCCATTTCACTTCTTCTGCCGCCAAGCTGGTGAGATCCAGGGTATGCCGTTCTGGCTCAGATGAGAAGTCGGAAGGTGGGAATAACTTTTCTTCCTGCACTGCGGGTGCAGTCACTGCCTGCGTTGCAACCACATCACCGACTTTCGGCATCAGTTTTATCTGTATTTTCCGCCAGTCTCTGATGCTGCGTTGGAGTTTTGTGGTGTTTTTCTCGATATCCTTTTGTCTGGACACCAGATCGTGCTCCTCAATGTCCGCAATGAGATGCGTAAGTTTGCGCCTTCCAGAAAATTAGTTTTTATCAACGTTGAATGGACAAAACATACTGATCATCCTGGATTTTCAGGGCATCCTCCAAAAAATGTGCAACCCTGCTTTTGGGTATTATCGTGGATGCGAATGCATTATCATCATTCAACATCTTCTGATAAATTGCATGCTGAGAAGGCACTATAATAAAAGTGGTCGGAATTGGGCAACCTTGCGTGGCCAGATCATGGGTACCTTTGGTTGTACTATGTTTATAGACACTGACTGCCTCCTTTCCATCTCCTCGGGATGCACGGGATGCACGATCCATTGATTGCCACTTTGTGACTTGGTCTTGAAACGAGATACTCAACGCAATAAAGTGATTGCGCTTCTCAACATATTTAATCCGGGCTTCCTGAATAGCTTCTGCCAGCGATGTCGCTATGGAAGTCAAAATAGTATTCAACTTGGTATGAGTTCACTCACTGATGTCCATAAGTTTTTTATGGTTCCAATCACCATGATGAAAGATCATTGTGTCTTGTCTATGCCCGTTATTCATTTGGCGAACATGTGGCCCCAGTTGGTTGGCTTCTGGCCAGTACTGTTCTGCAGTTTCACCATGGAAGTGGCCAATACACTCCATATATGCGGTTCCAAACAGATATGTGCACGAGTCCTGGTGACCCTGCACATGAAGCGCTGGTACACCCCACCGCATTTGCTGAATGAATGGGACGAGATGAGGGAAATTGGCTTGGAAACGCTCTTCAAGGTGGATGAAATATTCACAAGCGATGTCGTATGTGGTGACTTCATTGATATCATCAACTTCAAGTTTCAGTTGGACTTGGAAGGACTTGTTTGGCCGGTGATTCTCGAGGTCCATAGCAAGCACTTTATCTGTGTTCGCAAACCTAGTCACCTGTGAATCTCACTTGTGAAAGCCGAAAAGGACAACAGACCTTTCCCCATAATGAAGATCAACACATGACAAAATGAAAACATGGCTGCATTGGCAGTTAACCGTCCCTGTGATAGCCATGTTTTTGAATTTCTTTTTATTTTGCTTGTTCGCCACATTCAAGTAGTTGCATGTTGACTTCTGTGAATAAACACAGGAGCTGAGTGATGTGCAATGAACCAAGAATGGAGCATCTCAAACCTCCTTTGAAATTGGGATGCGGGATAGATACTCTCGATATTCTGAGTCAAGGGGAAAATACCCTTTCCCAGCGCACAGAGAAACGTCATTGGGGTCTGTATTCTTATTGGACTGATTGCACTGGAAATTTCCGTCCAATGTTCGCTGACTCTGGTTGAGATGTCTGGAAATTGATTTAATTTTTGTTTTTAAATACAGGGCAAAGGCAAGATGATACCTGAGCTCGTGCGGTGTCTCTGGGCAATTGGGATTCGAGTTAAAGCCTGCCTCCGGGCAGGCCGGGCACCAAACAATGAGGTTTCCGCTCGGCCGATGTGCTAGGATAGAATCTATGCCATGCATTTGACCTGCACGCTTCTTCAGTGTTAAGAAGTTGAAAACCCGAACCACACAGAGAAAGGCGGCATATGGATTCTGAATTGGTCATGTCCATCAGTTTCCAATGTGCGAAAGGATAAGACATACAGGGATATCAGCAGTAAAGGAATTGTCAGACAGGCGTCGAATGGCCCCCAAATAATTGTATGCTGCCTTCTTTGACTCAAGATTGTGGAGTTGGAAATCTTTGAGCATGTTGACCGTGAATGTAGTTTCCAGCTCACGGGTAGTGGCAGGGAAGAGCCGTGCACGCATAAGTTGCTTGATCTTATTTGGCGGTTGTTCCCGACAGCCACAGAAAGCCAGTTTGGTAGTATGGATCCCGTTTCGATCCACAACGGTAAACATGCGCTCCCCAACTGGCGTTTTACAGGGCTTCCCTTTGTGTCCAAGTTGAATTACGTGTTGGAATTTGGAGATATCATGACGAATAAAACATCCTTGCAGAGTGTCCCAAACTTCTGCCCAGTGAAATGGGCTCCGTATGTGGGCCTCAACAAAACATGTTTTACATGACATCTGGTATCCAGTGCAGTCGTAGCATTGAGTGCTGGAGATCATACCAGGCCTGTTGCAGGAGCATGGCGAGCCTGTGAGCTCATCTGCTTCATATTCCAGGAGGAGATTACCAAGCTCCTCAAAGTGTTCACCAAAATCCTCGAGGAGCTGTGCCTTCTGGAATAGATTTCAGTGATAAAATTTATGCATGCACCGATGAAGAAGCCAAGTCACCTGAGTTTTAAGTTTGGGAGGTGTTTGTTGTGATTCCAATTCAGCAGAAAGTTCTGGTGGTGTCTGGACAGGCTTCTTCGGTCGTTCCGAAGGAAGCCTGTCAATGATGGATATCGAGGTTGATGATCTGGCATGGCTGGTGTCGGTATACTGAAGACGCCGGATATTGTTGTTTCGAAAGGGAACATGATTTCTGGATGCCTCCTCGAGGACATCAGCCTTCCGCTTCGTGCTCTTGCGCTTCCCAGCCATAGGTTGATCGAGCAACAGAGAAAACAGAAGACAGAGGATGACTGTTTGATGACTGTCACCAATGTTGAATTATATTTGCGGCCGAATCACCAAATTTGTGGCCGTTACATATGGTCCACTTGTTTCAGACCTCTGGGGATCAGAGCCAGGGAAAGATGGTTACCAGCTGCTATCCGACCCTTGCCTGCTAATCCATCAACCGAGGCAGCCCACACGGGTTGTGTCAGACTTGTGACACATTTTGTTGACAAGCAAGTTGTTTTCTCGGCAGTTGTGCATGTGGTGTATTTTTTTATTGTTCTCAGGCGTAACATATGGATTCAAAAATCATTTCTATGTGGTATCCAACCTTTAGTGTTCAGATTTAATCAATTTGAAATACTGAGCAAAAATAGAGTAATGGAAGTGACGAAACGAAAGGTATAGGTATAATGGAGCTATGTAGCCGGCCTTTTGTTAGGGAAGATAGGTGTAAAATATCAGACGAGCGAATTAAGTAAGAGATCTTCAAGATCATCCGGAAGATTGACCGTAATCCCAGGCACCCTGATGTGAACAATTTTGTAGTGACTGTAAATAGGGATGGAGGCCGACCAAGACATCCATACCCAGCTGTCCAGTGAGTCTAGATGATGCCGGATGACATGGAGTGCAGGAAATCCTTCTGCCTCAAATCCTTCCTTGAAATCGGCCAGAACAAGCTCTGCACGAGAGAAAAGGTTGTTTCCAGGCTGATGCATGCGAGGGTATACTGTAAATTTGATTGGTGCATTGTCCTCCTGAAAAATGTGTTACTTGATATGTACAAAATTCCAGAAACTCGAACCTTGAACCAAGCAAAAACCTTGACAGGAAGCGACAGATCGAAGACAATGTCCGGGTACCTCGGCTCCTCAACGGAGCTAGAAGTCTCATCGTCGTAATTTTCCTGGTCGCTGGCCTGGTCCTGCATGGGGGGGGGACGATGATTGGCAGAGGATGTGCCCATCCGAGCTGTAGTGCACAACGTTCCCCAACAGAAGGGATGAGGAAGCCCGGCTTCCTGAGGTTTGATCTTCAGTTTCGTCCGCAGAGGCGAGGTTCTGGAGCTCTGGGCTGGCAGAGGGGGTCGGGGTAGGGGACCGGGCTGCGTAATAAGCAGGGAGTGGAACGGGTGGTGGTGGGAATTTGGGTTTAAGCTCAGCCCGCGCATGGAGAAGATCGGCAATAGGGGGAAGAGCCAAAATTTTGTTCGGCAAAGGAGCTGAGATTTGGAAGATGGCATTGCAATCAGGAACCAAGCACCCAACACACTAGTGATATGTGTTAGTAAAAGGGGGATATTCAGAGGTAGGAAATACAACGCACTGGCTGTACATATGCTCCATATCCCCGGCCCTTCTTGCCAGTGTTAATCGCTGGGGGACCCAGATTGTGCCCTTTGTGATTGCGAGGGAGATGCTGGGCAGGTGGAGGTAACGGACTGTACAGTTCAAACTCTTCGCGGAGCCGGTCCTGCACCTCCTTGTACTTCTGCGCCATGGTACCGAAAACCCCAAGGCCCACAGTAATGGGAAAGTCGCGAGCATGGCGGGCCTCCATGGTCTTCCGACGGGCAATAGAGCGAGCAGTGGGGGCAGATGAGTCGGCAGACAAACCAGAGGTCGGAGTCGCAAATGGGGAGGCAATAACGCCGTGAGAACGAGTGTAGGATGCAGGAGAAGCAGTGCTGGATCGGGTTGCTGGCGGCATCGAATATTGTATAACCAACCCGTACTCAGGTGGTTACTTTATACCGTATCGGTGTGGCATGATATGACATTTGACGCATTTAGTGCCAGGGTCGACAACGGGAGGGAATGAGCTAGGAACGAGCGAAGTCAAATGTGGCAAGGATAAACGAGAGTATATGCACAGGTATAGAATTTTCAGGCGTAAAAAAGCTCCGAGTAGTTACAGCTCTTTGCAGAACACAAGGTGCGGCCATTTTTTTTCCTTTTTGGGCCGTTTTTTGTATATCGCTTGTTCTGGCCTCGATTCTTATCCGTTCAGCTGATGCAGGGGTACGTTGTAATCGCACGCGAATTCTGCAGCGGATAGGCTCTTACGATTTCTTTCTAGCTGCTTTGGACAACTTGCTACAAAAATTTTACATATTTCATATATATCACCTGTAACATTGAATCTTGACCATATCAGGCCTTCATATTTTTACACAATGAACTTGTTTGTATTACCTAGGGGATGTGATGTTTATATAGGTGTGGAAGAGCTATGCACGAGTACAAGAGATGACCGTGCCAGAGACATGTCAATCACTCACACATGCAGTCACACTTTAGTAATCTGATCCTTATAAACTGTGGGTCCCCTGGAGAATATGAACAAGTCCATTGTGTAAAAATATGAAGACCTGATATAGCCAGGATTCAATGCTACAGGTGATATATATGAAATATGTAAAAATTTTGTAGCAAGTTGTCCAACGCCGCTAGAAAGAAATCGTAAGAGCCTATCCGCTGCAGAATTCGCGTGCGATTACAACGTACCCCTGCATCAGCTGAACGGATAAGAATCGAGGCCAGAACAAGCGATATACAAAAAACGGCCCAAAAAGGAAAAAAAATGGCCGCGCCTTGTGTTCCGCAAAGAGCTGTAAAACAAGTTGTTTCACGTACGCATCAGAGGAAAATGCCGAGATCTGCATGCCCAAAAGGTACTTAGCGTAAATTAGAAATTACCCGAGTTCGGTTGAATGTGATCGGTGTTTTGAACCTGGGAGCATCCGATCAGAGCCGATCCTTAGCATAAATTAGAAATTACCCGAGTTCGGTTGAATGTGATCGGTGTTTTAAACCTGGGGGCATCCGATCAAAGTTGGCCGAGTGAATCGGAAAAAAATTACTTCATTTTGAACCACAGTAGATCACAAGTTTTGTCCCATCGTGCGCTCTCTGTGTATTGAAGCACAACCAAGTGAAACCAAATATCATCGGTCATAATAATTTGCAAGTCTGTCTTTACCGGTGTGCGTATATTTTACAGCCCAAGATGTTCCACAAACCTGGGCGTCGGATGAAGCTGGTGTGTTTCAGATGATCAGCAGGAGTGATCATCGGCATTGTTGATTTTTTTTTGGTCTGCTGGTGAAAACTCGACCCTGCACAGTTGCACCCACTGCTGATAGGCGGGTTCCCGCTTCCCGTGTTTTCAAATTAATCCCTGAACACCTGCGATTGCCGGCCTCAGGTTTCAACCAGAAACGAAATTATTTGAGCAAGCATGTTTCTCACGCAATTGCACAGTTCCTGGTTCCCACAAGCCTGGACTTTGGACGAAGCCGATGTGTTTCAGATGATCAGCAGGAGCGATGATCGGCATTGTTGAATTTTCTTTTGTCTGCTGGTGCAAACTCGACCCTGCACAGTTGCGCCCACTGCTGATAGGCAGGTTCCTGCTTCCAGTGTTTTCAAATTAATCCCTGAACACCTGTGATTGCCGACCTCAGGTTTCCTCGCAACCCAACCAGAAAAGAAATTATTTGAGCAAGCGTGTTGCTAACACGATCGCACAGTTCCTGGTTCCCACAAGCCTGGACTTTGGATGAAGCCGATGTGTTTCAGATGATCAGCAGGAGCGATGATCGGCATTGTTGAATTTTTTTTGGTCTGCTGGTGCAAACTCGACCCTGCACAGTTGCGCCCACTGCTGATAGGCAGGTTCCCGCTTCTAGCGTTTTCAAATTAATCCCTGAACACCTGCGATTGCCGACCTCAG
The DNA here is from genome assembly GCA_029282285.1 of Mycena rebaudengoi. Classification (NCBI taxonomy): domain Eukaryota; kingdom Fungi; phylum Basidiomycota; class Agaricomycetes; order Agaricales; family Mycenaceae; genus Mycena; species Mycena rebaudengoi. The sequence goes on along the minus strand of JARJCX010000102.1, from coordinate 84,365 downwards.
GGTTCCTCGGAACCCAACCAGAAAAGAAATTATTTGAGCAAGTGTGTTGCTCATGCGATTGCACAGTTCCTGGTTGCTATTTTGATGTAAGTGTTTCAATAGTGGTGCGAGAAAAGATTGAACATCCTCTCTCTGACTACCAACATAGCTCCAACCAAGCCCTTGCATTTACCACCATGCCCAAAGGCCAATTCAATGATGCCCAGGAGAAGATCCTGGTTGGCTACTTCCCCGAGTACATCCAGAAATTGGATGCTGGGCTTCGAGGATTGGAACTCACCAAATGGAAGCAAGCTGTTGCCTCAAAAGTATTGGAATTGCCCGAGTTTTTGGACCTTGATTGTGCAAAGAATCCCCGGCCCAAATGGTTTGCGGTATGTGTTTGTCTGGCCTATATCATGAGTGTACTGAGCGTGCAGCAGATCATTGTTAGGAAGTACACCAACTATTATCATCAAGTATACAAGAAAGACCATCCTGAAGAGCCTTCAGCTTTGACAATCGCCAAAGAAAATCCGTTGCTCAAATTCAGTTCGATACTCAGTGGCCGTCAAATGTTTGCCCGCGATACTCATGACACTATTCTGGCGGCTTCGAGGCAGCACATCGCTGATAGCGGCACAAACCAAGCGGCGACCTATCAGCTTGTTTTGAAAGGGATGTGGGATGCTCTGAGTACCGAACAAAAGGCAGAGTGGGATGCGAAGGCGGAAGATGAATGTGGAGATGTTACACTGTTTGTGCTTAATCCCCTCAATCGGCTTATTATTGACACATTCTTGTAGCAATCAAAAAGAATTTGGGACAAACATTGAGCAAGCGCTTCGCGGGCTCTGCCAGGGTGGCCTTGTTGGCGACGCAGAAATGCTTCTTTTCTATGCATTTCGCGAACCGGGAACAGGGGATCTTCTTGCTGGGACGTAAGACTATTTCTGCGAATTCTTGATGCTTTGCACTGACACATTCAGGGTTCATGGGCATTCCATCCACAATAAGGCCCATTTTGGCGATGAAAAATTGCAAGAAACATATGGCGAGCCTTGGTTCAAATTTGCTGACAATGTGATCCCAGGTGAGATTTGGATCCTTCATGCCCAAGAAGATACTCATGATTTATTGTGACAGAGCCAGCTGTGAACTCGTCAATTTCGATCCCTGTGGGTGAGAATGGGGTTATTAGCCACTTTGCGATGCAGCCATTGGAGCCACCCAATGGCTGATTCGCGTTGCGTCATCTGGTGGCTCCGCCTGCCAAAAATACCCGCGGATGGCTGTCAGAGCCATTGGGTATAAATTTAGCGCGGTGGAGCCATCGGGTGACGCAATGCAAATCAGCCATTGGGTGGCTCCAACGGCTGTATCGCAAACACTCTATTTCCTTCCCTTGTGTTGATCTCGAGACAACTCCCTTAGCGGATTTGCGCTACATTCTACGGGAATATTTTTGTCAGTGCTGGGGTAAGCTGTCTTTCCATCCCGAACTAAATTTCTCACGGTTAAATTATTATGTACCAGTCCACAAAGACACGGTCTCATCCGAACAATGCCCAATCCCATGGGACAAAATTCTTTCCGACCCATCCAAGTTCTACAATACCGAAGAATTCATCTTCCCGCTGGCTTTGAAGGATCCGCAAACCTATAAACCCCTGTTAAAACCCCTGTTCAAGCGCCTGTTCAAGCACCAGTTCAACCGCCGGTTGAACCGCCTCTGACACCGGTGGTGGCCAATCCTGCAGTTTTTTTCACCTGCCCCACCGCACTCACCGATTCCTGCCCCTCCTACCGGCCCAATGGAAAAAGAGGGCAAGAAACGAACGCACAAACGTGATAGGTAACTGTTTCAAACTCGGAGAAGGTCCCCCCATTTAATTTCAATTTTCCAGGAACAATACTGCGGATGAAAGTGGCGAAGGACAGCAGCCTCAGACCAAGAAGGCAAAAAACACAATGTATGCGCTTTATTTTCAGTTCTGTACAACTTTGTGGACCTTGTGCATCCAGGAAAGGAGCCTCTACAGATGTTGTACCCCGGCGCTCTACCCGTAGACCTGCTGCTGCTTCTACCTCAACCGCACCAGCGAACAAGAAGCATAGTGTAAGAAAAAGTGGCAAACAACCCAGGTGGACTTTTGTTCATGTCTTCAAACTCGAACTCAGGCTCACAACTATTACCAGGGGCTGGTTCTACCTCAGTGAGAGTGATGGGGAAGGCGACGACTAGAGGGTTGTTAAATCTAGTCAACTGCGAAAACAAACACTGGTTCAAAACAAGTTTCAAATTGATTCCATCTTTTGTAAACACTCTCAAGCTTTTTGAACACGATTCATCCGAATAATCTTGGATTTGAAACAGTTTTTAAACAGAGGTTGAACAGAAATTAAACTATAACACCCAGTTTCGGCATTGCTACCGGATGTTCTGTTCAAACTGCGATTGAACACTGTTTGAACATCAGTTAAGACAGTTTATATCTAACCCTGTGACCTTTCTCAACACCGAAATACCTGCATTAGTGTCTCACATACTCTGTTGAACCAGAACAAATTTTAAACCCTGTTTCACTTTGAGATGCTCATTGTTTAAGTAAACCTAATAGGGTTACTGCTTTGGCACACAGGTGTTCCAATAGCTAGTTAATTATAAGCTTTATATTTTGTCGAAGGCTGGCATTCAGTAGCAGAAAATGCATAGCTAATTAACTTAAGATCTGAGCCGAACCACCGCGTTCCCTGGGCGCCGAGGCACAGGCTCTGCCGAGGTGTGCCGAGATCTGCAAATTTATCTCCCTATTCCAAGCTCCGTTTGACATCGTTCGTGGCCAGGGAAGGTCCCTGCGGCACTGAAATCCCTGCTAGTGAAAAAAAAAACCGCATCTTGAGTGAGGCGTTGTGGCTGTTTGGCAATAACTTTGGGCTGATGGCCGCAGGGCGCAGCACAGGTACACACAAGCTGTGCCGAGGTCTGTCGAGATGTGCCGCCGTCATCGCCACGTGGCCTGCCTCGGGCTCTCGGCACACCTCAGCACAGGGCCGTAGACCTTTGCCTCGGTGCCCAGGGAACGCAGTGAACTTGGACTCACCTGAACCAGACATAGGAATAGCCTGACGGCCTATCCTGGCCATAAGAAACACGGATAGGACCTTCCTCAAGAAGTTCCCGGAGCTCAGAGTTGACATCCTTGAGGGCTTAAGAGAACTAGCCGCAAGTTAGGTAGCATATCAGTTGGAGTCAGCGGTGTAATATGAACGCAATGATGTATTCCATCCGTATAGAATGTACATGTGGCCTCCCTCCTGAAACTATGATACCTTGGAGTCGACACCTTTCAAGAATCAAGGTAACAATTATTACATAATAAGCAAGCTAGAAAATATCCAACTTGGAACACAGTTGAAGTTAATTCATTGAATAATATGCACTGCCTCCACGAGGGCCTAACCCATTCGTATTATTCGTAGATAAGGTGGCTAAGAACTCGACGATGACGTCTGGTAGATGGTGTTGACGATCCAAAGCAACAACAAGCAGGGCAGAATGAATTAAATTGAAGAAAAAACTCGAAGTTAGGCTCACCAGATACAGTGTAATACTGATCCAACGGCCTATCGCATAAAAGATGCAGAAGATGTTCCTCTTGAAGTTATAATAGCGTGGGGTCAATGCCTTCAGGACCGAATTAGGTTAGTATGAGGTTAAATACATTTTAAATCTTCAAAATTGAATCGGCTTCCCCTTCAAATAAATATAATTTCTAAGGTAGCAAGTCATGAGCGCAAGGGTCCATCTCGGAGAGTCTAAATTGAGAAAAATGTCGCAATGTGTTTCCAGAGAGGTTCAAAGGCAAGAAGCTGATATTCATCGCAACAGAGTAGATACCCTTGGTGGGGATCGCACTCCCGAAGTTGAAAGCCAAGAGGCTGTTTCCGGGCATCTATTTTTCAGGTCAGATGGCCGGAATACTCTGACGGACAGCAGGAAATCCTCTGGAAAAGGCAAGGCTCTTCTAATAGGAGGGATGTAAGTTTAGTTGAAATTTCCGCGGATAATATACCTTGAGCATACTCAAATCATCTCATGTAGGACTGTCGCAGAGCTAGGATACAATTCGTAATAAACTATGTTCTGGTCTGAGATGGGGAGGGGGGGGGGGGCGATGTGGCGCTTGAACCTAGCCATAAAATTTGATAATCGCCTCAGACTCTTTGTTTGCGTCCATAGGACAGAAAATTTACGACAGTGGCGGCCATCAACGACTATTGATGCGTCGTGTTATTCTGTTCTTCCTGCGGGCGCCGGAGCGTCGGCCGCGGTACATTCGACATGTGACGCTGAAGTTCGATTGGAGACATCTGGCCAGCTGACCCACCACGGCGCTCCTTGTCTGGGAAAGAAAGAAAGAAGAGGGAGAATAAGAGATTTCAGTGTGCATGGGCTCAATATGAGCACTACAGACACAAATGAAGCATGACACATACCCAAAGAATTCTGCCGCTGCATGGCACAGAGTTCATATGCCAAAAAGGCGAAGAATAAGTGGTTCCATGGTGTCTGTGCAAACAGCAACGGCGTCACAGTAATTATTTTAAGACGAGTTGCGTCATTGGGACTTCTGGATCAGCAAATCTTCGATAGTCGTGCATTTTATTGAGAAGCTATTATGACAATTGATGCCCCACAAACATCGCTCCCGAGCCTGACTCCGCTACCGAGCCTGATTCACCTCGGTAAGAATCAGTAGCGAGCCTGACTCATGACTCAAAGGTTACTTAAGGGACGGGACATAGAACATTTACCCGCGGACCATTTGAAAGCATGTGCAAGAGCTTACTATCGGCGTTCCTCGCATTCGGGGCGGTGGCGGCCCAACAGCCATCTGTAACCATCAAGAACGGTACAGTCCGGTGAGCCTGCGGTTCGCGACGACTTGAACACATCTAAGGTCTATGCAGTGGTGTTTCACTGCCTCAATTTGGCCAGGATCTATTCCTCGGCATTCCCTTTGCTCAACCTCCGGTCGGGGACCTTCGTCTTGCAATCCCAAAACCAATGTAAGCCTGTTCCCGAGCCTCACACTATTTCTAACATCCCGACGAAGGTAGTAACACTTCATTTGGAACCATCGACGCTACTGCGTACGGACCGCACTGTTGGTCCAGATTCACGACGGGTTTCGTCCGTTTTTTCTTTTTAAACTGTCCACCACCATTTAGGCTAAATATATTCAGGACGACAATTCTGGCTTCAGAAACTCTGAGAACTGCTTAACCCTCAATGTTATCCGCCCGCACGGCGTCTCGGAGAAGAATCCAGCGCCCGTTCTTGTCTGGAGTGTGTATTAATCACATTCCTCCCTGTGAATCCTTTAATCTCAACATCATAATTTTCAGTTCATGGTGGCGGTCTGGTGCTTTACATCATATATATCGGGAATCCACCCATGCTTACCACAGTTTCTCTCCCCCTCAGAGCACTGGCGGCAGCGTGAGTTATTGGTTATATTTGACATCGTTGATCTAAATAACTGCCAGGCCGACTTCCGTTACAATGGAACGTGGATGGTGCAAGCTTCGGTGGACAACGGCAAGCCCATCGTGTTTGTATCCGTAAAGTGCGCAATATTTCACTCGAAGGCAGCGGGACTTATTCTTCGATTGCAGCTACCGCCTCGCATCTCTCGGTTTCTTGGGCGGTAAAACACTCCAGGACGGCGGGTTGCTTAATCTCGGCTTCCGCGACCAGCGCCTCGCTCTCCACTGGGTACAAGAGAATATCGAGAAATTTGGAGGCAATCCCAAGTAAGCGTCGGTCCGCATTGAATAGATGATAATAATTAATGATCATGTCCACTTGTAGAAAAGTGACGATTCAAGGAGAAAGGTGGGGCATATTTCCGTCATCTTGGGCAACATAACTAATCCGCTATCACAGTGTAAGATCACGCCCGAGATCGATGGACGGCCCGTATTCAATGACGGCTCTCATTTTCTTTATTATAGTCCGGGGCTACCAGCGTGCATGCCCAGGTAATCGCCTACAAAGGACGTGACGATAAGTTGTTCAACCAAGCGGTCGCGCAAAGCGGTACCGGTGGTGGACAGTTCAACAGAGGCGACGCTGCGAATTTCCAGGCGACCTACAACGCCCTCCTAGCCAACACCACCTGTGCATCCACTGCAACTGAGTCCGCAGCTACTCAGCTGAGCTGTATTCGTGCACTTCCCATCGACGTCTTCCGAAAAGCCTCTGTGGGCTCTACAGGCCTCGCACTTGATGGGGACTTTATCAACTCGCCGAGCTTCTTCAGCGCCTATCGGTCGGGCACGTATGTCAAGGCTGCATTTATCGTGAATATTATATGTTACTCTTTGTATCGTCGTCCTGGGCAGCTAATGTGTATTAATTAGGTCGGGAGCAACTCCGACGAGGGCCTCAGCTTCTCGGACACTGGAGTGAACACGACTGCGCAAGTCACGGCCGCCCTGACTTCCTTCCCTGCGCAATTCCGTGATGCTGCGGTTGCACTTTACCCCGATGTCCCAGCGCTGGGATGTCCGTTCAATACCGGCGACTTCCAGACGTTCCTCGATGTTATTCCAGGTGCGCAGAACAAGCGCCTTGCCGCTATCAATGGCGATTTATTGATGGCTGGGTCGGTTTTTAATGCTTAAACCTCCTAGTACTAACCAACATTTTACTCCAGGGGCCCTCGAGCGCTCGGCCAAATAATCGGTTCAAGAGTTCCTGTTTACAAGTACACGTACGCTCGACTTTCCCGTAAACACAATCCAGCCTCTGATTATTCCCTCTCAAGGTTCAATCACATTCCTTGGTCTGGCTCCTGCTGTAATTTCGACTACATCGGGCATTTCCTCGAAGTACGTGTAAAGGATATTCCGCAATACGTGCTAGATCAACGTCTGTCAGGTCGGCTATGTTTTCAACACGCAAAACAACGAGTGAGTATTTTCCAGTCTATAGAACTGGTTGTTAACATTCTTCAGCACGGATTTCTGGATCACCAACCATTTCACGGCGACGTACCTGGGCCCGACAGCGCCTGTCGCAGACCGCTTCCTGGGCGTCTACATGTCCAGATCGTGGGCCGCCTTCGCCGCGACAGGCGATCCGAACAACGCCAATGGTGCGTTACTCTACTGCGTGCTGGTAGCTTTGGCGTTCAACGCAGCACCTTGTAGTCCCGTCCAAGGTCAAATGGCCACAATATTCCGACGGAGCGCAGGAGATGCTCTGGCAGACGCAAGGGTCCATTACTCGGAAGGACGTGCGTTGTCTCTGAAAACTTTGCTCCTGTTAGAATACTCATTTTGTTTCGCTGGCATGCAGAACTTCCGCGCGACCGGAATGCAGTTCATCATCGACCATGTCATGGTTTGAGATGTGGGGTGATAAACAAAATACTGTGGTATTTTCCGTGTTCGAGCTCGGTATATTCAGACTGTTTCTTGATTCTATTCGTGGAGTCAGTATAATATATCCCCCCCCCCCCTATGTCGGTGCCTGTATCACGTCAGCTGCATGTCCCATATTCGACCCCACTTGCGGGCGTGAGTGATTTCATCTATTCCTCTACCAGACTGGAGTCGACGCCGACCTACGGACTTGAAGCCTGACAATTCATAATAAAAGTCTATGAATGGCACTTTTTACGCACATATAAAGCCGCAGCTGCTCAAAGGAATTAGCACCGAGGATTCGCTGTGAGTCGACCCACACTTACTCTTGACCTTGCTCTTGACATGCCAGTCCTTGAGTTCGTTTGCCCTTACCCTATCTACGGCTCTTTCTTTTCGTGCCAAATAATGGCTCAACGCACCAAACCATGGCTACACGACGACTCCTTCCCCGGCCAGATCGACTTGGGCAAGGGCGAGAGCGAAGGCGCGGGCACCTGGTCACTCAGCCCACTGATCAAACAGTGCAACGATGCCAACTCCGTGGCCTCCGGCCCCAACGAGGCGTGCGCAGTGTATCTCACGCGCCGACCGGATGGGCTGGCAGGGGAGGCAATTATTAAGTTAAGGATACAGTACGCGGGTCATCTTGCCATGCAACTTCGCGATCTGACTTTCTTTGAAGAATCCCGCCTGCACCCGAAGGCGACTCGTACCACGTTGAGCTCGAACCGCACAAGAACGCGCGGCACGCCGTCGACCGGGCCTCCGCGCACTACTGCTCCACGAACGAGATCGCCACACTCACCCGTCTGAGCGATCGCAAAGCCGCACACGCACCCTTTCTGCTTGCGCTCAAATGGGACGTGTAGAAGGCGGGGATGATCGTCCCCGGTGGATATATGGTTTATGTGTGCAAATCGTGATCCTACACCTTCTCGCCATGTTAATTTGGGTCCAGATCCCGATGTCCAAGCTCCCTGGCGCGCGGCTGACGCGTGAGGCATACCACGCGCTCCCTACGCCGGAGAGAGCGCACGTACGGGTTGAGTTCCAGGAGGCGTTGGCGGAACTGCGCGGGTGTGGGATTCGGCACGACGATACGAGGCTGGAGAACCTTATGTGGGACGCCGATAATAAATGGATGTGAGTTACATTGAATCTGCATGTGAACTCGACGTTTTTGGTGTATTATATCATTGACCTTTTCTCTCTTTTTCAGATCCATACTGGACTTCGAAGAGATCGTGTGGGAGGAGGGCACGGCGCCTGTGGACAACACGGACCTCGCCGAAGAAGAGTGGAGTTCGAAGTGGTAGATTGCTGAATAAACGGTGCGAGAATGGAGGATGTACAGTAGTGGCCAAAAATAATGCCCTCTCTTGTGTGGGCTTATTTTTATGTCGAATCGCTTCAGATAAAATACTGGTGATGTGCGTGCTTCGGGGCTGAAAGCGGAGCTAAAAACAAAACTCCAACTCTCGGGGAAGCCATACGGGTCTGTCCTACTTCGTCCGCAGATCAACCAAGATGGGTGAAGGATGATGGGAAGGATGGGTGAATATATATGAGCGAGGGCGAAGCGAGAGCGAAGTAGCCAACGACGAATGGCTATCCGCGGTAGACACATAGTACAACGGACCGTGGATCGAGACACTGGACGACGAGGTGATAGCAAATGCTATACGAAAGGGGGGCACGGAGAACGGAGTGCGGCTACTACGAGCAGCGACGAAGACGGGTGCGAAGACGACGAGGGCTAAGGATGAACGTGGCTATTACAAACAGCAACTACAGTCATTCCATGGTCCTTGCATGAGCTTTTGAATGTTGGCCTTTCTCCTTCAAAATTCAAGCTCCACGGCCTGGCCAGAGTATGTAGAGGACCTAAATGAAGGCCTAGATTCCCAAACAACGAAAAGAATTAGAAGAATGCACCCTCTTTTGCATTTTTGGGCCACATTGGTGCAGGCTGGATTTTCCGACATAATTGGTCCTTGCATTTCTGTGCAAAATTCAGTGTTATGACTTCAAAGCATGGAAACTTTGATGGTTTGGAATGCTTTAGTGCATCAGCAAATCGGGGAAATCCTGCTATTCCCTTTCACGGATCACCCGGCCTGATCCCGGTATGTAAGGCGGTGTCCGGCCTTCTGTTTCCTTGCAAGGCCTTCCAAGGTCTTATCCAGCTTGGTGAAGGGTATGTATGGCAGCGGAAGGCTTTCTGGGCCTTTATAAAGGTATGTAAATGGAGTATCTCACTGCTATTTGACCTTGGCAAACATAAATGCTCGAGACCGTCTCAAGCTCAAGTTGGTCCTTGCGGCAGGAAGAAGTTTTGGGTACTTTATACAGTTATATTATGCTGGAAATAATGTAGTAACTTGACCTGAGCCGTCGGCGTCGTCGGAATGGCCGGTATTTACAGTCAATGTTACGGCTTTGATCAACTATCTATCGCGCTCAGATCTTCGAGCTTGCTCTTTCATGTATGTTAAAGGTAAAGGTCATTAATACTATCCAGATACGAGCGAGATGCAAGTCCACATGCAATGATGTGGCAGCGGTTTTGATCATCAGACAAACATGTATCCATGTTCGGATTGCCATCAAAGCCATCACGTCCTCCCTTCTTTCTCCCACCGCGCCCTCTTTCCCCCCTCTTCAATTGAGCTCGTTCGTCGTCGTCGGCTCCCAGGCTCAGCAACACCTTAAACCACAAGACCCTTAAATTAGCCTGGTCACTTGTGGAACACTCAGTTCGTGTGACGACTGCAATCTCATACCTTCTTTCTCTCACACGCGTCGGCATCGCCTCAACGTCGTTTCTTGATCTTGAAGCCTGGTTATTGTTTGCATTCCGTCAAGTCGTCAAGAACCTCAAGCCGTCAAGCCATCTCAAGCCGTCGCGCATCTCAAGCCGTCAAGCACCCACTCAAGACATCATCAAGTTCTTTCACTCGTGTCCCCAAAGGCCAAGCTATTAAACTCCTGCCCAGTCATGCCCAAGACACTTCAGATACATCAAACCTTGCTTCAAATGGTCGTCCCGTATCGTCAAATTGAGTTCTCGCGGAGTCTATCCCTCGATGCCGTGCCTCGCCGTTCATCTCCGCCAACGTGTTCCTTGTCAACTTAATGCTCTCAGAAGGCTCGGCGCATGAGGCCAACACAATTCAAGTACCCCAAACTGGCAAGTCTCGACACGCGCCTCAAGTTCCAAAGGCACTCCCACTGCGTGTGCTGTGACTATTGAAGCCATTGCTGTTTCCACCCGCCTATTAGTGCTGTCGTTAGTCTGCCGCTGCGAATATATACACTTTTACCTCCATTTTTGTGCCTTTTGGAAAGTTGAAGGGATTAGAGTGTGGATCGGATGGGTTGAATGTTACTCAGTCTTCCACGATCCTGGCAGGTTTTCAATGCTTTTTGTGCCTATATATACTTATTGAGGTACCATATAAGCCTATTTGAACTTTTCATATGGCTGACGGGGTTTGGGACCCATGTGACACTTGCAAAGCCATATATGCCTTCCAAGAACTTCCCCGTTTTCGTGATGTGAACATTTGGACTTTCTATCAACTGATTCTTTCTCCAAGTCCCAGCTTTCCTCCCATTTCCTCCTCTGACTTGAGATCTGATTCAAGATCTGAAAAATTTAAACCTTCCACTGAAATTCCCTGGATTTATCGGAAGGAATGTTCTCCTCATATCGACCTTGCACTCCTCATCATATGAACCCTCCACACCGCTTATCTTATCACCGTCATCACGGAACCGGTCCCCGGTAAGGGTACCCTCCGTTGCCTCAAAAATAGGCAACGGGTTTGTCACGGTCCCCAGACCGTTGCTTCCCTACATGTTGGGACAGTATATCGAACTCAGACGGTATCAAGCCGAGCAGATGCTGAATTCCGGGATACGATGCCGAGGAGGCGCTCCAGGTAAATATCCGGGGTTTTTTTATCATATTCGGTTTTTTTATATATAATGATCTTGCGCAGTTTGAAGGAGATGGGGGTGGGGCATGCAGTTTCGACGATTTCAGTGGTTCAACGCTGCAGTGGGAGCCCTATCGACGGGGCAGCGGTCGGGTGCGCGCGCAGACGTGCGCGCGTTGCGCTCGCGCGCGACCACGTCGTGAGGCGCCTCGAGCGCGACAGCGGCGTGAAGCTCGAGGTGCGCCTCGCGCACTCGGAGACGCGGCTCGAGAAGGCAAAGGAGCATGTGCAGCGCAGGAGATGGGGGGAAGTTAGTCCTATTTTGTTTTGTTTTCATTTTCTTGTTCGTATGCGTCCGTTCGTTCGGTCCGGTGGATCCGATACTCTGATATTCTCATATATTGAACGCTCAATGGATAATCCATGCGGATGTTTGCTCGATAATCCACGCGCATACCCTATATTCGCTTGATAATCCGATACTCGCTCTCCATACTGGATATCCAAGTGTGTGAACCACCGGGCCAATGCGTCTCGGGAGCGCCCCGCCAGCGATCCTGAGCTTTCCGACCTCGGTTCGATTAGCTTGTCACGGTCGTTGCGCGCTGCCTGTGATGAACCGTCATCATGGTGGCCATGCTTTTCCCTCGCTCATGCTCTAGCCTCCCGTTGACTTGCCGGCAATGGGCATACGTATTCCCGGTTCTCCCCCACTGTGCTCGAATGAAAATAAGTGCTACTTAGACGTTACCTTTATAATAGGAGTCCAGGACCCTCACGATGATTAGGTACGGCGGCGAAATTCTTACTTTAATTTTGATCAATAACCCCTACCACCGCCGCTTCGATGCGCGCTTCCCGCTGAGAAGAACTATTTCAGGAAGTGCTGCTTGTACTTTGTGCGTTTCCGGCGCTGTGATCTTTTTCTTCAATGGTGACACTGATGTCTTCCACGGACGGCTCACCACAGATTCACTCCGGCGACAAAACAGGATATCGCGATATGCCACAAAATAATGTTCCTCCCGGCCAGGGTGTAAATGACTTTACGGTGTCGCCGTCATCGATATCAGTCACAGAAGGCGAGTAACGCAGAGGGGATTAGCGATCCTGTCGTTAAAATCGACCAGTTTCAGCCCTGTCGCAGTCCGGGGCCACATGGAGTCGCTGTCTTGCAAGCTGAATGAAAATTTCCCCACCATCTCAGCAACGATTATCTGCATCTCCAAGATTTTCTGAAATTGAAGAGGAACTGTGAGAAGCTCAGACCAATGAATCCACTTACCTGAAGCGCCACCTTTGGGATGTGCTCATTCTGTTAGTGATTTATTTGCAGGTAAATTAATGAAAGGCTCCCCTAAACATCCATGTCACATGTGGGCCCCAAAGAAAGTGAGCCTGCGGATGACTCGATAAGTTCGCGGAAACAGGCGAAACGGGAACAGTCGCACAAATTTGCGTATATGCCCACTGCCTCTCCCTGGAACACATGCCCTTCAAGCCATCTGTCAGCGTGTGCATCTGGTCCCCAGACGGATTCCAGTCTGCCAAACATTCAAAATTGTGAACTTACACACAAGTTGAGAGTCTCCGATCGCAAGGAGCACGATCTAACCCGAAACCAGATATGGTTTGCATTGTTGATGTCCAGACCGTAGCATAGCCAGAGAAGATTGAAATGTGCACCCTAACTTGAGCAGTCACATCGACCCAGAGTCTTTCGATCCGGACATTATAAACACTTCTACGTTGGAATTAAATCATGTTAGCAACCGATTTGGGGATATGGATTGAGCACTCACTGGCCCCAGACATAAGAGCCTTGGCAAACATCACAGTGTTCTTCCATCCAGGATATAACCTTGATATTTTCAACACCACGATCGCCACGGAGACGAGAGGGGATCCCATATGTATGGGCCAAATCTAGAAATAGACTAGTGCGATTGTTCAAACAAATTGCGTCTAGACGCAAATTGACGTTTAAACACCTGTTTAATCTAATCATGTTTAATGAATCAGCGGGTGATCAGGGAGTCAGAACCCTGCCGAACATGTGCTTTTTTCCGTTTAAACGCCGTTTAAATAGTCCGTTTAATCACCCCCGATCACCCACTTGAGAGGCCATAAAAAACCCGGATCCTATTGTAAGTACGCACAGACCTAGAGCACTCCGAGTGTTGATGGGATTTCGTGGATGAAGGGGATGAGTATGGACACGGGCATATTTCTGGGCGGAAACCACTGCGAAAAACAACTCAGGAACACGATTAGGAACCTATCCAAAGATTTGAGACAAAGAGGTCGAACAAGAGAGGTAGTACCTACCATAATATAGTTCTTCCGGGATTCGGGATTTGGATAATTGGATGGGATGAGCTAATAATGAGGAATTGACAGCTCCGTACCGGTGAACACAGTCTCTAGCTGGCTACCAAGAAACAAGAGAAGGAGCTGGGATAGAGCAGAAATTACTTCCCAAGATATGGCATTTGTGCTGTTTCATATTTTGAGTAGAAGCATGCCGTTGGAAGGCCACAGTTATTGGAGGCTTACGGATTCGAGTTTTAATTCGCTCTTGAAATTGTGCCGGGTAGCCATGAGAACGATACCAAGGAGAAAACTGAAGGCAGGATCCGGCAGATTTCGATGCATTCACGCTGAGTTCAGGCCGCCGGCATGAATTTTTTGATTTTTGAAGGATAGTGTGTAAGGGATTTTGAGCCTGGCCTTGACTAAAACAGCATTCATAAGTCTTGTGTGCTCCTACCGTGCTCCCGTGTATTAATTGCCAGTCAAAGTACATCCAGTCGAGGCGAAGAATTTGCAAACTGGGCGGAGAAATGATGGAATGAATGACAAGCCCCGCAAGTCGCGATATATTGTCTTCAATTCCATTCGCTGGGAACTATCACCGTACGGGGATCCTGCCCCGAATAGAGACAGTCCTTGAATCATCTGCCAAAACGGTCGATAGATTCAAGAGCCATCAGATCATCAAAATAGTTTGGAGTGTACACTAGGTGAGTTTTGAGAGTGAATTTCGGGCCATATGACTCCAGTATATCTCAGATTTCTCTCCTTTTTTTTCTTCTTTTTCTTACTTGAATAACTTGAATTTCAGCCCCTTCTCAACTCAACGAACATCGTCCATGAGCCTCACTCAATGCTCTGGCGAGATCATCCATTGATCAACAGATATAGGAAAGATACCTGCCAAAACCAACTTGCCTAGTTGACACCGTGAATTACAATAAGAAAGTTTAGTTGCCTGCACAAAAATCACACCCAAAAATAATTATTGAATTATGTAAGGTTTGAACTCTACTGACACTGCCATATTATTCTATGAGTAAGTATGTGCCTTGTGAAATATTACGATAATATATAATCGTGAGTTAGACCGAAAGAGTGTTGCGAATTGCCGACAGGGATGGGGCAAAAAAGTATTCTCCTCCCTGCGAAACAACGAAATCTAGATTTCTGATGAGCATAGATTTCGGACGGCAATGGAACTACTTGCCAGTTGTCAGGGTGGTGGGACGAGAAGCGTTTCTAGGGTCGAGTCCGCCAATGACACGCGGGGCATTGGCCGGCGAACCCGTTGCGCGGCCCTGGGATTCAAGTTGACGTCCTGCATGTAACGTATGAAAGATCGGGACTCACAATAATCGGATCAACGCCAACACCGCGGTGCACAAAGCTGTGGGTCTTATCAGTCTCTGCGGTGAACAGCGTTTGGAAATACTAACTTTACGTTGTCAGCCCATACGCGTTGCAAGAACTGGAATCCGGCGGCGAGGTTGGACTGGTAGCAGACTAAATCAATAGTCAGAAGTGGTCGGCTAGAGGACAAAGCTCCGGAGCTCACCGAATGCTAGACCACGCTCGACGGAGGTTTTCTTCGATGAAGCCTCCCGGGAAGTGACCTCGGGACCATACGGGATACCTGCACGCATTATGTGATGCGCCGAATCTTCGGGGGTACCCAAATCAGCGCGCGGTCTGGTCTTGCGGATGTGGGCGGAGAAGGGGCATCTATTTGAATAAATGTGAGTCGGGGCATTCAACGTTTCACGAGTGGTGCTAACCTGGTCTGGTCGGTGCTATTGGCTACGTCTTGGCCTGGCACAGCAAACGTGAAGTTGTTGTTGCGATTGCGATCAGCACCAAGAGTGGGGTTGTCAACACGGGGGGACAACTCAATCGGGGCTCCCTATACATTCCGAACCGAATCAGTTATATACCACAAGTATGAATCGAGGACCGTACACTCTTCCATCTGCCCACCATGCGCGCGCCGAGGAGGTCCGAGCCTTGCTTAGGGGTCAGGCCGCGAATACGGATCGGGTTGTCGGTCAGGAATTTGTTGAATTCAGGCACGAGCTGCTTGAGTTGTCTGAATACGAGGAAGGATCCATCCTTGGCCCAAGCCGGACGGCTATCAATGAGGTTGTCTCCCTCTTCTCCGACGAGAATTGATCCAGTGCTGACAACAGATTGGCCGGGCAGTGGGGTGGAAAAACCTTGGACCGCAGGGTTGGAAATTCCGTCCAAGAATCCAAAATCTGAGACTGTATGAGTAGAGCCCCATTAATGTTAATGATCGAAACTAACGTTCGTGCCCTTCCTGGTTTCCGGGCCGCGCAGCACCCTGCAGGGAGTATACCTCCTTGATTGTGTTTGACAGTGTGCGTTTGAGCTTCGTGAGCTCGTTGTTGCAATTGTTGACAGTGTCGGAAGCGAACAGAATAACGCCGTGGATTTTAGTGCCTACGAATTGGGGGACCCAATCTGCGGTGCCCGGGTCGCCAAGGTTAGCAGCATCCTTCAGTTGGCCACCGGCGAACGCGGGATCCCCCAGTGAATCGGTGATGTTCAGAGCGGTGAGTCCGGACTGGGAGAACGCGATGTTGAGAGCCGTCACAGGCTGCTTAGAGACGCTGAGGAGCTGAGTCGTGGTAGTGAGGATAGGTAGGATCTCCTTGTTCAATTTAGCCTTGAATTTCTTGGCGTCGGTTATACTGAAGAAGAAGAACAGTTCTCGCTTCTTCTTCATTCCGATCCTTCGAGGGCCAATCAACAAAAAATAATGAACCAATTTGTTGCACAAACAATATGTCGCCCTGGATGTCATCTAAGTTCAGACCGACGGAGCTCGCCGCTTTTTCGGCCGCGCCAGCAGAGGGGAGGTTCGGTTGAGCAGCGGGATCTAATACAAAGTGAGAACATGTTTTCATAATGCAGAAATTCGCGAACCTATCAGAATCGAATCTGTCCTGCGAGGCTGAACGGGGGCTCGGGAGTTTAACTCAGCAAGGGAGCGTGCGGTGGCCTGTTCTGAGGCAAGGCAAGCCAAAAGTGCGAGAGAAAGGAGGGGGCTAGTCGGGAGTCTCATTGCAGCGCGAAGGAAGATGGTCGGTTGAGTTCAGCTGGATCCATAGCCGGCTTATATAGAGGCTCGGGGGTTGAAAGGAGTCAGAGGATGAAGTGGCAGAGGCGTTCCTCAAACGTGAGACGTGACAAATCATGGGCGTAAGCCGGCCAAGACAGCATTTATGCACATTGGCCTAGATTACCAAATTTAAGCTTCTGTCAACCCTGAAAGTCATATTAATCCCGATATGGAAAGCTCTATATAGAGCACCAATATTTTGCACACCATCTCGCAAAAGATCCAGTGGCTTGCAGTAGAGAAACGCTCAGAGTGTTATTTATGGTCGGTAGTGAATACGGCGGAATCAATAGCGATGGATGCAGGGTGTGAAGGCAGCCAATTTTCATTCCGAACCAAGCCGGGGTTCCCACGGGGATAAATGAAGAGTAGCCATCGTTAATTATTTAATTGAGCTCAATATTTAATGCTCCTTGGCGGTTTCAGTGGAACGACAGTTGGATTAGAGGACAGGCGGTTGCGCTGGAATAATACGCGTTGGGTCTATCCCCACAGTTGCCCAGGAACACGAACCAAACTGATCGGCCGCGGCGTGATTGACGCGGTAATGCTATACATATCGAGCAAGGAGATACAGTAGTGGGGGTCATAATTTATCACCTCACAATGCATAATGGCCCATAATGCATAGGATTTGGGTCAATTGTGATGGTTTTCAAGCCTTTTGCCGTGGTGGGGACCGCGTTCTTACAGAAGATGCTTAGTAATCCAGCACAGTTGCCACACGAATGGTCATCCAGCATACCACGAGTTTTATCAGCACTGATTCGTTTAGGAATCCAAATCTGATGCAATATGGCAAAAGACCTGATTTTGAGCTGTGTAAGTCCATGGGAAAAGGGACCCAGAACTATTGTATTCAATTTCCTGCCCATCGCTTGGGACTTATCTATTTGAAGCGCTAAGCGGGGAAAACTGCTTCGGCTTTCATAGATGAAGTGGCACATCGTCCACTTCACTTTGGGCCAGTTCATGTCCACAAATAGGTGGAGGGGGTTTGAATCCTCCCATTGAGGAACTTGACACAATCTTTTGGTTACGGCCCGATTTTACGCTGCAAATCGAAAAAAAAATGATGAGTGGTATCTAAGCTCGAAAGTAACCAAATAAACCCTCGTAGATGAGCTAGCGCATCACCCATTCGTTATGCGAGGCCGGGAACGACAGCGTAAGTGGGAGGCGGAGGTTTGAATCCTCCCGGTGGCCTTAGAGAATGCTTTTGGGCGGCTGGGCCATTTATTTTTGATTGAGCTGAACCTGGCACCGGGGGCAGAGAACCACGCATATCAAAACGACACAAGATGTGCCTCCGCTTCGTTCCGGGAACTGGGAAAAGCAGTCGGGTAATAATATTATTGATTGAGGTTGATACTTCAATATGAACACGGATTACGGGAGAGTGAGGGAAAAATAGAGGTGGAATATATATATATAAATGTGGCTAAGAGCCAAATCGGAGGCATGTTTGTTCTCCAAGCTACACCAGACACCGATGCATCGAAAAATCCAGGGGAAACGGATGGGATAAGAGCAATTGGTGTTTGGCATGAGAAGATGATTCTTGGATAACAAAAACCTTTCGAAGTGTTGCGTTGCAGCGCTAGCGTTACTTCAAGAGCTGAGGGATTCCTGCCGGATTCAGAAACAATATTAAAATTCATTGATGAGGAGCCTGGTAATGTCTATGTGGTGAGAATAATAATAATGATAAAGAGGTGGTCTGAGGAGATTTAAAGGACCGGGAAAGAAGTGGGACTGAAAGAAGAAGAGTCAAAGCGGGGTGAGGAGGGAAGGAAAGCACTGATAACGATAACGAGTGTGGATGTGAAAGGGAAAGAATACATGGAAGCGCGTTGCGCGTTGCGCGTGGCTGTCTCCTGCGGAAGGAAATGATATGCAATAAAATCCGCGTGGCACTTCACGGGGATGCCAGAGAAACGGCGCGCGAGCCGATGCCGACACCTATTCCGCAAAATATCGCACCACTGTCCGTCTCCCCGTACCGACGCTGTACTTGTTGGTATACATAATAAAAGTCAGCATCGGATTCGGATTCGGATTGGGATTCGGAAGTACACGAGGGAGGGAGGGAGGGAGGGAACAAGCCGCAAAAAAAAAATGGTGAGATTCAGCAAGCCCGACGTGTCTTGGTAGGAATGAATATGAAATTTGAGATTGGAGAAATAGTAAGGCTAACCAAGGACGCTGCGGAATTGATTGAAAGGGAAACGAACGAACGGCAGGGAGATATATAGGTCGACGACGCAAAATGATATAAAAAAGGAGAGAAAGACTGAATAGAATGAACGAAGAACACACCCATCTGCGCCAGGCGCTCGATCTCGGCAAAGAGGTTCGCTTGAGTGAACTAACCTGCATATGTAAAGGAAGCAATTTGTCAGTTGGATGAAATAAAATAGGCGTCGATGGGTCTACCGCGGACGATACCGCACATGCGCAGAACGCGCTCGGTGCGACGCGACGCAGATTCCCACCCACGAATAAACGCCAACACAATGCGCCGCATGCGGGCGCGCGCTGAAGGACAGGCATATCGAAAGGTAGTCACTACTGTGAACGCCGTAGTTCGCACCAAAAAAACACATAGAACAGAGGGGGAAAAGTACGCACCGCATTAAATCCAAACCTCTGCGCATTGCTCACAGCGTCCCCCTATGGCGCCGGGCTAGATTTCTCACCTGCCCAAGAGGTCCTGCGTGCGCGCGTCGTGGTTGGACATACGTTCTACACTCGGAATACGCTCCCCCTCGGGCGGTACACAGGGCGGAGACTTCTCATTGTAGAGCGGTAGGTAGGTAGGTAGGTAGCATTAAGGTAGGTAGAACGGAATTTTGAGCTCGGTGGCGACGGAAGACGGAAGACGTCGACGTCGATGACGCAGCGGCGGACGTAGGGAGAGAGGTAAGCTATGGCGCGCGCTCTCAATTGTCTTCTCAGGCGTTGTGACGGCGTATGTACTGCAGATGCGTGTCGCCTGTTTGCTGTTCGAGGGACTGCTCATCGTCGGAGCAAGGCAGCCAGAGCTTGCAATCAGCAAGGGCTTTAGGAGGGCGGATGGACAGAAGAGCGTACCTGTTAGCTGCTGTGCATAAAAATAATACTGATAGGCTTTAAAATTCGTCGGTGCCGCCGTTGGAGGGAAACACCGCCCAGGGCGCCCGGCGGGATGCACGTGGACGGCGAAGGCGGTAGTCACGATGTCACGTCACTGCCTCAATTAGGCGTGGCGGTGCACTTCGGGACAGGTCGGCGCGCTTCCAATTCGCCCGACTTCCCCCACAACGTCTTCCGCCAGCCACCCACACTAGTCCATGCATTACGCGCCTCACCCAACACCAGCTTTTCTCAAGTGGAAGCTCTCCATTGAACAAGAGAAGTCCCGTCCCCGAAGAACTACAAGCTCACCGCATGTCTGCACAAGGGGGTCTGAATCTTAAAATTTTAAAAACCTGGTCGATTTAGGGGGTTTAGCCCGCCGCGAATCCGAAAATCTTGGTTTCAAGCTGCCAGGTTGAATATTCACTGAGATAGAGGGGGGGTACATTATTACTGCATTGGGCGAAATTTAGTGTACTGCCACTGTACAGCCCCTCCTAAAAAGGGAATTTTTGACGTGCATCAAATTTTGGAGAAACTTGTTCGTCTCCTAGCAAATGGCCTGGGAGCGAAAAAAAATGGTACAAAGCGCCAAAACACTCTCATTCATTCCCTGAAAAGGCCCGCAAAATATGGGGGGGTAGCACCCACTATTGGGCGAGATTTGGGGGGGGGGGTCTCTGGACCCCCCTGAAAAAAAAATTTGTAGGTGATATATATTTTTCGCATATTTGGGCCCCCTTGTGTCTGCATC
The DNA here is from genome assembly GCA_029282285.1 of Mycena rebaudengoi. Taxonomy (NCBI): domain Eukaryota; kingdom Fungi; phylum Basidiomycota; class Agaricomycetes; order Agaricales; family Mycenaceae; genus Mycena; species Mycena rebaudengoi. Next base: position 63,679 of record JARJCX010000102.1, on the reverse strand, counting down.
TATGTCTGCATCCACTGCAACTACTGCTACTACGACTGCGAATGCCGGTACCAGCCCGTCCCTGAAGAACCAAAAGCTCGCCGCATGTCTGCATCTATGGCTGCATCCACCGCAGCTACTGCTCCTACGACCATGAATGCCGGTACCAGCACGAGCAAGAGTAACGCGACGGCTTCTCGATGCTCCACCTGCACATCCAAAGACGCTCGAGCGGCCAGGCTGCTGCGCGGTCCACCCACACCCACAACCTGAAGTCCACCGCACGACACCTGCTCCTCAGTGCCGTTCGTAAATAGGATGCGCGCATGGCTGACAAGTATGTGAACGTTGCAGATTGCCAGACAAGGCCCTGAGTTCGTAGCAGAAGGAGAGGGCGGCGACGGTGGGAGAAGAAGTGCGAGGTGCGTGCTGTCGAGTTCTTGTTCCATTTTTTTAATCCACCATTCACCTATACACTGTCCTTCACCGTCTCTCTTCGATCCAGCGCCCCAATGTGCCGCTCGTCCCGCCGCTTCCACTCTCCCCCATCCCCCGCATTTCTTCCGTAGATCCTTTCCCGGGCCCTAACTCCCTGCCCCTGCAGGATGCCAAAGCGAAATACCGCAAAGCGAAAGGCGAGCTCGTCGCGCGGATGAATGTCCAGTGAGCGCGCGGGATGTTCGTGGCTGTCAAGGCCCCCCGCGCGTGGTATTTTCGTTTGCATGTGCCGCGCACCTGTACATATTATATATGGATCGTTTCGTTTCCTTCATCCTCCGGAACCACCGTCTCTCCGGGAGTACACCGCGCGCTGTCCAGTTTAATTCTCACAGCGCGCTTCCGCTCTCTGTCCGGAACCAGCGCAAGCACATGAGCTCGATTCTATGCGCACATCGTTGGTCCACAGTCGGGCACGTCGTCGCTACGCCGTACACGCGCACTCAATCGGTGAATTCCTTCAACGCTATTCCAATTATCAATCAATCCAATAGCTGCCCTGAATCGTTCATTCGTTAATCCTGCCGTAGGTGCGATCCTCTGCGATCCTATCGCTGTGCTCTGATCTCATAACGACTCCCTCGTGGATGAGCCGGCACATCACCCATTGCCCATGTAGATTCTCACACGTTCTAGTGAATTTATAGGCAGCCAGTTCTCCCGGGGGTATTAAATGTTCATCGAGAAAATCTTTTTTTTGGCAGCATTAATATTGGTCCAGTGGGCAATTCATCCCCATTCGACTGTTTCGGGTGGCGTTCATTTTTCATTTCAGCGGAGGCATGTGGTGGTTACGAAGTAAGCGAATACGCCTTCGTGGATGAATTGGCACATCACCCATTAATTGTCGTTGATGAATAGACACATATAAATGGGAAGCGGATGTTCGAATCCTCCCGGGGGCTTGGGCAGCTGTGACAGTGTTTTGGGCGCCTGGGCCCTTTATTTTTAATTTGACTCAGTTTTCATTTAAGCTGAGAAGGATCAGGGTCCACAGTGGGTAAATAAGCTCCTCGCGGATGAATTGGTACATCATCCACATTGTATGATCCTCCATATGCCATTGAGTGGGAGGCGGAGGTTCGAATTCTCCGGGCTTGGCTAGCCTTGAGAACATCTTTTGGTGGTTGGCCATTTTTTATTTAAGCTGAGAAAGACCAGGTATATACAGGTTCGGATGTAAGCAAATCAGCCCTCGTGGATGAATCGGTACATCATCCATATTGCATGAGCCTTCGTATCACACATTGAGTGGAAGGCGGAGGTTCGAATCCTCCTGGGGGCATGGGACGGGTCCATGTTGATTTTTTATTTGTGGAAAATCGCTGTAGATGGCGGATTTATCATTTCACTCTAGGTGCATTGGATTCGGTTTTCGTTTGCAAGCCAGGTCTCGGTTGGTTGGAAGGTTATTATTAATTTTGAATGAGCCGACCATGAGTTTTTTTCCTGGCAGCGACTGGCTAATAACCAGTAACACAAGCGGATGAGCTTGGAATGCTTCTGCAGACTGAGTGACATTATCCCAAACGCTCAAAAGAAAAAAGAAAAAAAAAAAAAAAGGATGAGCCGAGCTGAGCGGGAAACAAGTAAGCTGTGCGCGTGTCTTATACCTAAAAGTCTTGTGGATGAACTGGCACATCACCCAAGTTATTTGCACTTCAAATCGAGAAAAAAATGGTGAGGAGTATCCAGGCTTCAAAGTACACAAATAAGCCCTCGTAGATGAATTGGCACATGGTTTGGAAAGACCCCTGCTTAAATGGGTGGCGGAGGTTCGAATCCTTCCGGGGGCATATAAGGGCTGTAGGCACCTTCTCTTTTTCTTTCATTATCCTCCGCCCTTTTTTTTGTGTAGCCTTCCACGGGGAATGCGGGGTAGATGACTGACTACCTACTTATTCTTATCTCTGTTTTTTATTCAGGTTTTGGGGGTTGATTTAGTTGGTTGGTAGGTTGGTAGGTCCGTATGTATCTTACATGGCTTAGCGAGAAATAAATACAGTGCAGGTCTTTCTCGTTCCCAGACCATCCACTTAACCTGTGATTCGTCTAGAATAAATGGATGGAAGGGGCTTGAACCCCCGAAACCCCCGAGAGCATTCGTTGTGGAATCCAAAGCTATTTTTTGGTGATGTTACAATTTATTTGCACTGCAAATGAAGAAGAATGAAGACTTTATTGACTCATCCAGGTGCGAAAATTAGCAAATAACCCTCGTGGATGAGCTGGCAAATCGCCCATCCACAGTTTACACGTCTGACTGCACTGTGAAAGGGGAGGCGGAGTTCGAATTCTCCCGGGGGCTTGGACGTCCACCGAAAGCTTTTGGGTGGCCGACCCATTTATTTTTTATTTGAGCTGAGAAGGATCAGGCATCTGCAGGTCGCAAATTGAGCACATACGCCCTCGTGGATGCATTGGCACATCACCCACATTTGGTGGACTCGTCAGGGAGAAAAATTGGGGGTAGGAATGCAGATGGAGAGAGGCAGGTGCGTGTGTGCGTGGAGGAGCGAGGTGAAAATGATTCCGTGGGTGGGCGGTCGAAGGGAACGGCGGTCTGAGTACGTACGTGGAGGTATGATGCGGGGCAAAGCGAGTTTTTCTGGGAGAGGAAGGCACAGCACAGGTGATTCTTCGATTCCGGTTCGAGTCAGGCCTGGAGTGAGAACATATGCGGAAATAGTGTCGCCAGGAAGGTTCTACGTGCAGTGAGGACGAATATCTAGAGTGCGAACATTGATGATCGCCGTTCGATGCGTACGAGTCTACCATAGAAAATACGTGGAACCCCGAAATTTGTAAAAAAAAACAGAACCGCAAAATGTGGGACCAAAGTCTGCGCTTGGTTTAACAGACGAGGCAGGGATTGTTAAGCCACCAAGCGCTTTGGGGACGGAGGTGAAGATGAGCACCGTGGAAGGCGAGGTGAGCAGCGACGACATACTAGTAGAGTACAGTACGAGGGAGATGCGACTCGAGTCCTGGGCGGGCAGCAAGGAGCAGTGGTGGCTTAAGCCCTTAGCCTTATGCTGCCCTTAAGATAAGCCATAACGGATTAGTCCAAAAGTTGGTAAGGCTCAAGTAAGACTTAAGAGTTCGGGCCGGTAGTACCGAGCCGGAGATCCGGTCAAGATTACTCGTGAAAATTTTGCGCATCTTGTCTCCTCTCCCATGGGTCTTAAAGACCATTTCCACAGCCTGGGGAAAAAAAAAGTCACTTCGAGACGTAGTACAAAGGTTGCGTTAGCCATCACCGTGATGAACTCAAACTTTGGCTGACACTGCGGAAGATGCTCGGCTTGATGATGGTGCAATCGAGGAGCCCGGCGATGAGTACGTACCTTTGATATGTTTTTATCATGTACCACAACGTGCAGCTTGGCCCAAAATACCATGAAAACACTATATACAGCTATTTCCTAAAATAGATTTAAGCCCTTAATTATCCCCTAAGCCCTAAGCCTTAATACCCCCTAAGCCTTAAGGCTCCGGCTGACCAAAGATTAAGTCTTAACGGCCACCACTGGCAAGGAGCGTTCAGCTAGCCGCCCTCATTCCAGCCATGACATTCGAGCAGCGTCTTCTCAGGTCTACTCCATCCCTCCGCGCGTAGGTTTACCGTTGTAAGGGTCATGGAACATTCCCCTTACATGGAACACTGTACGTACTTCATGGGCATTCTATTTACATTCACGGACACTTTACTTATATTCTATGGACTCCGTTCTATGCTATATTCATGGACTCTTTACATATGTTTCTCCATGGTCACTCTACTAACCCGTTGGATATATTACCTCACTTGGTCCGGCTTCGGAATCTAATTGTGCTCTTTTGGGATGTTCAGACGCGTTTTCTGAGCCATTTTCGCGAACCATGGGACCAATTCGAACACTAGGTGCGTGATGCGTGACGTTCGAATTGAATGAAAAAAGACAGTACTTCGCTTATGAATGAGAAAATCCGTGAGTTTGATGTAAAAGCGTGAAAGTTCGTCATTTCAGCTGATTTCTGGGAAAGCTCGTCACTTTCGGACGTGCGCGACCGATGCGCTTGCCAGGTGTATTGTTTGATCACCTGAATTATAAACGCCTCGACGTTCTTTGTTACCACCATTTACACCCATGCCGGCGATTCGCAGTCGCGTGCTCGCTCGTTATGGACTATAACGCGTTTTCAGACGATGCATGGTGTTCTTGAAGTGGTGACCGAATTCTTCTTGGCGTGTTCGCGCCCCCCATGCCCGCAAGAGTCCGCCCACCAAACCCAGCGCGATGAATTTCTATTGGCTGACGAGAACATTGCTCACACCCATGCAGATGATCACGGTGCTACCAAGGTGTCTCGATGTAAACACTCCACCGCTCAAGGTTTGTCCCGTTAATGTGGGAAATCTTTAATTTTAATTCATAACTTAGTTCCCCTGAATGCATCAATATCTGCCGGTAGCGGGACTGTCAGGAACGAACCGATACCAGGTGAGACTAATAGCCTGGAATATTTACCGAAGACATACCATGGGCTGAAACTTCTTTGACAGCTTCGATGCCAACCACGTCCAAACCGCCGAGGCCTGTTCGCAAATGTTCTGCATCATATCCGGCTTTTTTTGGGTGATAATCGGGGTTTTCATAATCATCTGGTCGGGTGGTTGTGCCGATTTAGCATACAACTTTCAGATCGCTTGGACTCATACTCCTACAGATACAATGGAAGCCTGGTGCATAAAATAATGCGTTTTCTTGAAGATCCGTCGACCATCTCTACCATTCGCCTTGATCTGCTCCGGCCACTGCTCCGACGCGTGATCCCCAGCGGAGAGCGCCCGAAGACAATTTATCACTGCACGGACTCGGTGTGAGGCAAGATGGAGCCGGCCCTCCGTTCTATATCGAATCTGGCAAGAGCTGGGGCGAGTCTGTCTCCTTCATCACCCCACCATAGTCGAAAACTGGCAAAGTCGAGATCTCTGCCCCCCATGAGTTTATCATGAGTTTATCGTGCGTTAAATCGGTTCGGGCAGCGTGGAAATCTACAGCACCTGAATTGGATTAAATGCGGAAGTCTAACAAGCAGCTGAGCAGAGAAAGAACGAAGGAGCATGCATACAGGGGGGAAATAACAGAGAATTTGTACCAGGAACAGATAACTAAGGACATTCGCCGCGCCAGAGCAAGATTATCTGAATTAAATGCCACTTGCTCGATACGATATGTGGCTTTTGAGGTGATATCAGACTTGCTCGTTCTCCCTCCCGACTATTGTCACCTCCTTACTCGCAAACTCATGGTTAAACGACCGATCTCTCGATTTTTGGGGCGACTGCACTTCATCCGCCTCCATAGAGACGTTAGTGACCCCCGCTCCTCTCGGCGCAAATGCAAGGCTACGTGAGGCTTGCGCGTAGCTATCAACGGACTTTCCAGTGATAACGCGAATGCCTAGAAGAGTTGGGGCAATACCCTGTATTCCAATCGTGAGCTCGAAGTGAACTTGCTAGAAAGAGGACAACATACGTAGAAATGAACAGTACACGTTTCCATGAGACTGAACGCTGGATTCTCCAACGAGTTGAGAACGAGGTAGAGTAGTTGGACAACAAAGTTCATAAGCCCTGATTCGACCATCAACGTGATGACGCGGTTATAGGGATTGTCTAGATTTTTTTCTTCCCCATCGCATAAGACCTTGAGTTGCCGAGACTGAACCCAGATCTTTCCCGCGATTAGTCCAGTGACGAGGGTGTTAACGGCCATAGAGAGGCTAATGCCCACTGTCGCGATCGGAACCTCAATATGGAGGACAGGTTCAACCGCCCCACCCGAAACACTTCCGCGGTACCCTACAGCGACCAGTTGTCCCACTGAATGGGAGCCATGAGCACATATATCAGCGAGCTGTTTTAATCCTCACATAAAGAAGCGGCGGCTAAGAAGACCAGAGGAGAAACAACATAATAATTCTGATTCCAGATGATCCAACAACGATAGATCTGAATATAGTGATCAAGGCCAGGATAATCGACACATAGGAATACCCACAAGAATCATCTGTGAAAAAAAGTCCACGACCCCGATGAGAGCGGTTGAAGCGACAGCCATGCGCCAAGCAGCGATAAATGTGGGATCGGCGTTGGGTACCTGAATGCGTGTTCCATGAGTTGATGAATGAGCATGAAAGACGCCAGTACCTGGAGAAGATACCCTTGTCCAAAGTCCAGACCACATGTGAGTGTCGCGATGCAAAACAAGGCCGTTAGCGCATAGGTCAATAGACGGGTCTGATACTTGTGATCAGGCCTGGTCTTGCGTTCTAGGGTGATGAACCAAAAAAACAACACAGCATAGGCAGCTACGGAAAGGTTAATAATAACCCGTCATTCAATCGAAAGAAACTAACACCAGACCATTCCACCTAGGATGGCACCGAGGAAATCCGCGCCCCCGTTTTCAAACACAAGTAACGATGAGGACATCCTTGCTGACAATGTGAAGTCCTGTCGTGTCGGCCTTTAAGGACTTTGTACTGGGACCGGCGAGACCCACATCTCGGTCCTCTGATCTGATGGTATGCAGACATGCCAGATATATGTATACCTTCGATTCAGCTTCAGGGCAATCCGCCCTGGGTGGAGATCGATGAGGAGAAGCCCTTGGGTTCGACGTTCGAGGTTGCAACACACGAGGTGCAAGTGAACATTGTTGTACTATGTCTGTTTAGACCCACTCCTTCCACATCAGGAAAATCTGAAGTTGCACGAGAGACCCAGATAGACCAAAATAATTGGGATAGACAAGAAAGTAAAGCAGTGTCTATGATAAACAGGTAGAGGGGCGGTTGTTTGTTTCATAGACCACAATAGACACCACCAGCACTATATATAGTTGCATAGACTGGACAACCATAATTGACCTTTTCCTCCAACTAGCTCGAGATCAGACACACGCAAATTGAAAATTCCCCTGGTCTAGATGGCAGAGGGAAGTCCTGGGACGATGGTGTATTTACGCTTGCTTGTACACCGGGAGAATTCCTGGAAACCGGCGTTCGTTATTCGGACCGTGCCATGTAATAATACCTACCTACCTACCTACCTACCCCTTTTCGGGGTCACGCTTCCGTGAGCCACTACCATGTAACATCTCGAGGAAGTCCCGTGTTGGTCAAAATACGAATAATGGCAACTTGATTTCGCAAACATGAAGCGGCGTCACATTTTCATCGGTCCGCAAGACCATCTAACAAGCAAGACCATCTAACAAGATTAAATGTGTTTCAAGTGATATTAAACCTGAGGTTAAACAGAGGCGCCAACATGGAAGATATGAGTCCAGGAGCTAGGGCAGACTTCAGGAACTGGAACGAGATGCTGGATGTTTCGCGTGCGTTGAATGCGGGCACGTGCTGCGAGCAGAATTTGTAAACAGACTGAAGAAAAAATAGACCTAAGATTCGATATGATGGACCTACCCGTGAAGCGCTTCCCCAGGTGCGCCAACACAATATAACTGATTCTCTCATCCAATGACAAGAGTCGTTTCAAAACGAAGGTGCGCGGGGGATACTTGTGTAGTTATATGCGCAGAGACCCACGCTGTGTCACCCCTGCGAAGATACAACAGCGGAGTTTTGTTTACCTGAAGTTAAACAGAGGTACCGACGTGGAAGATACGAGTGTTCCGACTCTCCAGGGGCTAGGGCAGACTTCAGGAACTGGAACGAGATACCGGATGTTTCGCGTGCGTTGAATTGGGCTCGCGCTGTGAGCAGAATTTATAAAAAGACTGAAGAAAAATAGACCCAAGGTTCGATATGATGGACCTAACCGTGAAACGCTTCCCCAGGTGCGCCAACAAAATGCAACTGATTCTCTCATCCAATGACAAGAGTCGTTTCAAAAGGAAGGTGCGCGGGGGATACTTGTGTACTTATATATACAGAGGCCCACGCTGTGTCACCCACGCGAAGATACAACAGCGGAGTTTTGCTTACCTGAAATTAAACAGAGGCACCAACATGGAAGATACAGGGGCTAGGGCAGACTTAAGGAACTGGAACGAGATGCTGGATGTTTCGCGTGCGTTGAATGGGGCTCGTGCTGCGAGCAGAATTTGTAAACAGACTGAAGAAAAATATACCTAAGATTCGATATGATGGACCTAGCCGTGAAGCGCTTCCCCAGGTACGCCAACACAATGTAACTAATTCTCTCATCCAATAACAAGAGTCGTTTCAAAACGAAGGTGCGCGGGGGATACTTGTGTATTTATATGTACAGAGACCCACGCTGTGTCCAGATACAACAGCGGAGTTTTGCTTATCTGAAGTTAAACAGAGGCACCAACCTGGAAGATGCGAGGATTCGTACTCTCCAGGGGCTAGGGGAGACTTCAGAAACTAGAACGAGATGCTGGATGTTTCGCGTGCGTTGAATGCGGGCACGTGCTGCGAGCAAAATTTGTGAAGAGACTGAAGAAAAATAGACCCAAGGTTCGATATGATGAACCTAGCCGTGAAACGCTTCCCTAGGTACACCAACACAATGTAACTGATTCTCTCATCCAATGACAAGAGTCCTCTCAAATGGAAGGTGCGCGGGGGATACTTGTGTACTTATATGTACAGAGACCCACGCTGTGTCGCCCCTGCGAAGATACAACAGCGGACTTTTTCTTCTTGACGACAAGTTGGCCCCTGTTAGAATATCTGCTTTCCACGGCGTCCTGATTCCATGGGCAACACATGGCAAAAGCACTTCAAGCGGTGCCAAACCCACAAAGAAAAATGCGAACTCGATCAGCCGAGTTCATCCACCCACCGACCTGCCTGCAGTCAGCGATGTTCGTTTAGGTGATATAGATGCTAACTGTCAAGTACTAATCGCAAACAAAGGTCGCCTTGATGATCATTTACGACCGTCATCTGAGTCGGCGCTTCAAGGTGGGAAGTTCTCTTCGCTGTCCGAAATACTGCTCTTCGCCAGCTGATCACACTATGAATAGACCCTCAAATGATTGGTCGGTCCTGGCGGTCTCATTGTGATTCATGTATATTAGTGGTACGTTCAGATACTGGATAGTCACCCTCATGGCGCGCTTCTACCTTGCTCCTCTTGTTCTTAGTCTTTTCCAAGCAGGGCATCTCCTAGGCCAGCGCCTCGGTGGATCCACTGCTGTTCAAACACATCCATCATTGACTTGGTTGCAGTGTGCACTCGCCGGTAGCTGCAGCCTCGTGAATGCGTCTATTGCGGAGACCAATGCGATGACTTGGTATAGCAATGGCTCGGGTATTGAGTGTTGTGAAGATCATGTATGGAATGACAAGATCTGTCCGAACGCGCAAGCGTGCTACGATAACTGTACCGCGCATCCGGTGACTGATTATGCTCGTAAGTGCTTATGCGCGGCTTCACCTTGAGATCATCTTCTCAACTGGCTGTCCCAGAACTCTATGGTATCACCACGTCTACCGACGCCGTGACTATGAGGTTTTTCACGCAAAGTAGTGTGGTAAACATCGGGATCAGTGTCCTCCTCCTGGACCCAACGAGCACACAAGCCAGACAAGCAAATAAATATCAAATCTTCTTCCCGCTCAATATGGAGTTAAGCTTCGACGTCGATGTATCGCAGCTTCCATGCGGCTTAGCCAGCAGTATCTCTTTCAAAGAGATCTCTGCAGATGGCGGAATTTCTACAGATCCTCTCAACAAAGCCGGGGCAGGCTGGGGAACGGGGAACTGCGATGGAAAGTGCTCTACAGATCGTCAGTTCATTCGTGGGCTGGTATGGACCAACCATTAATTTGATTCATTTCTTGAACTGATTTAAATTGTAGCCCAATGTTGGGAATAAATTGGGTGCATGTTGCAATGAGTTCCGTCTTTGGCATGGCAATGCCGTGTCGGAGACCATGGTGGCGCATCCATGCTCTGCGCCCGGTCTTACGACTTGCACCGCAGCGTCGTTGGGAGGGCAATGTGAAAACCCCTCATGCGATGTGACTGGATGCGAATTAAATCCCTTTCGTGAAGGCACTCCTGCCAGCTTTTACGGATTCGGGCCTACATTTGCACTCGATACCAGCAGAAAATTCACCGTGGTCACCCAATTCATCACAAATTCGAGCTCTTCTACAGGGGCGCTGACTTCTATTCGTCGGTTCTACATCCAAAATGGAAGAATACTCCAGAATCCGATATCACAAATTGGGGGCATCACCCCAACCAACGAGTTCACTGACAAACACTGTAATGAACAAAAAGCCGCGTTCGGAGAGACGAATTTGTTTGGCGCTCTGGGTGGCCTGACGACTTTGGGAAGGGCCTTCCAGCGAGGGATGGTTCTCGAGATGAGCATCGACGAAGATCGGGTGGATCATATGCTCTGGCTGGACAGCACCTTCCCGCCCGGAGCCGATCCTCAAAAGCCCGGTGTTAGACGAGGCTTGTGTGGAGCAGACACGGGTGTTCCAGTGGATGTGGAGACCAACAATCGTGGAGCCCAAGTTGTGTTCTCGGACATCAAGTTTGGCCCCATCGGATCGACAGCTCCGACTGGATCGACATCTTCAGCTGGATCGACATCTTCAACTAGATCGACATCTTCAGCTGGATCGACATCTTCAGCTGGATCGACATCTTCAACTAGATCGACATCTTCAACTGGATCGACATCTTCAACTGGATCGACAGCTCCAACTGGATCGACAGCTCCAACTGGCGTGCCAAGATTCGGCCAATGGTCTGTACCTTCGCCATTCATGAACGGGTTTTCTTATACAGCCTTGTTATTTTTATAGTGGCGGAATCGGATACACTGGTCCGATGACTTGTGTAGCAGGAACCATTTGCACGGTCGCCAACCCGTTCTTCAGCCAATGTCTTTGAGTTTTCATTTTCAAGGTGTTATCCATGACCTCCTTTATTTAACCAAATATTTTTTTGCAATGAGGAATTGATGCAGAATTGGGTGAGATATCGTGAAGATTGTCCACCGTATGCGCTGCTGTTTGGTATATCATTATTTTGCGTGGAGGTGGTAGTCTCTGAGTTAACCCGACTTGTGAACGCACAATGACAACTTGACGTTTTCATTGAGATTTAATTTAAATTATGGAGGCCGAAGAAACTAGGTGGTGAGGAAGACACTCCCTCTCTCGTATTATGGGTCCATGAGACCACTCTGGGACACGCACGGCGCAGGCGGGTACAGGGCGCAGGTGTAGGTGGGTGCGGCAGTGGCGACGGTGGGCAGCGGCGGCGCTGCTGAGAGGCGTGGCCGCGAGCAGGCGCTGGTAGATGGCTTGGCGGGATATTTAGAGGTGTACTCGACGCCGGTGCGCACGGGGTCAAGCAAGGGAGGAGGTGGGAGAGGCGATGAAGGTTGGAATGGGAGGCGGAGGTTCGAATCCTCCCGGCGGGTTGGTCGGCCCTGAGAAGATCTTTGTGCTGTGGGTGCTGCAGGAGACAAGGGTTGGACTTGGGTTGGACAAGCGGGTTCGACGGTTACTGCGAGCACGGCGGGGACGACTTTATGACGGCGATGGCGAAGAGGTAGAAAGGATGCGCACGGAGGACGTGGAGGCAGCGAGGAGATGGAGCACCATGGATCCGAGAGAGTCAGAGAGAGAACGCAGAGGAGGAAGAAGGGTCCGAAAGAGGAAAGAGATGGCGCCCCCCGACGCCGAGACGGTTCTGCGCGCGGTAAAGACGAAGAGAGTGTGAATATGTGATGTGGGCCGTTCTATGCGGGTAAAACGAAAGCCATAAAATGTGGGCCCAAAGTCTGCGCTTGGTCTAGCAGGCGGAGCAGGGATTGTTAAACCATGGAGGCGGAGGTGAAGATGAGCACGGTGAGCAGCGACGGCAGTGCGAGGATTTCCGCCCTCGTTCCTGCCATTCGAGCAGCGTCTGCTCAGGTCTGCTCCATCCCTTCCCGCGCGTAGGACAAGTGCGTCATGACGTCACGTCACGGTCACTGCCTCAATTGGGCGCCCGTGGCGGTGCGCCCTGCTTCCCGACTTGTACCACGCCTTCCCCTCACTCGCTGCGTGTCTACATCTAGGGCTACATCCACTGCAACTACTGCTACTACTACTATGCACGAGCAAGAGTAACGCGATCCAGCGCGGCCCGGCGCTCCCCGCCCCACGTATTTTGGTCCGTGTCCGTCATGCGCCAGCACTCCACGCGCGCGCCTTCCAACCAACACACCGTCTCCGGCGGCCCCCCGTTTCCATCACCCGAGGCATACGGCTCCTCGAGGCTTCACGCGCGCCCGAAGATGCTCGAGCGGCCAGGCTGCCAATGCCCGGTTCACCACCCCCTCGAGTCCACCGCACGACACCCGCTCTTCATTGCCGTTCGTGGATAGGATGCACGCATGACCGACGAGTATGTGGACTGCGAGCCGGCCCAACGTGCGGAGCGGCGACGGTGGGGCAGAAGGATAGGAGAAGTGCGAGTTCTTGTTCCACTTTTCTATCCACCATTCACCTACACACTGTCCTTCACCGTCTCTCCTCGACCCTGTGCCCTAGTGCCCGACTCGTCCTGCCGCTTCCCCCCTCCCCCACCCCCCGCATTTCTTCCGTAAATCCCTTACTCGCTACTAAACCCCCCAACGCCGAAGGGAAATACCGCAAGACGAAGAGCGAGCTCGTCGCGCAGATGGAGAGCCTCTGAGCGCCCGGCATCTTCGTGGCTGTCGAGGTCCGCACGCGTGGTATTTTCGTTCACATGTACCGCGCACCTGTATGTATTATATATGGCTCGTTTCGTTTCCTTCATCCTCTGTAGCCCTCCGTCTCGCCGGGAGTACACCGCGCGCTGTCCAGTTCAATTCTCACAACGCGCTTTCGCTCTCTGTCCGGAACCAGCGACAAGCACACACGAGCTCGATTCTATGCACACATCGCTGGTCCACAGTCTGGCACGTCGTCGGTGCGCCATACACGCGCACTCAATCGGTGAATCCCTTCAACGCTATTCCAATTATCACTACTGCCCTGAATCGTTCATCTATTAATCCTACCGTAAGTGCGATCCTCTGCGATCCCGTCGCTGGGGGTGTTAAATGTTTCCCGAGTATTTTATTTTATTTTTGGCAGCATTAATATTTTCGGGTGGCGTCCATTTTTCATTACAGCTGAGGCATATGCTGGTTACGAAGTAAGCGAATACGCCCTCGTGGATGAATTGGCACATCACCCATTAGTTGTCGTGGATGAATGGAAGCATATAAATGGGAGGCGGAGGTTCGAATCCTCCTGGGGGCATCAGGCGGTTCCCATTAAGTTCCCACGCCTTTTTTTTTTTTTTCCTTCGGCCGGCCGCCACGAATTTTTTTTCTTTTAATCTGTCAATGGCCGATGATCCACGGGAATGCGAACTATATGGCGATTTCCAGCTGAATTCTGTGCTTTCCAGGTCCGGTCTTGGCGTGGGTTGGTTGAGTTGTTTGGTCCTTATTTGTATTTACAGTGGCTGAGCGAGAAATAAATCGCGTGCAGGTCCTTCTGCTCAAAGCTCTCGTAGATGAACTGGAACACCGTCCGCTTCGCCTAGTGTCCTATTGCTGAAGCATAAGCGGAAGGAGGGGGTTCGAATCCCCCCGAGAGCATTCCACGCGCCCAAAGTCTTTTTGGTGACGGCCCAATTTTGCGCTGCAACGGAAGAAAGAAAAAAAAGATGCGTAGTATCTAGATCTAGGCTTGAACGTGGGGAAAATAACCCTCGTGGATGAAGTGGCACATCACCCATTAACTATGCGACGGAGAGAGTGATATAAATGGGAGGTGGAGGTTCGAATCCTCCCGGGGGCATATACGGGAGCCCATGATCGGTTTGTTTTCTTGCTTTCTTCTTGCCATCTTGTTGTGGTAGACAGCCAACCGACTCCACCCAGGGAATACTTACTTCAGTTCTTTTTCGCACGTCAGGTTGGCTGAGTTGGTAGGAACTTATTTTTTTTTTTACACTAAGTGAGCGGGAAGCAAATAATGTGCGCGTCTTTCTCGTTCACAGCTCTCGTACTCGGATGAACTGGCATATCATCCACTTCACCTGTTCGCGGGTTCGTGTAGCAGAAATGGAAGGAGGGGTTCGAGTTCCCCCGAGAATAATCAAAGAGCTCAAAAGCATCTTTTTGGTGACGGCGCGATATATTTGCACTTCGGTTCAAGAAACATGGCTGAATAGTATCTAGGCTCCAAAGTGCGCAAAAAGCCCTCGTGGATGAATTGGCACATCACCCATCCAATTTACAAGTGCGAAAAAGGAGATATATAGATGGGAGGCGGAGGTTCGAATCCTCTCAAGGGCATAAAAGACTCATGTACGTGATCTTCCTGATTTTGAACGACTTTCATACTTTATTTTGTCGCTTCTGGTTGCGCGTGCGTTTCATTTTGTTCGATCTCGATCTCCTCTATCCGCTCACGCATTCGCTCTTGGTAATATGCACCACCCCACCGCCATTTCCGTTCCGTTCCACCCATGTTTTTCCTTCTATCCTCGCACCTACATCTGTCCATCTCATCTCCAATTCTCCTTTCCTGTTCCCCCACATTTTCTATTTTTCTTCTTCTTCCTCCCTCGCTTCATTCCCTTGGATTCATCGTCCGCTCGCTCATTGGGTTCCGGTGCTGCATCCCAACACAATATCTTGTCTTCCGTCGATTTCTTTTTCCCTATTCCCCACTCCTTTTTTCTTGCTGTTTTAATTTCTCCATAGAGTGCGGTTCCTTCGCTTGCTCTTCACTGCCCCTTACTTTCCTCCTTATTTCCTTCCGTCGACTTTTGTTAATTTTCTTCAGCGCTAGCACCCCGTTTTCTCTATGTTATTAATACGACTTCGGTCTCATGTCGGTTGCTCTTGCGTGCTCTTTGTCGGATGATCTCCTCCACTCCGTTTACTCATTCCCTTTTTTTTTTGGTCTTCTATCCACCGGTTCATGTTCCTTCCTTCTTCGAATTCGGCTTCCATCGATTTTTCTTTCTTCTTTCCTACCCGCATAGTATTTTCTCATAGCTCGGAATAAATGCACGGCACCCCCACTCCCATTCTCTTTCTTCCTTGCTTTATTTGAAGGACTGTGCCATCACTTTCCTTTCCTCTTTTTTTTTTCGCTCTTTCGCATTCCGCTTCAGTGCAATCCCGACCGTTTCTCCCATTTCTTTTTCTTCATCCTCCGACCCCTTCCCCGTTCCCCTGTTATTCTGCATTTCTTTTGCTATTATTTATTTCTTTGCCTCATCGGCCTCGCCTACTCCGTGGCCACGAAGACCGTCCTCTACGGGCTACTTCTGCCGACGCCATTCAAGGTGCGGGCGGGACGCGCGAGCAGCGCGACTTCGCCTGCAGCAGACACCGGAACGCGCGGTGGCTGGTGGGAAGGCGCTGTTGACCCTGACGAAATTTATCTCTGGCTGCAATCCGCTGCCGTTCTATCAGACGTTGCAGTACTGAGTTGGCTGAGTCGGTGATTGCCGGCAACCCGAAATAACACACGCCCAAATTTAATGGCACTGCTCGTCAGTGCTTGCAGATGAAGTAGGGCGCCCAAAACCGAACCGCGAAGTAATGTAGTTACTTGCTGGACTTGAGAAGAAGAAAAAAAGGGAAAATCCTCGCGCGTGGCGATTTGATTTTTGCAGTACATACGAGCTCGTCGTCACCCAACCTCACCCGAATGTTGGTCCCAGAATTGACGGACAATGGTGCACTAGACTAACTCAGACTAACTGGCAGAAATGAATTTTGTTTGTGCAGTTGCGGATGATGTCGCCCCAGCTTGGCCCCAGCTATCTACTAATACTCAGCCTACTCGTCCAGTTGTTCAACGGTATGCTGGAGGACTCTTCGTTTTTCTACTACACAACCAGTCTGCACAATACATGTAATCTCAGCAACAGATGCTCAACTGGTGATGTCAGACCGATCGGCACTGTCCGTGATGGGATCGCGTGAAGTTGATTAATCTGGCAAACGTTTTCGTCGATATATTGGCTAACCGTGTGGCACATGAATTCATGGAGGGAAATTATAAATGACCAGTAGAAGGCAGAGCCGTCGATGACATCCCTAATACAGTCATGAATTGAGATCTTACACGTATGCCTCTGACCAACACAAGCTTATGATCAAAATTGATGGTACTGCTTTGCTTGTTCTCTTGTGCAAGTTGGGCACCCCCAAATTAGCCGCGAAGTAATGAAGTTACTTACCGAACACAATAGGGCCATTTGGGGTTTTTGAAAAAAAAAAAAAAAAAATTAGGGAAAACCCTCGCGCGCGGCCTTTTGATTTTTTTGCAATGTCTGTAACGTGATACCGTTCAGTTTTTTGTATATACTATCAACGACTGGGTACTGGGCCAGTCGGGGTAGTGGGCCACTTGGATAATACAGGGATCGACGTTGCAGAAGTTCGTGGTTTGGTGCTTGTGGGATGAAGTACAATGTATAACAATGTTGTACATCAAATTTTGAGGCGGAGTGATGCGTTGATCAAAAGCTGTGCCCCGTTTGGTTCCGATGGAGGAGGAGGAGGAGGAGGATGTATTACTGCGGAGGTCCCTAAAAGGAACAAGCAGGTACTGTACCTACGTACACAGCATCCAAAATGTACGTTACAGTCATCAACGGTCACGGCGCTTTGGTAGCCTACCCACTTGATAGTAAATAGTCATCTCACGAATAGACTTGGTTGAAGGGCAGAAATCCTGAAGGCAACGGGGAAGTAACGAGGCGTCTCATCAAAGAGAGCCAAGACCTCGTACACGTACTTGGCAAACAGCTTCACCGCTTTGCGCGAGCGTACAAGCTTTAGCAGATTGCCGCGTGTTGTGCACTGATATCGGGATCACAACTGGCCAGAAGAGCCAAGAATTGCGACATCAATAGCACGAGGTGAGGGCTGAAAGTGCAGTCAAATAAAGCATGCACGTCGTCTTCAATGGCCCCCCTACAGAACCTGCACAGGCGAAGATTGCGCGGTATCCTGGCCCTATATCGTAAAGTGTACCGGAGCCGCTCGACGCTGAGGTTGTGATCCCCGAGTAAGTTACACTGTCACACCACTGGATAGCATTAATATTGTGATGCAACCGCAATCTCAAATGCCAGGGCATGAACATATGTTGTAATCAGGTTCCATATATATTATCATCTAGCGTTCGGGAGCGCTCCGGTCATCAGCCTTTAGCTGAACTGCTAGATTGGACGCTTTCATGGTTCACATTGAACCAAAAATAAATGCACCATGTCAGGAAGATTATACATCGATGTCGTTATGACATCGTGCACTTCAGCGTCGAAGAGTCGAACCTGTCATAGGAAGAACTCCTTGTACTGTTGAGTTCACCGGCTTATAGCTAACAGTCTTCTCTTCACAGAATCAAGGATCATTGACTGCAACGGTTGTAGATGATCGCCTCCCACACTGAGTTCACTACAACACTCATCAAGACATGCCTGTGGTGAAGATAGTTGTCTCTTGTGGCAGTCAGAGGTGTCTCTCTTGCAGCTCGATATCCAGACCAGGCCTCAAGGCCGCAAATCTGGTGCCGCCGGGAATAGGGGCTACCACCGGTGTCGGAAGACGACATTTGTGCAGAGCGTCGCCACAGCCCGACACATGCAGGACAGCCTTGCCAATGATAGCATGGGTCTGGAGATGCACGACATTTCATTGCTGAAGAACGGCCGTGATTCTGATCGTCCAAGGGCCATCGTGATATGCAGCAGAAAGACGACTTGAACACGTTGCATCGCCAGTCTCAGAGGATGGGGTGGAAATGGAACTGAATTCCTCGTTGCCAGAAATAGGGGTTTTGCTGACGACGACGAAAGCAGGATTTGGACTGCGTAATAAGTCGGGGACAGTGTGTACCTTGCCGTAGACGAGGTTGTACACCGTTCGGGCAGGATCCAGATGAGCCACCGAGTCTTTCAGAAATCGATGGTGGTGGTCAGGAGTATTGGCCTGGACCGTCTTCGAACTTCTGTTGCCAGGGTTCTAGTTTTCATCTCCTCCACCCTATATGGTTATGGATGAAGACCCGACGTGGAAACAACATAAGCAGACCGCATCGTTTAATATGCCGCCCACCGACAGGTGATATTTGTCCTCTTGAGCCATGTTGGTGAACTACACCTGCATGCTACGGTCCAGGCGCCACCCCTTCCCGTTCCAGTACACCCGCTTCGCTAAAGCCATAGGCGCGGATCCGCAGGGTGTACCAGTACCTGTCTAGCCTGGGCTTTTCCCAGACTAACCACTGGTGTTCGATTCTCAAGGGCAGCGGATCCACTATTTTTCAAGCTTTTCATACCCATTGAGTGTAGAGCAGCCAGCCACAGGTTGCCTGTCGCATCTCTCCGTCGGCCGGTTTTCAAAACCATTTCCCGTTGTAACAATCCTCTATTCCCCACGGTGTTGAATTAACCAAGGAGATCCCTCGCGGGATAGCCCCCACAGGACGGAGATGCTTGACTTATCCAACCCCGGGAGCCGCCCTATTCCCCCCATGCTCGAGCGACGAGGATAGCTCCCACGGCCAATATTCCAACCCGGTCTTGCAGGAGGTCGACTAAATAGTCGTACATAACTCTCTGCCCGTTGTTGGTTATGTGCTTCGATGGGTAATCTTCCCGGAAGTGAGACATGATGATGGTAAGAGGGAACAGGAGATCCTAGGTGGGAATTGATCATTTCTTATCTCCGAACGGATGCTGCGCTCTTCCTTTGCCCATTCCTCAGCCAATTCTCGGCCGATTCACAAGTTTGAGGGCTCGTTTTGTTACCTCTGCCTCAAACAATGTCCTCAACGGACATTTGACGTCAGAATGAACCGAAATCCCCCGTTATCCCATTCAAGAATGGTGAAACCTTCTCTCAGTTGGCGCAAGACAGACCACTCTATGGCGACCCACCTGACATTGACCTCCCAGCTCCATTTCCTCCTCTATCCTTCAGCTTCACGTTCGCTGTGGGTCATTTCACCAGACCACCCGATTTCAGGGTCGGAAATAAATGGATTTTGTTCGGAGAGTTATTGGTATGGAGGAACCATCCAATGTGCCTAAGTACTGTCCCAATCTGTATGGTAGCAACGTAACGCGTAACGCAGGCCCTAAAATGTTGCCTATTTGCATACCGTAATGCTCAAAAGTTGACTTTTGTGAGCAATTTGGGCAGTTTTTCGGGCCCTGCAGGGGCCGGAGTTGCCATATTAGGAAGTCCGGAGCCCGAAAAGGCAATCGGTTGCTAACTCAAACAAAGATTTTGGCATAACGCTCAAAGGTTGGTTGCCTCCATACAGATCGGGACAGTATGTACCAATGCTTCCTATTTAGCCTTCTGAAACTCAGTTTCGACCAAGATTGCTCTCTGTGCTTGGTAATGTGCGCGATTTTGTCAATGTCCCGATTTCACCCGTTTTTAGTGCGGACATTGAAAATTATTATTACCCTTGTACACCTTTAATCCATGTTTTCAGTGTATAGAATCATGTACTTGGACCCTCTGAACAATTTCGAACATGCGGGGCCGCACAGTATGAGTGCGACCAACCGATTTAGCCTGGTGGCCCACTACCCCGTTTATTGCCATTTTTGGGTACCGCCGAAAATATATTCGCCGCAGGCTCAAAACACCACCTAAAATTGGCCCAAAGTATCTCATCTCACTCTTAGTATGTTGGTCCTTACACAAGGGTCGAAATCTGGGTATCTATTGCATTCTACAAGCTGGCAAGAGGTCAAAAGCGCTAAGGTGGCCCAGTAGCCGGTCACTGATAGTATTGTATTTTTTTTTGTTGGTGGTACGGTTTGCCGGAGAGACTCGGATGAAATCTCATAATGATCTGATGCTTTTTCATTGGTGATTTTAAATTTTAATTGAAGGTCTATTACACCAAATTCCCAAACCCCTTTCAAGAGGATCGTCCGCGTGAACTGCGGAAATTCCTTTTCAACACAAACTTCGGGAAGTACCGAAGAGACAATCACTTGTCCTGGACCACGGCTAAAAGGCGCAACAAGGAAATCTCGCGGCGCGCTCTCACTAGTGTGCCGTTAATAGAACCCGCACTCATGCATATGCGATCACGCAGCATGTGGTTGTCTTCTGGTCGGACTTTGACAGTAGACCAACAATTGAGATTCATCCACAAATTTATCAACTGAACTAAAGGGCAAATGGACTCTTTTTGGTCGTTTCTAAGATGGAATATATGAGATTTTATCCCTCGAAATCAACTTCCATGAAGTAGGTTGAAGCTCTCGTCAACTTCGACACCAATGCGCTTGCAGCTGTCACCTGTGTGGAACCTTAAACTCCCAAATTCTCGGGTCCCTTGCACAAAAGGGTGTATTTTCTTTGAAATACCACTCTCGCCCTTCTCCTCCTCCTTCCTTTCCCGGCATACTATCTCTACCCTCTCCCAACTCCGCACCGACTTCTCGTTCTTGAACGCGAACAGAGCCAAATCAGGAATCATACTGTCACCTGCCTGCGACGCCTGCGGAGCTCCTTATGAAACCCGCGCCCACTTCCTCCTTGCGTGTCCGGCCTGGGAGCACCTTCGCCCCCCGCTCTATCGTGCGTCGATGGCCGCGGGCTCCTTCGGTGCGCTGTACCTTCCTACCTTGCTACACGATACGCTCCAGCTCAAGCCCGTCGCAAAGTTTGTCGAAGCTACTGGCCATTTCCTTTAATTTATATTTCTCTTATTTTCCTCCGCTCCTCTCTCTCTCTCTCTCTTCCTACTTTACTCATCTCATTAATTACAAGATATCTCACAACCTTACAACCCATGATAGAATTACCCTCCCGCCCCTGATTGCAACCTCACTTCCCCCCGCGTGTTACCATACATTCATGGTTTTCCTTTCTCGTACTCTATCCCCTCTTTTACTATTCCTACTGTTTTAAAAACACTTATCGAACTACTATACACTTCCCATAACCTTATAGCCACCTCTCGTACTGCTGTCTTAGTCACACCGACTCCATACAGTAACTAGAACTGAAATTCAATCAATCAATCAATCAATCAAACCGCCTTTCTTCCTTTGTTGAAAGGCCTGCTGAAAGGACACTTTTCGGCACGCCTTTTGTCCATTAACGATAGTAAATATTTTCTTAATTGCTGAAAGCATCGGGAAAATTTGCCATATTTTTATACCTTTTCATCTAAAATAAAAGTAAATCTTTTTATATATTTGAGAAGCCTTATAAAAATGTAAACCTTTTCCCCACCAGGTCAAAAAAACTCTGTCCTGGGTGTGTTGAGAATTAGGCAGCACAAATAATGAGCACATCGGTGCGTTCTGTCACTTCCTTGAGCAAAGCTTTTAGCCGGCGCTTGCATTGTTGAGTCAAGCCTTCGGGAATTTCCGGAGAATCGTGTCGACAGTCATGCTCTTAAAAACCTTTGAGAAAGGCGGATTTGCTGTTCCTTTATGGTGTGTATATAACGGAGGAGACTGGCCCTTGAGCTAACAATATCTAAATTTAACTTCCAATGAGAAAACATCAGATCACTTTGCGATTTCACCCGAGTCTCTCCGGCAAACCGTATGGTGGTCGATCACATTTTTTCGGATGATTTGCAGACGAGCTGCAGATCATGTGGCGCTCATCTGCAGATTAGCTTCAGATGCCGACGGGAACGGCCGAAACCACGCCCTAAATGCACTTAACAGCGACACTAAATCTGGCTTGGTGCTCACTGTCGGCACTTATGCGAGCTGGCGCCTAATCCTAGCGCGGGCTCCCCTCAAATTCCATCCATGTTTTGACCAAGCTATAGATAGCAGGAAGCTACAGCATCTTGACCTGATCTTGACTTCGATGCCGAAGCACCGAAGTACAGCGGGAAATGAAAACACCACCATCGGACAGTCGTACAGCGGGTGATTCAATCGAAGCCTTTGTATTTTTTAGGTTTGGTGCCCAATTAAGACAACGAGATATGCGGGCAACATGTTTGGCAACACGCCACCGCCGCGAGGTTTCCCGACGTTGGTGTCTGGAGGAGTCAGTCTATTCGCACGGGGGCTTCGAACAGCGGGAAGATCACTTCTGAGAACGGCGACAGCGGGAATGCACGTTGCATTGCTAATTTGTACCCATATGGTCCCATGCCTTTACAGCATCGTACAGTTATGTTGGCGTGGTGCATGTCTGACATATATAAGATCGACTTCCTGAACTTCAAGCTTCTCGGCCCTTCTCCTCACAACCATGTCCCAGAACAAGACAGTGTGAGTGGGCCGGACCTTCTGTCAAGACTTTTGATTCAACTAATGTCCTTTAATTAGCATTCAGCTCAATGGTAGGCACTTCTATATGTTGATGCCAAGGCATGCTTAGGCCTTTCTCACAGATAGCCGTGTCACGTCCTTGACTAGCCCCCATGCTGATCTTCCGGATAACATGAAAATGTCTGCCCAGCTCATTGTTGGGGAGAATGTTTTCCTGCAAACTATGCCAGTGGCATTGGAGCATGATGAAATGAGTTGGAAACTTGCTTTTGGGTGTACCACGTGAGTTTGTAGCGGGCATTGCACAAGGTACTTCAGGCTCACCTAGCTTCACTACTTCGCAGCCCACCCCAGGCTGTTCTCTTCTCACTGGCAGTCTTATGCCACAGTGAAACTGAGGGAACACGGCTTGTCGGCTATGTTGAAATCAGGCGAGACAAAATCCTTGGATCTATGGAAACGAATAGCTGCAGTAGGTGCAGTCCTCTTACTCTGAGTGTTGTCACTGAAGATTACAATGTAGCATTCGAGCTTGAGCTCAAAAAAGTGAATCCTGATGGCCCCTCTCTCAGATTCAGGGCTGGTTTCTCGGTTTCTGAGTTTCCATACCCTGGGGTATCTGGTTTGGCTCTCGTGGGCTTGCCAGATAATAAGTGTAAGACTGCCCAGATGTTATCGGATCATTAGCTGAGTTATCCACAGTTACCTCTGTCAAGGGTCACGGGATCGAAAAAGAGTTGCAGAAGATGTATGATGACTCCAGGAAGGCCCGACTTTCTATAGAGGTGCCACAGCTTGTGGTGATGCATGAAAGGATTCTATTATGCTACCAAAGCAATGACAACAGGGCTCAGTGGCTCAATGTACTCGGGGATATTCTTTGGCAGTCTTACCAGGCATCTGGAAATGCAGATTCCTTGAATCAGGCAGTCTGTGCATACAATGATGCAGTGCGGGATGACCCAGGGCCCATCATCTATCTTGAAGATCTTGGAAGGTCCTTGAGACATCGCTTTCAGTGGTGTGGTTGCTTGCCAGATATCAACCGATCTGTCATGCTGCTTGAAGTTGCTGTTCAGCGCACTTTGCCGGGGGACACACAGGAGCCTTCAAGGTTGAATGAACTCGGGAATTCACTGCTCAGGCGCTTCAAACGGCTTGGTAGTCTTGATGATCTCAACCAGTCTGTATTGAGATTCGAAGCTGCTGTTATTCTCATTCCAGATGGCCACCCCAACAAGCCTTCACTGCTGAATAACCTCGGGAGTTCACTCAGCAGGCGCTTCCAACGAGTTGGTGCTCTTGATGATCTCACCCAGTCTATCTCGAGATTTGAAGCTGCTATTAATCTCACTTAGGATGGCCACCTGGATAAGCCTTCACTGCTGAATAACCTCGGGAATTCACTCCTTGGCCGCTTTGAGCGACTTGGTTGTCTTGATGATCTCAAGCAGTCAGTCTTGAGGCTTGAAGCTGCTCTTATTCTCACTCCAGATGGACACCCAGACATGCCTTCAAGGCTGAGTAACCTAGGGAGGTCATTACTCAGCTGCTTCAAGCGACTTGGCAGTCTCGATGATCTCAACAAGTCTGTATCTAGATTTGAAGCTGCTGTTACTCTCACTCCAGATGGCCACCCAGACAAGCCTTCATGGCTGAATAACCTCGGGAGTTCACTCCTTAGCTGCTTTGAGCGAGTTGGTGATCTCGATGATCTAAACCAGGCTGTCTCGAGATTTGAAGCTGCTGTTACTCTCACTCCAGATGGCCACCCAGGCAAGCCTTCATGGCTGAATAACCTTGGGAGTTCACTCACCAGGCGCTTCCAACGACTTGGAGATCTCGATGATCTCAACCAGTCTGTCTCAAGATTGGAAGCTGCTGTTAATCTCACTCAGGATGATCACCCGGATAAGCCTTCACTGTTAAATAACCTTGGGAATACACTCCTTGGCCGCTTCAAGCGAATAGGTGGTCTTGATGATCTCAACCAGTCTGTATTGAGCTCTGATGCTGCTGTTAATATCACTCCAGATGGCCACCCAGCCAAGGCTGGATCACTGAGTCACCTCGGGAGTTCACTCCTCAGCCGCTTCGAGCGACTTGGTGGTCTTGATGATCTCAACCAGTCTGTATTGAGATTTGAAGCTGCTCTTACTCTCACTCCAGATGGACACCCAGACAGGCCTTCAAGGCTGAGTAACCTGGGGAATTCACTCCTCGGCCGCTTCAAGCAACTTGGTGGTCTTGATGATCTCAACAAGTCTGTATCAAAATTTGCAGCTGCTGTTAATGTCACTCCAGATGGCCACCCGGACAAGCCTTCACTGCTGAGTAACCTAGGGAAGTCACTCCTCGGCCGCTTCGAGCGACTTGGCGATCTCGATGATCTCAACCAGGCTGTCTCGACATTTAAAGCTGCTGTTGATGTGACTCCAGATGGCCACCCGGCCATACCTTCACTGTTGAGTAACCTCGGGAGTTCACTCAGCAAGCGCTTTCAACGTCTTGGTGGTCTTGATGATCTCCACCGGTCTGTCTCGAGCTTTGAAGCTGCTGTTAATCTCACCGAGGATGGCCACCCAGATAAGCCTTCACTTCTGAATAACCTCGGGAATTCACTCCTTGGCCGCTTTGAACGACTTAGTGATCTCAATGATCTTAACCAGTGTGTCTTGAGGCTTGAAGTTGCTGTTACTCTCACTCCGGATGGCCACCTGGACAAGCCTTCATGGCTGAGTAACCTCGGGAATTCACTCAGCAGGCGGTTCGAACAACTTGGTGATCTCAATGACCTCAACCAATCTGTCTCGATGCTTGAAGCTGCTGTTACTCTCATTGCAGATGGCCACCCCGACAAGCCTTTGTGGCTGAGTAACCTCGGACATTCACTCAGGAAGCGCTTTGAACGACTCGGTGATGTCAATGATCTCAACCAGTCTGTATTGATAAACGAAGCTGCAGTTACTCTCATTCCTGATGGGCACCCCAACAAGCCTTCACAGCTGAGTAAGCTTGGGATATCACTCCTTGGCCGCTTCGAGCGGCTTGGTGATCTTGATGATCTCAACCAGTCGGTCTTGAGACTTGAAGCTGCTGTTGCTCTCACTCCAGATGGACACCCCAACAAGGCTTCACTGCTCAATAATCTCGGGAATTCACTCAGCAGGCACTTCAAACGACTTGGTGATCTCAATGATCTCACCCAGTCTGTCTCGAGCCTTGAAGCTGCTGTTACTATTGCTCCGAATGGCAACCCAGACAAGCCTATGCTGCTGAATAATCTCGGGAATTCACTCCATCAACGGTTTGAGCAGCTCCATGATCCTCAAGACTCTCAGCAACTGGTACTCCACTACACTTTAGCTTCCTGCTCAGCAACAGGCCCTGCTAGCATAAGATTCCATGCAGCCACACAGTGGGCAAAACATGCCCACATTCACGAACCCACGTCGATACTCCGTGCATATAGTACTGCAATAGAACTTCTACCTGAATTGGCATGGCTGGGGCTGTCTATAACCGATCGGCATCATCAACTCTCCCAGGCAGGCGAAGTTGTGAGAAATGCTGCCTCCGCTGCAATCGCAGTGCATGACTACAAGAAGGCTGTGGAATGGCTTGACCAGGGTCGTTCAGTGATTTGGAGTCAGCTTCTCAATTTGTGCACACCAGTAGATGAACTGAGTCAGAGCCATCCTAATTTTGCTGATCGGCTTGTCTCGCTCTCCACCTCATTAGCAACTGCTGGCACTCGGAGAAATTCTGTTGCTGATCCTCTCAAACCAGAATCACTTGACTCCATTGCAAAGCAATCTCATGCCTTTGTTCTTGATAGGAATGATGTCCTCCGACAGATCCGGGAGCTGCCAGGGTTTGAGAGGTTCCTATTATCCAAGCCCTTTTCTGAGCTCTCACCTGCTGCGAAAATGGGACCTGTTGCACTCTTGAATATCAGTGCATATGGATGTGATGCTCTGATCCTCATGCCGGCTGTTGCAGATGAAATCATCCATGTCCCACTGAGTCACTTCACAGTACATGAGGCACAGGCCTTGGCCAAATCTCTGGCATCAATTGTGGGAACTCCCGGACGCAGTGAGAGGCTATTTGGATTTCGGGAAGGAGATATGGCTCCAGATGATAAATTTTCTCACATTCTCTCTACGCTCTGGTTAAAAATTGTTCGCCCCATCCTCAGTGTACTCGCAATTAATGTAAGCTAATTTAATAAACACATTCAAATCCCTTCCTAATGATTTTTGTAGAGTCCAGTGGGCGAAAATTTGGGTCGCATCTGGTGGTGTCCAACAGGGCCACTCGCATTTCTTCCCATCCATGCAGCAGGACTCTATGGGGAAGATCAAGCCTTTGGCTCTAAATTATCCGACTTCTTGATTTCCTCTTATACACCATCATTGACGGCCTTGATCCAAGGGTTTCGCCCGAATTGTGAATCTCAGGCAGAACTTCAACTCCTTGCTGTCACTCAACCATCAGCCAAGGGGCAGTCCTACCTTCCAGGAACTCATGAAGAAATCAAATGCATTCAGCAGCATATTGAGGGAAAGAAGGTCCATCTTCAGTGGTTGGATGAGGAAATGGCAACAATAGACAAGGTTCAGGAGGGCATGACGGATTCCAGATGGGTCCATTTTGCCTGCCATGGTGTGCAGAGCGATTCTCCAATTGAAAGTGCCCTCCTCCTTGCCGGAAGCTCACGGTTGACACTCTCAAACATTATCCAGCTAAATCTCCCAAATGCTGACCTGGCATTCCTCTCTGCGTGTCAAACTGCCACTGGTTCCCAAGAGCTCCAAGACGAGTCAGTTCATCTCACTGCTGGGATGTTACTAGCAGGATACCGAGGTGTCATTGGGACGATGTGGTCTATTGATGACAAAGATGCCCCACAAGTTGCCGGCGACGTTTATGCCCATATATTGGAAGCATCACCTCCAGATCCGACGAGGGCAGCTCAGGCGTTGCATCTCGCTGTTAAAAAGCTTCGAGAGCAGCCCGGACTCAAGAAATCATTTTTACACTGGGTGCCCTTCATATTTTGGGGTTTAATTTGGGGGACATAAGAGCTGTGTAGGATATGGGTAACTGTAACGGTAGTTTGGTAGTAGTGTGTGTTTTTGTAGGATCAAGTTGTCGTGATTCTGTTCAACGGAGTATTAGAGGTTTACAACCTCTAAGAGTATGTCAATTTCACAACTGTAAATCTAATACTCCGTGATCAATCGGTACACAGCGGTGATCAAGAGACCAGTAATCTTAGAAAAAGCAGAAGGTACTGCACCTGATCTATTGGCGATAGATCAGGTGCAGTCTCTTTCTACTCTTTATATTGACGCTACTCAGCATTAATGGTTAATATTCCGCCTCATGATCAAGCTCAAACACCCAGCGGCGACATTTCAGAGACTCAAGCGGAATATTGATGACCCTGGATTGATATTTCAGGTGGAAGGTGATAATTCAGTGTTTGAATAAACGTTCTTTAAAAGAGCGTGTGCTGGGCTTTAACCGTGACTGCTTGACTATTGCTCCCTTAGGCGCTCCGGGAACATCAGAAGTTGATAGCGCGTAGAAGTACTGATTCATCCCGGTGCGCAGAAGCGGTGTCAGCACGGGCTTGAATATATGTATGTTGAATAGAACAGCAGCAGAATTCGACCCGGGGTATGTGCAATAGGAATAGTCTGTAGAGTAGCGGAATATTTAATGTTATATAAATAGGAAACAGGGGGCAGGGACAGAGGGATGTGCGGCCGGGAGTTTGTGTGAGAGAAACGGGTATCACGGGGTTCGGGATACCGAGAGAAATTGACTTATATTCGGGTTCAAATACTGGAACCTTTATATAATCATGTCGGAAAATCCAAAATTAGGTGACCAGGCAATATATGGCCAAATATTGCCTGGTCAGCCCGTCAGGCCACTGGGGTGGACATAAGGTTCGAAAGTGACCAATAACTGTCTATCAGCCTGATAACCCTGACAGGGCCTGATTGGTCTGACCACCCCATATCACACATTATAAGGACTAGCCCAGAAAATAGAAAAACCAGTAGTGACTACTAGGATTTCTAGCAGTCACTAACATTCAGTCCTTCCACTTCCCTGAAATCCAATGAAGTTAGTCAATTGAATTAGAATTGTGAACTCACCGGGATTCGAACGGGTGACCTAAGGTTGAGATTTAAAAAGCTGGGGCATCAACATAACCACTAGGCTAAAGTAAAGTTAACATGTACAAAATGTGGTTCATAACATACCCATCCTCAGATGCCTTACATCATCTGATACCCCCTGATGACCAAATATCACCTCTGGTATCCAGATACTACATGTAGCTCCTACCGTCGCACATTAACAATGAAATTCTGTTTGCATTTCAAAGCAACAGTTACGCATCACGGTTGAAATTCCGCGGCAGATCAGCCCAAATAGGGTGATTTGATCACGGCAGGTCTTCGGCATATTCGAACTCCAACCACACACCGCTGGTCAGCCTTCCTCTCCTCCCCCCCCCCCACCACTGTTAAACATCAAGTACTCGCCGCACCCGCCGAACGTGGCATGGAGCCGTCGCCATTGCCGCCATTCACTCATTATTTGCGCTCGACGCCGCACTTTCTCTTCCACCAACATCCCACAACGAAGGAAGCTTGTCTGCAACCCAGTACAGAAATTGGTTTCCAGTTCCATTGGACTCTCAGCGTCGCTTTCGGAGCCAGTCCAGTGGTGAGACATCTCTTCCACTCTTTTTTTCCCTGTCTCGCTCATGTTGTGGTAGATACTATGGACACGGACATGTTTTTACACTGCAACAGTTAATATAATATTTATTTGTGTAAACAGGAGCATTCTGAGGACGGCCTGAGCAGGCCATATCCAGCCTGGTACAGCCTGATAGGTCCCTCACCGAACCTGATAGGTCCTGATACATCCGTCAGGCCCTATAAGGCAAATTGGGATTTTCCGACACAGCCAAGACAAGCTTTCACCGAAGATCTTAGATTTAAACTAGAGCTAGCGTCGTAGGTTAAATATGTGCTGATGGAGCTTAGAGAAGGATGAGCGCTGGTGGCCCGACTTGAGTATCACGCATGTAGCGGTAAGTGAAGGTTCACGGTGGTAGATTGCAGGAGTAGTTAGATTGGATAATTTACAAGGGGGGAGTGCTCCCCTTATATACAGTAACTAAAGACTCTTCTATAACCTTCTAGCGCAGTCCACTGAGTCATGAAGGCAGTATTCTGACCAAACAATGCCCGTGGAATGCCCGAGTACAACAAGGTAGTGCTGAACCGTGAGAAATAAATAATGAAATACGAGGCAGGTAGGCTAAAATAAGATACAGGTCTAAAAGTGCTAATATCCATCACAGCTTGCGACAGGGAATCCAGAAGATGGCGCGCAATGTTAGAATGAGAGATCCACTCTAGTCCCCAGTGCGGCGCAGTTGGTTAGAGCATCGGGTCGCGCGGGTGTCGGAGCGCCGGAAGATGTTGAGTCGCTGGTGCCCACGCCGAGGAGACCGCAGTAAGATCATGCACACGGAAGAATCGACACGGCTTGGTATTCGGATTAAATCCAATGCGAGCCGGTGACAGCAGAAAATGTGCATGTGAGACGAAGCGCAGGCCTTATATGGCAGGAAGGACAGATGGAGGTGGTGCGACGCAGAGAGTAAACGCATTTGAATGAGTGTGAGCCGCACACGACTGACAGAAGAGAGTAAATCTGGCGAGACGGGTGGTATAACAAGTTGCGCAGCGATTCCGATCCCGAGAATCTGACTTGGCCTGGGACAGGACAAGCATACACCGTCCGCGACGTACCAGGTCGGGGCTGCTGCAGAAGAACAACTTGGATTGACTGAGAGCCAGCCAGCACCGGAGAGAATATTCCACAGAGCTGTGGAATCCGAGACATGCTAATTTACCCAGTAAGCTAGCTATGCCCAGCTGCCCCATTCATCTGCGTTCGGTGCGACACTGTCCGCCGAAGCTTTCAAGCTCGTTTCAACCGCTCGAGACTTCACGATGGGCTTCTTGAACTGGTGGCCAAAAAACGAAATGGAGACGTATCAGCAGCCGAGTTCGACGAAGGTCTACGATATTTGGCAGAGGAGGGTGGAGAAGATATTTTGGAAATCCACTAGTGACAATTCGTTTTTGTGAGCATTTGGCTCTATCGAATGCTGAGAATAAAAATGAACCATCACCACCTACTTGACTCTGAAGACATTCCAGAAATTCCGCGGCTTCGGTGATTGAAGCAAGTTTCCATCTCGATCTAGGCCGGAAGCTCCGACGATATCCCGGTTCCTGAGACGAACCACTCTAAAAGGAATCGGTTCCGTTATGGATGCGGTTCGCACTCACTGCGTTCAGAGGGTCCTTAAAACCCGTTTGTGTCGAGCCGTCTCGGCAGAGCTAGGCGCGCACGTGCGTCTAGGCTCGCTAGACAAGAATGAGTGTACCCTAGTGTACCCAAACAGGCACCCCTCCGCCTTCGTCATTAGACCCGTCTCAGAGGTTCTCAACCGGTGTCAGGTCGAGCCAGTCTCAACCGGACCGGTCTAGCCAAATAAGCGCATATAGACCAGTGATCGACTGATCTAGACCCGTCTCACTGGTTCTCCATTTTTAAGGGTTTAGGACCCTTTGAACGCAGTGACTCGACAGGCGAGGTCAGTTAGCTCTTGAAATTTGTAGTTTGGGAAGCCTCGATCATTAGTTACTTAAATCTGGGTTCAAGCATACAGTATAGGTGTCGACGAGTCCCCCACATTCCTACATTTGTCTTCATATACTTCTTTTTAACCTCAATACTCTGCCACTCCTTGAGGCGCCAACGAGTCGTGTCAGCTGATTTGCTTCGAACTTTCGAAAGTCATCCTGGTCCCATTCAAGCAGAATCTGGCACTCCGGAATCAGTCTGGGCCCCAGCCTCGGACGCCAAATTCTTCGCAATTTCTCCATCCTGACAAGAAACTCTGCAGGTCTGTTCACTTCATCCTTGCGTAAGTGGTGAAATAGTCTTCTAGAATCTTACTCGCGTGAGTGTCATCAATCCATTCCCTCTCGTGCCCAGGGTGCCAGGGATTGGGCGTCCAAAAAAGTGGCACGTTCACAATAGCGTGGAACGCTGGTGACAATCCCCTCCTCTGGAATGAAAATATTTCGTACACTGCGAGCGAAGTGAATTTGGTATTTTAGATGGACGCAAGACCTGGGTCGATTTCGAAAGTGCAAGAATGTCTCGACTGCGTTGTAAGGAAGACGAGGGCAATTACAACTATCCAGGAAATCTGCGAGGACCTGAATCTCCGTCTCGATGGCCCGACAATGGAAGACAGCGGAAATGGGTTTAATAAATGAATCCGGCTCTCCAAGTCGGCGGGAAAGTCGATCGCAGTTTCCGTCGATAGAATTGGATACCTGACTGTTGTCAGCAGGGTTAACCACATAACCTTCAAGAGGGCGACAAGTGAGACCGAGAAGGTGAAATTATCCAGATCAACGGACAGAGTTTCAGTCAACATATCAGCGTCATCGAGGGCAGAGAGCGCGGACTCCAACGTTGGCGGGGAAGATCGGGATAGCGGAATTCTGGTTCCTCCCTAATATTTATTCGTTCGAAGCAGGATGCATGGCAGAGGTTCCATATTGCCATCCAGCGTTGACGAGATGGAACCCTCATCCTGTGAGACTCGACATCAAAGAGGAAAGTTCCCAGTGGGTTTACGTGTGATGAAGGTAAGAAACCGAGTCCCGTTGGCCCATGTACCTGACCATGACGTCGGGTGGCCTCGGCCAAGGAGTGAGCACGTATGTGCGGCTACCGATAATTGTAACCGCCAGGATGTCAAATAATCCCCAAAACACCGAGGATCATTTCGATTTTATCCCACGTCTCGTGGTCCACATTGACAGATTCTTACGGTGTCATGTTCTCAACCATGAGCCAGAGGGAGGTCTCTGTAACATTGAATGTCGCATATTGGATAGTATTGACGGTGGAGAGGAACTGACGGGGCAAGCCCTGGACGGTGTGGGTAGCGTTGAGACACTGAATCACAATGGCATGAGGAATGTACCGGCTCTCAATACTGAGATCTGCCAGTCGTCTAGACCCACTGAACGAGTCTCTCTTGGCTCATCGGAGGGGACTTGTGGAGGTCCACATCGCCTCCGGCTCTCAATACCCGCCGTTCGCGATCGGTTAGCATCCCAGAAAGATGAACACGCAGGTCTTTCAGATTGGAAGTAGTTTCTCGATCTATGGACCAGGGTCCCGATATTTCTCCAGGATGCGGACACGTCGAATGCGAAGCGACCAAAAGTTGGCCCAGGGCACGAGTTGATACAGCGTAGTGTCAAATAACTTCAGAGTCGATTGAACATAGGCTATCCACAAGAGAGAGTTCAAAGGCAAACCGAGGTTCTTCACCAATATTGGTGAGGCTCGCAGCGCCTTCAAGCACGTTATTCGTCGGCGTTCCCGGAGCCCCATTGAGAGGAAGCCGCTGTCACAACTCCGAAGCAGAGCCTCGATACGGGCCACCAGCTGCACATCGGACATCAGGGATGCTCTCTACCAAGGGCGCCGGCTCGACATCATCTGTCAGTGACTTGACCGTCCAGATGAGTGCTCGCTCATCCCGGATGGCGCGCTCCTCCAAAGGCGCTGTGGCACTGTAAGTCATTATTTCCACCATGGTGCGCGAATCATATATCCTATCTCGGAATTTCGCGGGAGAGGGGAATTTTGCGTGACGTAGGAAAATCGAGAGCTTTGGGCGAGGATAGCGGAGTACCGTACGGGCAGTCGGGGTATACAATCAGGAGGAACATAAGCACGCAATAGACAGCCAAAACGGTGGCAAGAATAGTTGCTACAATGTCCATGATGAGTTTGTTGACGGAGGAGAAATAAGACAAGTCCCAGGAAGAAGAGGAGCAAGGATGAGTGCAAAAGGAGTGGTATTACTTCTACCGTCGAAGCGCTTGAGTCCGTAATAAAGGCAAGAGAATATCCGTGCACGAATGAAGGGCGCGCGCATGTCTACTCTATGGAGAAAGTCTCGCGCCCACTGCTCCAGGAAAGTGGGGATAAGGGCACAGCTCAAGCTGAGCCTGAGACCGATGAACCAGAGAGCGTTACAGACGTAGATGGCGTGAAAGGCTGGAAGGAATGAATGGAGAAAATAGTCGAGTTGGCTTGAGCCGCCAGCTGCTGCAAGATTCGCTCCAAAAGTAAGACAGACGCTTCCCCAGAATCTGGAGAGAGGGTTTTGTAGCTCTCAATGAGGAACGCTGTCGGACTGGCGGAGAAGAGACCAGCCTGGAAGGATATTTAGTGCCCATGCACAACTGGGTGCTGATTCAACTCACGAAGATCAAGATCCCGTCAATGTCACTCCTCCAACTCGCTACAAGCCCCATGTCGCTTCCGAAATGTACGCCGCCCACATCTTGGCGGAGAGCTTCATGGCTTGAATCAGAATCAGAGCTACTATACAGAGCCGAATGAGATATCTGTGCACTAGATGACGATTAGACAACCAACCGAGACGTTCTCCATGTCCGCCATTGTGAGAATATGGTGACGGAACTAGAGGAAATATGTACAAGACGGCGTTTCCACTCTGAGGCTCGAAGTGGCGGAGCATAGGGAATCAAGGATATTTTGTCTCGGTGATTCACAACCTCCGTTGAAGACCATGAACGATCCAGGGCCAAGCTTGAGCTTGAATACTCCTTGCTTCTGACCAAGTGCTGACTTCATAATGCTGAGCTTGCGTTCCCTGTCCGCCAGACCGACAAAAGGATGGATCCTGAATACGATTCGGAATTAATTCGAAAGACACGTATGCGGCCATGGTGGCAGCAAAGGAAAAGCGAATCGGTGTTGTTTGCATCGCATCGTTACGAGTACTTATGTTTACATATGTTATCGTTTCTTTCAAATCTCAGGGCACCCAAAATCAATCACTTTTTTACTAGTTTCCGATTTCGTTGAGGGACCCCTTTAGTGGCTGTGTGTAGTCTTTATCCTATTTCTATTAGTTGAAAACATATGAAAAATAGCGGCTGCGCCTTTGTTCGTATTTGGTTAATTGTTTGTATTTACATACTCGGGGAAAAATACCCCCTACTCGGTGAAAAATCATCACTTGCGGAAACAATGGCAAAAAAAAATTTTGTAGTCACCGTCATCCTTCGGCAATCTCCCTCCCCCTTTCGGACTTTAAGAAACTGAAAACCATAAAAACAGGACGGGCGTCGGGATCCTCCGACGAACTTGTGACGAACTGTGTCTAACTACAATGGAGCGCAACTTTTTTTGTATGGCATATTTATGCCGCTTTCAATATCGTATAACGGCATATGATATACTCAGAATGTGGTTGCAATATTTATCGCGGGAAATGGGGGCGCGGGGCATAGTGTTTGGCCTTGATTGGCAGCAGAGGCTGCGTTTTGTTTGGTTCCGTTCATGTAAGTACACAATGATCACTCCTGACTTTCCGCCATAACGTGGCAACCCAAAACGGGAAATTTGATGGCGGCCAGGCGGCAGCATTCGATGACGGCAGGTCGGCAACTTGCCCTAGTGCGTGGCTGACATATTTGCGTCTATGATATCTCTCCCTCTCACCACCACGTTGACTGCCTCGCTCTCACCATAAACCACACCCAGCCTCAATTATTCCATTGCACTCTATGCAGCCGCCATCTTTGTCTCTAGATCGCAAACACCGAAGACGGGAAGAAGGCCCAGATCGAGGCATATCTCACGGAGCGCTCCCTCCGCGCACCGCCCCCTGCGTCGAACACATGTGGCCCCGCGCTCAACGTTCCGTCCCGCCATCCCCGATGCGAGGCCCCGTGAGGCTCCCGCCAAGGGTTGTCCAGGCAAAATCTCAAATCCGGCCCTAAAAAAGCTTGTCCTGGGGCGGATTTTGGGCCTAAAAAAGCTTATATCGGACAGGGGTCATCACGTGTTCCTCAAAAAAATCGCTCCCCAACGCGGCGCCTAACCCGAGCTGATGATAAGCAGTTACATTAAATAGCTTTAGCATTAATCTTGAGTGTTAATTTTATCTCCTTCGACACGTCGTCGCCCGATCTAGTCAAGGTTGTCCAGCATTTTGCAGTGTAGGGCTTCAGAGTCCGATGTATCAATCCTTTTTCGGCCCGCTCAAATGCATTGGGGCCAATATTGAAGAGAAGATGTTCCACTCTTGTGTGGGTATAAAGCTGAGTCGTCTTTGCATAGCAGGAGAACAAAGGATCTTCTGCGTCATCTTCATCCTCATCATCTGTTTGGGGGCCCTATTACCAAAAAAAAAAGGAATCGGACGAGTGGTGTCGTATTTCCTAAGAAGGGATTGAATACATTAATGATGGAAACGCGAAACCCAACCGACGCCGCTGGCAGTGGTGGCATGCATCGTGAGAGGTAAGAGAGAAGAACGAAATGCCGGAAATGCCGAGGTCAGCATTTCGCGATGGATCAATTCAAGATTAAGACTAATATCAGTACAAGATTGGGTCAAATGTCTTGTGAAATTTGGATGAAACGGTCGGAAGATGGCCTGAAAAGCTTATGTTTGGACAAGGATTTTCAAAATTTTCGCCCTGAAAAAGCTTATGTTCCGGACAACCCTTGGCAGGAGCT
Source organism: Mycena rebaudengoi (assembly GCA_029282285.1). Lineage (NCBI taxonomy): Eukaryota > Fungi > Basidiomycota > Agaricomycetes > Agaricales > Mycenaceae > Mycena > Mycena rebaudengoi. The sequence continues at coordinate 27,216 of JARJCX010000102.1, read as the reverse complement.
TCATGGGGCCTCCGATGCGCCTCCCGCCCACAGCACCGCCTGCCCCGCCTCCTGTGTCACCGGCCCGCCTCGCAACAGCTCCCGCCCCCTAACCGCCCGCCAACTCTCTTACACACTCACACCCCCAACATGCTCCCTCCTGCCCGTTACTAGCCGAACCCCCTGCTAATAAATATGCTAGAAGTACATATGTTCACCCTAAATGATCCTATTACTTTTTATATAATCTGGCTACCCCAATACAGATTAGATGACACTTTGCAACCCAAATCTACCTACCCCCTACACTCCCAATTCCATCAACAATTGGGGTGTGACGCTGCCTTGAACATGTCCTTCCAGGGAATTTCTTGGGAAAATAGCAATACACTACACCACCACGTTTGAGCCAATCCCGCATACTGCTATCAAATGCGCATTTATTTTCCGGCACTCATTTGTTTATGGCCTGGTTTTGGAGTATATGAACAATAGCCAATGGTGAATTGTTCCACACCTGCACTGGATTCAACACTATCCCTGCACAATCTGTCTTCAAATATTGTTGACGGTCCATTGGTTTGTTATTTGATTTCACTGCTTCGTTCTACTGACTCTCATACCACATCAACGAGCGCTCCCTAATCTTCCACACCTATGCACTGGCCCGCTCCGCCCTGTGCCGCTGCACTGAGCATCCCGCATTGCCATGCGCCTCCCGCCCACTGCAGCGCATCAACAAGTCGGCCCGCTGCGCTGCGCCTCCCGCCCACCGCAGCGCATCAACTTTGAGAAACCCTGGGACGAGATGCCGAAGGCGATGCGAGGCCATTCTTCTTCTGATATTATTTTATTCTTATGCCTAATCTTATCATTTGGTACTTGGAACATATAACAAAAAAAAAAGTAAGTACGAGTTGCATGCCGGGCAACGCCACGGCCCTTTACCCCAAGTGGACAGCCGAAATGACCCGGTCATACCCGAGATAAACGAGGCACAACACAGTCTGTGGCAGTGGCAGTGCTCTGTGCCACCACCACCAAACGACATTCTGCGTTCCACGGTTTCTGCTGCTGTCAGTGCCAAGGCAACTGTTCATCGATTCATCTCTTCCTTCCGTTTCTACCGCAGAACGCGATCCCTGCCGGAACTCCTCACCGACGATGCCGTCTTTCGCCGTTTCTTCTCACAGTCGCACGTTCCTTTCTCCTTGTGCTCAAAATATTGCGACTCGGAGGATGACTGATACTTAAACCCGGTGCTAAACGCCATATCAGCCTCCTCTGCCAACATCCGGGTATGTAGTGTCGTCGGCATGTCACGCCATTTTGGTTTGATCTAACGCCATGCTTCTTTAAGGGCAAGACCTTCCGCCCAGCTTTAGTAACAGCCGCCGCACACGTCCTCCTCCAACTATGGTCTTCCTCACAAACTTGCTTTGGCTGCCTCTGTTACCCGTACCGTGCCTCGCAAATCACGAGCAGCAGCCACTCTCTTCGTCGTCAAGACCATCTACTGATGAAACACATGGGTACGAGTTCAAATGGCCAATCAAGAGAGTGGCTATCATTGGGGCTGGAGTGAGGTGTGTCGTCTGCGTGTCGTCTCTGTGGCTTCGCTCAACGTCCCCAGTGGTTTAATCGCGTATCGGGAATTCGTCAACGCGGGATTCGACCATGTCCGCGTCTTCGAACGAGATCACGTACCAGGCGGCAACTGGCACTATACGGAACAGACCCCGCTCGATGCCCCCATCCCCAACGTCGATCCCGCAATCGGAGATTTCGAGCCTTCATTACCCCCCCACGGAAAATCTCTGCCTGTTGAGGAACAATATTGGGATGCTCAAGAATCGGACGTAGCGGAGCGGTGGAGAGAGCACAAGGGCCCTAAGCCGGTCTGGGAATCGCTTGAGAGTAACGCACCAGCGGTGAGCCTCGCAAAATTCTTCTGCGAGTATAGGTTTAACTCAATCATCATTTGAATCCAGCCCATACAGCAGGTGGATAGGTCTTTATCTTCTCAATCGACGTGCTCAAGATTGACAATTTAGATTACCGAAATTCCTTGGTCGGCTGGTACCCCCTGGCGTAAGTCCCAGTAGTTTCGCTTTTTCGCGCGCCTGACTGTTCCCCAGACCTTCCGCATCGAAAGCTCAGTCGCTACCTGCGCTCGTTCGCCTCGCTGCATGGCGCCAACAGCAACGACCAGAATACCAACGTCTCATACAACACACGGGTAGAGCTTGTAGAAAGGCGGCATGATAGTGTAGGGCGAGCCCATGGGTGGACGCTGACGCTGAAGCGCTTCGAACAAACCGGCCCGCGTTCCAGTAAAGCAACGTGGTGGACGGAGGTGAGTTAACCTGCCCGTGAACTGGCCACATCTCGACAGTGTATCTATTATTCAGGACTTTGACGCTATCGTTGTCGCTACTGGAAGATACAATGCCCCAAACATCCCGCCCATTCCGGGCCTCCGAGAGTGGGATCGCAAATTTCGTGGCACTGTTACCCATTCGCGCCAATACCGCCGTCCACAACCCTTTTCCGACGAAACCATCCTCGTTGTGGGAGCAGCGGTGAGGCGCACAGTAAATCCTCTCTGCGACATGCTTAGCTGTTCTTTCGAAGACAAGCGGAGTCGAAATTGCGCGAGAAATCAACCCACATGCGCGGAAGATTTATCAATCCGTTCGGGTATGTTCTTTATTCTGGCCAATATTTTTGGGGCTGAATTGAGAGTACGGTAGCCTGCCAATTGTAAGCATATCCCTCATAAAGTAATCTCTCGGCCCAAAGTCGTCACTATCCAGTTTCGAAGATTCCGTATCAATTTAGCCGTCTGTTATTACAACGCCTACCGGCAAATGTGAGCGTTGTGCCCGAAATCCGGTATTTCCATGCCTCCAACGGCAGCGTCGAGCTCGCCAACGGAACTGTACGTTAAAATCTATTCTCTTTCCTCCCAAATTTTCGTTTATTCCTGGCATACATAGTTCCTATCGGATATCAGTCGTGTCATCTTCGCCACCGGCTTCCGCTACTCCTTCCCCTTTCTCCCCCAATTTCACGACTCCTCTGGGCTCACCGCTAATGCCCGGCCCATTGTCACTGATGGTACTCACCTGCGTTCTCTTTATAAAGACTTCATCTACATCGAAGAACCCACGATTGGGTTTTTGAGCAGTACGTCGTAGGCTTTCCTTTCCTTCATCACTCAACCTATGTTTCGCGGTTCCAGTGAATTGGGGCATGCAATCCTTCACATACTCCGAATATTTGTCGTTGGCCTTGGCGAAGGTCTGGTCCCGGACGGCAATTTTACCTGCGTCGGCGGAGCTATGGCGGGAAAACGAACAGCGTGTGAAAGATCGAGGCGGGTACGGCAAACACTTTCAATTCCTGGCGCGGATCGAACATCCGGTACGAAATACATCTTCCTACTGTATCCGTCCCGCTCATATGACGCCAGAAAACATCCGCTTCTTCGTGGGGTGGTTGAACGATGCGGCCGTGCGATTTGGAGGCAGACAGGTGAGGCCGCCGTATCTGTCAATCTACACGAATTCATCCTCACATTCTCCTGAATTCCAAGATTGACGGCGAATCCAAAGAGTGCGTGCTAATAAACTGTACATCATTCCTATCTAACTCTCATGTGACAGTGTGCAACAAATATCGAGTATCTGGATGAAGGCACAGTACAGCCAGGCTAATACTGAGCTGGAACTTGAGCCTGACAGGCTGATCGCTGGGTCTCGAAGGGAGGAACGATCAAATATCCTTGATAGTATATATGGGGAAGACTGGTGAATTAGACTCGACAAGCGCGGTATCCTGCCCAAGGAATACAATTTTTTCGACCCTCCGTCCCTCCCAACCTGAAAGTAATGTACGGCAGACTGGTACGGCCACCAGGCACCTCCGGGCCATCGTCATTTGACGCAATTCTCGACAATGAGTGCCGGGGCCGAGGCTGAATTCAATTGTAAACTTACATACTTACAGATTACCGACATGAGCATCATCCCAGCTTCGAATGGCGACTTCCTTCTTAAGCCCCTTTACTTCCGATACGCATCATCTGATTACGGCTCTTTAGGTGGCGTCATAACGTCGACGTATTGTACCAGCAAAGATAAGTCACCCATACTTAGCTCAACTGATGGATCCTCTGAGACGACCGCGCCGCAATGGGTACTCCGAAGGGAATTCCGAAATCTACCACGTTCGAATCAGTCGCAGAGTCTGAGCCCGCCGTCGCCGTTGTTGACCAGAAGAGGCAGAAACAATCATGGCTTGGATACCTTTGGGATACAGCGGATCTTTCGACTCAGGAACGAAGGCTACTGTTTAAAGTCGACGCATCCCTGCTGCTGTTCGCGTCTGTGCGTTCTTTGCTCCTTGGTATGCTGCGTGAAATTAATCATTTATGCACAGCTGGGGTACTTTGTCAAGAATTTAGACCAGACGAACGTTACCAGCGCTGTCCGTCACGTTTATATCTCATTGTGCATTACTGACTCTTTTGCCAACTAGTTTTTTGCCGGTATGAAAGAGGATCTGTGGGTCTCAACGGGAAACAAAGGCACCCGGATTCACTAATTCCTGTTCATCAGGGGGATGAATGGAAATGAATTGGTTCACGCGACGTCCTACTGGACTGCGGGGTGAGCTTCGTGGATTGTACGTCACTGTTATCTTACCTGGACAGATATGTTATCGGCCAAGTTCCATCCAACTTGCTTCTCACGAGACTTTCCCCCCACCTCGTTATCCCTGCCGTGAGTGTTCTGTAATTCTGGACGAACGGAATACCAACACTATGGATCATTTAGCTTGAATTCGCGTGGGGTTTGGCCACACTCGGCACGTACGCAGTGAAAGATGTGAAGTCTTTGTACGCCCTAAGATTTTTGGGTCCGCATTTCTGCTCCGAAAGCGTTCCTCTCTAACATGCTTGCCCGGATAGTCGGATTATTCGAGTCCGGATTTTATCCCGGAATGCACTACATATTAGGCTCCTGGTGGGTCGCTCTCCATTACAACAGGCACGAGCTTTAATCTTTCTTCAAAGGTACACACCTCGAGAACTGGCCAAACGATCGACAATATTTTGGACCGCCGGTTCCTTGGGAACCATGTTTTCAGGCTTTCTTCAAACGGCGGCGTACAAGAATCTCAACGGCGTTCATGGATTAGCAGGATGGCGGTACACCTCTAAGCATGCATCCATAGTTCATCTTTCTAATGCTTTCGCTCAGATGGCTCATGATTATTGATGCGATCGTGTACGTTCAACAGCTGCCTTTGCGCTTAGTACTGGCTAATGTCACCCTATAGGACGATACCAATCGCAATCCTTGGCTTTGTTTTTCTTCCAGATCTCCCGTGGGCAGCAAAACCCTCTCTCCTCCTCAGCGAACAGGTATTTCGTCTCCAAGCCTAATGGACGTATTGCCTGATGTAGAGAAAGGACATCGCGCTCGCCCGAGCAAGAATGAAGGCGATTGGCAGAAAGGAAAGCGAGTCCTGGAGCAAGGCTAAGGTCAGTCTTCCAACAATTGCACAGGTTGCATCCTGACGCCCGTCAGGTCCGCCGGATCCTAACAAACTGGCATTTATGGATTCTGCCTATTGAGTATGTCCTATGGAACAACGGCAGCGTTCAATCGCCCATGCAATTCTGGCTCAAGAGTTTCAATATAAAACCATTTCCTGTCCCAGGAATCTCGTACAGCGTGTCCCAGATTCAACTACGTAAGTATTCTGCTAGATCAATGTCTCTTTTCGCGTCAACTATTTATCAGTTCCACTTCCTACGACGGCGATTTTTGTGGTTGTAGCCTTGACGCTGGCTTGGGTCAGTGATGGACCCGCGAAAGGTTAGTCCAGTCTACTTTACTCATCAAACTCATTGGATAACGACATCGTACTTAGGAAGTAGATGGCAATTCATCGTGGCCGGAGCGGTTGTCACCCTTATTTTGGATGCTGTGTGGCTCGCCTTGCCTTTGTATTCACACCTGCGTGCACACTTCGCTTATTTCTATCTACTGAGCATTGGAGTACGTGGCCAATTCATAATCATTCAGTGGATATTAATATACCGCCAGAATACGGCTGGGCCCCTGATTCTTAATTGGATCAGCGAAATCACCCAAGCAGACGTGAGAGAGATTTCCGATTTCTCATGAATTCTCTGACTAGTTTCGCCAGAATGAGCTCCGTGCCATTTGCGTTGCACTCGGCAATGATTTGGCGTATGTGGTCCAAGCAGTAGCACCCAACTTCGTATGGAAGACAACCGCGTTTCCTCGGGCGACGAAGGGATATCATTGGTCCATAAGTGCGTTCTTGAATTTCTAAAGACCGCTCGCGTCTCATTCAAGTGATTGCACAGTTCTTCAGTGTCTCCTTCGTACGGTCCCCTTTCTGCATTTCTTTGCCTCACTCATTATTCTCACTAGTCTTATGGACGGCCTTGATTCTCTATCTCCTTCGCCGTGACAAACGAATACAACTCGAACGCGGGGGGAGTGAAACTGACATAACGACAGCTTCTGGAAGTTCAAGGAAGTCGGAAGACCTGGCTGTCGAGTCGGGAGTCGGTCCGCTAGATAATAGTAATCGTGTCTAAGGAATGAATTACTGTCAATCAACGAGCTTGGAATAATTGCAACATCACTTGAACATCAAATTCAGTTTGATATACCTTGTGGATTCTGCGAGTGAATTGCGCAATTTATGGTGATTCACTCGATATTTTAGTACGTACTAGTCTAATTCCCGGTCTGATCGATATTTATTCCCTAGTCGTGTGACCAAGAATTGTGTCGTTCTTATCGTGGACGTCGTTTTCTTTCATTTGGAAGCCATATGGCGTGCTAGGCTTACTCGATGGCTTTGTAACGGCGAATTTTCGGTTATATAGACTTTGAGTTCGTGTCCACAGTTAGGCATTCTCAATGGCGCCAGTTGCTACCGCGGTGACTCCTACTCCCACTCCTGCTCATCAGGTGGTGAAAGAAACTATCACCCCCGTCTACCCGGAAGAAAGCGCCACCTTCAAGCGCCCTCCTGCAAACACACTCAGGCGCTACGAGAAGGCGGGAATCGATATCTCACGTATGTTTCAAGCTTCTAAATTATGCCGCGACTCCAACAACAAGGTCCAATCAGAGGGATACCCATATTTTCCCAATAAACCCGAATTTGTCCAGGATGTTGAAAAACTTCAGACGAATCTGCGCGACTATGTTGATCCGGCCACCAGGGCTGATCCAGAGAAGAAAGCACTTTTCAGTGTGGCGAAGGAAGTGAGGAACTTGTCGATCCACGTGGGGGTATGATTTTGCTCTTTGCTTCCTTGCGAACTGCTTGGCTAATATACTACTTGAATCATAGACAGAGCTTGTCGGCTTGCAGCTTGCAGACTTGACTGATGAACAACGAGACGAGTTGGCTCTCCTTGTCGCGTGAGTCTTTCCGTATTTTCAGAAGAGTACAGTGTCATTCTGACGTATTATTTATCTGATAGCGAGCGCTCGATTGTCTGTATGTAACTTTTGCAAAATGGTCAATCATACCACTGACATCGATAAATTTAGTCCTTCGTGAACAGGATCTCTCACCCCAGAAGCAGAAAGAGCTTGGTGTTTATTTGGGCGATGGAGAGATCGAGATTCACCCTCAGGTGCCCCAAGTCCCTGGTGTACCAGGAGTGACTCTCATCTGGGAGAATGCCCGCGAGTACAAGGACTATTACAAGGGTGGTAGAGGATTCCGAAACGCGTATCCTTCCGGCAGTTATGGCTGTATGTATTTCTTCAACGGGCCAGAAATAGTTGACTGAACGCACTTAGGGCATACCGACCTCGTTCACTTGGCCTACCCCCCAGGATACACTCACTTGCATCAGGACACTGTTCCTGAAGTCGGCGGGGATACGCTTTGGGTATGCATAGAACACCAAACGCGTTTATCATTCATACTGAGTTCTTATCAGGCTTCTGGATATTCTGCCTATGACAAGTTCTCCCCTGCATTCCGTGCCATTCTAGATGGCTTGAAGTCAGTCCTGAAGCTGCCCGTTGAACTTTGACTAATCTCTAATTCAGTGGGATATACCGCTCTGCTCACCAATACAAGGATGCCAATGATCCCACCGCTCCGGCTCGCCACGTTGAAACCGTCCATCCTCTTGTAGGTGATCCGTGGTTCACGGAAGGGAAGACCTTGAATTTTTACTTCAAACAGGTCCGAACGCATCCTGTGACTGGGTTCAAAACTATATTTGCCAACCGAGCCATGACGGTCGGGATTGAGGGCTTCGATAAGGCCGAGAGCGATGCCATCTTGAACCACATTCATGAGTAGGATCATTTTCTCTGTCGAGGGCTTTCAATTTCCTTACCACATTTTCAGTGTCTATGAGAAGTCGACGGACCTTCAAATCCGCTGGAAATGGACTCCCGGAACCTCGGCGATGTATGTATTTATTTCCTTCAGCTACTGATCTCTTTGAACTGAATACATCGATAGCTGGGACAACCGCACTACGATTCACACAGTGTCTTACGACTACGAGGGCAAGGGTGAGCGTCATGGAACCAGAGTCAGCTCTCTTGCAGAGAAGCCTTTCTATGATCCCAAGTCCAAGTCCAGGCGGGAGACGCTGGGATTGGACCAGTAGAAGCCTTCGCGCATTGTAATAATTGTCATGAGCTACGAGCAAAGAGATATTGTATTTCAGGGACCAGATACCTATCTAAGTTGAGGATCGCCGGCCCGACGTACCCGATAACTTGATTGATCATCACTTGTCACTGCTTCATCAGTAGCAGGCGAGGCGATGATTCCAAAGTTGAATACGTTAAAGATTACTTGAAAATGGTCAGCAAATTACTACAGGAATGATTACAGGAAGAAATAAACTCGTCAGAGAAGCTCTATCTACTTCACGGACGTCTAGAACCACAAAAGGATGAGGGTCCGGCGCAATTCACTTCTATTATGCGGCATTATTTGGGTATGGTCAGAGTACAGAAGCACCGGGAGGCAATTATGTCCCTGCTACTCTCTACGCACCTACTCTCCGTGGAAGTCTTGCGCTACGTTGACCATGCATACGCTCCCGTGCCCCGGGCGGAATGGCTTTGCAGAATGTGTAAAGATGAGGTGGAAACTCCAGAACATGCACTGATCTCATGCGACGCACTTGACGCGCTGAATCAATTATGTTCCACGTTTCTCACGAAGCTCTTCTTAGACGCGCCATTCTTGCAACTCCGCATGGCCGAACTGACAAATATTGAATTTGTCAAAGCCATGATTTATAACCGCCCAACCATCGCACTTGTAGCAAAATATGTACATGATGTCCTTAAATTGTTCTATGCACTCCCCGTGTTTCGTTTGACAGATGCTTTGGTTGTGGTACCCGCTGTTTTAGGTCACTAACTTTGCTTCGGTGTGTTGAAGTGGCTCTACAGCGGTTCGAATCGCGAGCTCGGCCATGGAGATGCAGTAAAGTCCAGGGACTAGTGTACACATTGCCTTTGTACACTTAGATACTTCCTGGGCCCAGCATTCCTGAGCGGGACCGTGTCGTGTAATCCTACCTACCTACCTACCAAAGGTTTCAAATCCATCGTTCAAGACTGCCATCTGTTCTGACATGGTGAACATTACAACGGGTCCTGGCGCAGGTGACGAGTCGGCAAGCGCTAAACTCTGGGCGGTCTACATCTCAGAAGCAGAGGAATTCCACAGAGGTCTCGTCGATAGCTGGAGAATTGACATGAACGGAATGCTTATATTTGTGAGTTCTCTTGTACGGAATCTCGAGTCTAATGCAGTCTCCGTGAAGGCGGGTCTATTTTCCGCCAGTTTGAACGCATTCTTGATAAAGAGCTATAAAACTCTCAACCCACATCAGACCTTTGACATTCTACTTGTGACCTTGTACAAGGGGTTTTCCACTCTCATATCTTATGTCTCTTACTATCGTCTCTTATATCATAGAAAACCCGTATCGAATCTCCCACACTAGTTATAATCACTTAGCCACCATCCGTACTACTGTCATAGTCTCACCGACCACATACACTGCCAGTGGACGTTCCACTGAAATGCAGAGAATCACGTGTTTGTGGAAGATCAGAATCGGGTCTGTGGAATTTCACTGGAGCATCCACTGTATTTCTACAACTTTACGAGGCCGTGGAAATCCAGTGGCATGATCTGTTGGATTCTGAAACTCATATCTGTGATCCCGTGTACACTCTCTCCCACGATGTATCCAAGTCATGGTGTCTTCACCTGCATGTGTGACTCGGAAGTTGTCCTCTGCTTTCTACCCTATTGCCGCGCTAGAACTGCGGTGTGAAGCAATCAATTATACTTTTGCCATTTTGTTTCACTTGTCACTGTAGACGGACTCGGGACGGACCGACGAGAAGAAAAAAGCCCTTCAAAGTAGTACCTTCGAATCCCAAGGGCCATGAGAGAATAAATAGGACAGGTCTTAACAGTTGTTATGGCTCAGTTGGATCAGTCGTGTTCTTTGGTTGGGGAACTTTTATTGTGCCGTGAGTTCGAACCTTTTGGCACGCGCGATTTTGGCATTATTTTGCCCATCAATGGCCTGTGGACTTCTAGTGAAATTGCCCACTGTCAGCCCACAGCCTCGTACACCTCTGGAAATCCTGTAACTAGTACACCGGGATACTTCCTGGCCCCGGCGTTCCTCAGCGGGACCGTCCCGTGTAATCCTACCTACCTACCACTGGATTTGGTCACGTGAGTTCTGCAAATTTCTGAAATTGCCCGATCTCTGTATTTCAGTGGAACGTCCGCTGGCAGTGTACAGTAACATTATTGAAATACATCACATCACATCACAAGGCCAAACAAGCACTGCGTTCCGAGGCGATGTCGGCAGCATTTGTCTGGCACATGCTGCCGACATAGCCTCGGAACGCAGTGAAGGCCAAAAAAAAGTGCCAGCAAGCTCACAAGTCAAAAGTCTTGTCGACATTTCCACAAGTAAAAAATTCGCAAGAAATTTGTCAAAAGGCTGATGCAGACCAAGGGGCTGTCACCGGCGTTCTCGGCCAAATCCACTCCTCCCTTACCCTCGTGGAAAGGTGGCAGTGCAGGACCCGACGGGATTTTGCAGCGACACGATTTTGGCACCAAGAAAATTTATTTGGCAGTGGGTGAATGCAAGAAGATATGCTGAACAATGAGCCCTGATTTTTCTCCTGTTGAGCGCTAGAATATAGCAACGAGGTTTTAAAAAACAATCAAATCCCTTAGGGTCTTGCACCGCCACCTTCCCACGAGGGTAAGGGAGGAGTGGATTTGGCCGAGAACGCCGGTGACAGCCCCTTGATGCAGACTCTGATGATATGACGGTGACCCTGTTAGGTCAAATATCGGGGCTCTCTGCCGCTGCCAAGGGCGGCGCATTTGTCCCATATTGGGTCTGACAGCGTTTCCGCCAACGACATCACTGGTTTGCATGCCGTCTGGTTTATCAGTCTCGGTCTCAGTCTCTCTTGCGCTATGGTGGCCACTCTCTTGGAACAGTTGGGCGCGGGATTTCCTTCACAAGTCGGACCTTAGATCGGCTCCCATTATCCGTGCTCGGATGGTCTCGTATCTATACTACGGTTGAAACGCTTCAATAATCATACAGTTGTGGAGGTCGTCACTCTCCTTCTCCATGTCTCCGTATTGTGCTTTCTGGCGGGGCTTTAGAGTTCCTTGGCCCGTTAACCGCATCATAATGTCGGTTGCAGTGGTGCTCTTGGGGTTCTGACAGCAACATATGTGATCCTCACTGGCCTGCCGCTAGTATATCTGGATTGTCCCTACCGCACGCCGTTCAAGTTTTCCAAACTCCTTTGGTGCGTCGAGAGGGCATGTACCAGTGCACTGGACGTTTGGCGCGGTGCTTCGAGTGTGGCATCTCATTTATGATCCAGACGTCAACCTGTGTTCTCGGATTCAGGATCTCTTACGTGGCTGTGACAGTGGCCTCCTAAACCCACGCTATCTCAAGTGAGGGAACTGTTTCTGAATCCTATAATTGGAAGGTACCTAGTTGGAGGATTTTCTTCTTCTTCCTCCATCGCCGCGACCCCCAATCGATCCACATTATTCCGCCTTCCCGAAGTCGTCGCCGAGGTTCACCGATTTGCCACTGAAGTTCCATGGTTGATATTGTTCGACTACTTCAGAGACGCCGCGGATCTGGATCCTCCCCCTTACTCGCTTCGCGATTGTCGTTGGGGGGCGCTCCATCAGAGGGCGCGAGCGCTCTGTCAGACGTAATCAATAACATCATCAGTCACCAAATGCGTTAGAACTTCATTGGCTGAACGAAATCCTGGGATTTTTGCTTTCCGTCTGGCGCCATGGAAATAATGAGTTATGGGTCTCCCGTGCGTTCATACGCTGGTTGAACCAGCGAGCCTCGGGAGCACGCCCTGGCACACGTCATGTTTCAAGGCGGTTTCTGCGTGTGGCCGTTGATGCCTGCGCTCATATCGGAGGGTTCTGCAGCTGTCGACGCGGAGTCAGATGACTTGAAGAGATGCTTGGAGCCTCACCCCCACCCGCTTCAATCCAAGCCCACACCACGTGCGCCTTAACCAGCTCCCCTGAAAAGCGCCCCTACCCCCCACCCTCCAACAATTGGAACAAGATGGAGAACCGGGGTTCAATTCCTCACAAAGGCATTTTCAAGAAACAAGAATTGTTTTTATCCGCCGTACCACGTTCGGAGAGGTACATCCCTCTTCAGAAAATAGAAGCATCATTCGCTCCAAGTTTTGGAGGTCGGCGAGCTTATCAAACTTCAATTTAGCATGGTGCGCCTGATCAAGTACGGAGTTCTCGGTAGTGCTCCGAGTTTGAGGATGCGGGAATCCTCAGTCCATCACATATATATAATACGCCTTTGCTACTCACAACGCCTCACATCGGTGGTAAGTATATTTTTCTCAAGCTGACTAACGGTTATCTGGTCGCTCAAAAGTCCGAGGTTTATTTACGCACACAGCTGCTCTCTCTAGGCGCTTCGAGTTTGAAATGGAAATTTATTTTAAGATTGGTGAGCAACCATCGCAAAACGATCGCCATACTATGCACTCCGATCAGACAGACGGGGATAAGCCATCAAAATGGGGGGGTGAATGCGCAATTTTTTTGCGGGGTACGGGCTGACAAGAACGAATCCTAAACAAGTTAATAGGGTGGTGCATTATGTACAATGTTAAGACAATCTCCCCCCTCTCCCTACAGATTTACTACGGAGCGGCTACCTTGGGAAGTACCATCTGAGGAAATATCACTATCGGTCTCCCACTCGTCAGTGTTTTCGCTCTCCTTTGATGGTTGATAATCCGAGGCCTCATTCGAGCTAGAGGCGGCGGGGTTGGCAACGGAGGACAATTTGCTGAACTCGGGTGAATGCGGCGAACTGGCGCCGGATGTAAATGAACGTCCAGTGGAGGGCTTGTTGGCGCCATTCGGGGCACTTGGAAAGTAATCTGCGCCAAAGTCATGCTCTGGTTTGGGGAGTGAGGATGGCGTTGGGTATGCCGTTTTTCTGTAGGAAGGAATCCGAGTGATTCGAGGTCGTGCGTGTTGGGTGCGCGCATGAGCGGGGCGAGAAGGTGTCATGTCCTCCGAGTTCAACGCATCGATCTGACGGAGATACAGAGGGGGGAAATTGGTTGGGCTCAGTGTCCAGCACATCGTACAATACGTGAGAGTATTTCCTCTTCTTGGATGACGGCAGTTTTTGTGGTTCTTCGGCGTGCCGACTGGGGAGGGATTTTGCGTCGGATGGTCAAGATCGTTCTGTGGCAGGATGGTGGGGTTGGAGGAGAGTCTAAGGAATAAGATGACACACCTTTCTCTTCGCTCTAGATTCCTTGTCATTGTTACGCCTGATTTCCTTCAACCGTTCGTAAATTTGCATAGCCAACTCCACCTCGGGAACGGTATAGTCAAAGTCGTTACTTCTTCGCCGAAGGGTGTCTTGAACGTCGAAAATCCGAAAGCGACGTCGCTTTCGAGGATTCTGCTCGGCTTCCATCGCGGTGAACTTTCCGTTCTCGTCGATGATCTGGATAGGAGGAAGATTGCAGTATATGTCGTACCGTCTCGTTGGTGGGAATGTACTTGGTTGGAAGCGCGGAATGAGGGAGTACAGATTATGAAAGCGGTTAAATTCAGGACCTTCCCCGGCTTCCAAGGAGCAAAAGATCTGACACAGCACTAATCAGGCCATTTGAGCTAACGTACGGCAACCCGGACGAAACTTCCACACAGCGTGTGCGTTTGCCCGTTTGAGACACTTTAGCTCCCTCAATATCCATTCTAGTATTGGGAGAGACGGCGAAAAGGCCACGGAACCCGGAGTGAAGTAGCCTAGGTGACATGTTGGGCATTCTGCAGAGGCCTATGAATCACCGGTTCGGTACATCCCTTTCGCCAGAACTCACGGATCGTCCCATTGTCAGAGCTACTGCGATTGTACTCCTGTCCAGGATTTGGGTCCAGCAATCCTAGTGACCTCGCCTCGTCGACCTGTCCACATTAAGCAAGGAACAAACTGACAGCATTAGAGTATACCTGGTCTTGGCCACGAGTCCCGGCACTTGCGTAGAGGTGCGCACATTGACTCCCCATCACAGTCTGTCTTGTTAAGCAGACGGAACAGGAGCGGCCGTATTCCCTGCGAAGGAGATTAATCGTATGCGGATTGAAGGGCGAATCCATGCAGGTCCAGCAGGAAGTGACTGTCCCTTTAAGCCGAAAAATCATAACCGCTTTGATCGTGCGACAAATTGTTGCTAGGAAGTATGTATGATGGGTGCCTTCTTCTGCTCTAGAATCAGTCTGAGAACATCACCCGATTCTTATATTTCGATAGCCAAGGTGAGCTACAACGTGGCTACAACTGCTGCCAGTGGCCGCCCGCGGATCTTCAATATTCAATCCCCTTCAGGTATCGCCTCGGTCACGGTTGCTACAATGGAACCCAAAAAAATTGTAACGGCCTCTGGGCCGTTGCTACCATACAGATCGGTACATGTATGTATACAGTACTTATACACTGCGGTACTACTCGAGTATATACTAAACCTCCCTGGCCCTCTGCCGTGGCCTTTAGTGAGCCAGAACTATTCAGTCAATTTCTGAGCTCCTCGCGAGTAGTTCCAAATAGATCTGTCAGTGAAGAAGATCTGTCAAATCTTGACGAACTGTGTGTCCGAGAACTAGTTCAAAGAAAAGATCTGTAGTGCTAGTAGTAGATTTATACACAGCATGGTCCAATCTCTGAACACTGTGTTCCCTATCCCAGTGCGCACAAGTTCCTCATACCTTTGCCTTGGACCCCAATACGCGCATTAGACGAGCTATTAGCCATCAGAATCTAATTTGGAGCCGGGGATGACTGCTCCCGAACCGATTTGTTGCGTAGTCCGATAGGCCCCCCGGTCGCTTGCGGGTAGGTCGCATAAATTAAATCAGCGCTTCAAATCGCGATTTTTTGGGTCCGTTTTGTAAGGTAAATCAGACTGAAACAGCTGTTTAAACGGCAATTCCTGTCTCAACAGGAATTGTTTAAACAAAGCTGCTATAGTTTCTTCGTATCGTCAAATTCTTTGTATGAAGCGACGTCATCACCTTCCTCCTGCAGGCTGCTGGCGGTGCTATTTCCATCGGTAAAAACAGAAAAACGGCAGACCTTGGCAACACAGTCAGTGACTTAATCTCTTTTATTTGCGTTGTGCTGACTCGGGTCTGAATAGTTAGCGGTACGTTTTACATTTCGGTTGATTCAACGCACTAAAGCGCAGCATCGGTAGATCGTCGGACTTGTTCTCCAGCTTGTCTCATTCTGTTTCTTCACTGTTGTCCTCATTGTCTTTGGCCGGCGCCTGTATGCTGACATGAATCTTCTTCCGCAAACTTCTCACTCTCCCGCAGATCCCTGGACTTCCCCGACAACACGGTGAACCATACATTTTTATGGGATTAAAACAAGTTTATAACATATCTCAGCATGTCCACTACACTCACTCAGTGGGTTGGAATATCATGAACCTCATTACTTCTCATAGAGAAGAAGATAATGAGTGTTGCCTGACGTTATAATGAATATCCCTGGCTAATGTTTTTTTTTGATCGCTAGCTTCAGGCAAAAACAATTGTAAAAAAGTTCAGAGCGGCTCTGATACTGAAGAAGCTTATGCAACCTCATGGAGGTCATTAACTCGGTTGAATTATTGAAGGCGGCAAATTGGCCGCACCTTTTACAAAGGATCAACCCGTTCCGAATGTCTGCGTTATCATCTGCGACAAACAACGGTCAACAGGCGTGTTTGAACTTCAATTGACAGCTACTGAGCACAGGATCATATTGCTTGCGCACACGCCTGTTGACTCTGATTTTAACTGCATTGCGCAGCGCGTGCTTACGTATACCCGTGTAGGGTCCCAAAATATTACCCCGCATGTCCAACGCATGTCAAGGTAAAATAAATATTGGCTAAAACACCGATATCCGACGAGGACGAAAGAGCTTCCCTGTAGTGATATTTGTGCACAACGCTTACTCGCCCTTTCATTCCTTTCACTTGCTCGTACATATCGCGCGCGCGCACCCCCCTGTCACTTCCCCGATATTTCATTTCCACAGACTCACCAGTCATCACCCACCCATCCCCAGCTCAATAAGTCCATCACTGGCCTCCGCTCCCCCCCTCCTCCCGCACGACGGAAACGAAAAACAAGATCCCAGGACGACCCACGCGACGAGCATGTCCGACGTGCAGGTGAGTAAGTCCTGATTCTGTTTGTGTGCTGCGTGTGCTCGCAGGGAGCCTGTTGCGTCAAATAGATGACCAACCGCACCCATATGGTAGCCGATTCAGACTTGGTGAGAACCTTAACATTTGTGCTTGAGGTCGTCTCTCATCCGAGCCTTACTCAAATCAACTTGATTTTTGTTTTCGAACCAGGTTCAGACCTGGTGCATGAGCTGAATGCTGACTCTTAAACTTTTTATTCACCTCCGTCGTAGGCAAGTATTCTGCTGCGATTCTTCGGTTACCTCGGTAAGTTAATAGATGAGATTCGTCACTGACCGACTCTCTTCCTCGTTGACAGATGTTCTCGGCTGAAAGATGTGTCCCTGACAGATACCCCTGGGCTCTGGTAGTTCCTAGCTCGAGCTTCTCAGCTCCGGTTTTATTTATTATCAAATTCCCTGAGGATCAGAACATCGGTCTCGACTCAAACATTCTCTTGTTTCTGGTTTACCTCGCCTGTGCTCGCCGACCTCAGCCGCGCTGGGATGAATTCTCGAAATTCATCTTGGTTTATTGACGCTTGAGGTTAGAGATCCGAGTCTTACCTTGGTCTAAAGTCAAACTGTTCTTCTTCTAGACGGCTTCTTCGACTCGGTCATTTCATTTTTAGTGTTCCTTTGTTGGAATTAAACTACTTACGCATGTGAAGAACCACCCGCAGTTGACCACAAATCCTAGCCGAACACACTTGCCGTGTTTCTGTTCTTGCACATGTGGGTGTTTTTGTATGCAACGCGAGAACGAAGCTGGCTTCCAACCACTGCATACATTGCGTTCGGCGGCCATCGTTTTTTTTAGCTGCTTCTTGGATCAGCTGCGTGCTCGCCTGTACTAAGCGGTGGCCTTGAGGCCGATGTCTATCACTCCCTCGCCATTTTGAGGGATCTTAATCGCTTTCAAGAACTTCTCCGTCGCTCTATATGCTGCCCATGCTGCAAAGGACTTTCCCCAAAACGTATAAAAGGCGAGGAGTGTTCTTCCCCACTCTTCATTCAAACAACTCCCTGAGTCATTCGAACTTTTGAAGATGTTGCCTAAGCTCTCGCTCGTCGCCACCTCTATGCTTGCCGTAGGCATCATCGTAATCTCCGCCTCGATATCTCGAATACTGAACTCGTCGCATGGCAGATGGCCGTCCCCGCTGCGGCCACCGTGGTTCCTCCTACGCAACCGCAGAACAACGCCCTGTGCTGCAATGCTCTGCTGCCCACCAGCGCAACCGCTGTTACCGGTATGGCTGGCCTCCTTGGTCTCAACGTGAGCGGCCTCCCAGGCCTCGTCGGTTTGGTCTGCACGCCCTTCTCCGATCATTGGTAGGTTTTTTCTTAATTTTAATCTCTTTGTACTGCCGTTGACTAGGACTCTAACCGCAGCACGATCGGCACCAGTATGTTGTGCGCACCCCAAGACAGTCAATGGGGTAAGTGAGTTCATAGTGTTAGCCATTCTGTAATGAAGTTCTCCGTTGCAGGTGGATTAATTGCCGTCAACTGCTTCTTCGCCGCCCTCTAGCTGTGCCGGGCCTAACGACGATACCTACAGCTGCAGATAGTTATGTTTAAATTTCCACCTATTGAGTGTATGAATAAGAAAAGCCCTCCAAAAACCAGTCCTCAGTCAGACATCCAACAAAAGCGCACCCCTCAGAAACTGGCGACCCAATTCTGTCTATTTTGATGGCGGCGGCGTATCGGCACTGTTCTCCAAAACCGTTTACCCAACGGCCACCGGAACTCACATGGAGCATCCTTAATATATGAATTTCAATCGTGTGAAGTGGCCTAATTTTTGGGCTTCAACCGCACTTGCAGGAACATCGCCGAGGCGAAATGACCAAAATTTTGCAGAAAAACAGGATTTGATTTTCTGGTGGGTGCAAATCTTCCTGGAATGCTCTACAAACTTGGAAACAGCATGTCTCATATCAGGAGAGTAACCCTCTTTTTTAATGGAGGCCTTGAGGCTCATATTCCACCTGGCACATCGAAATCTTGCATAAGTGGGCCGGATTGCAAAAGTGGGCCGAAGCAAGGTAGACATCGATTCGTACATTGGACCTGGGAGATGAAGGGGAAAGTAAATATCTAGATATATAATAATCATCTAGATATTCATGTGGCTGCTGATACAGAGATGGGATGTGAAGGTGTGTGTGGGTGTGGGGGGGCTTGGCCGTGGCCGCCCGACTCGGGGAAAATGGGCATAGCAAAAAGCTGATGCGGGATTTTCCGAGACGGGAAGAAGCGGCTGGTGGACATGGCCAAACCCGTGCGCAGAGGGCCACCCGGGTCAGGGATGAAATGCTGAACGAGACCCATGGCTACCCTAGCGTGAGCTAATAAAAACAGGGAATGGGAGGGTGGGGCGAAATAATCGAGCGGATATGGGTACGTATACGCGAGGAAGAAGACTTGCACATAGACGAGCGGGAGCAAAGAGCGATGACATGTGGCTGTACACGTGGTCCTATCTAATCTAATCTACCTTGCTAACAGATAGTCTTGACACCGCAACTTGGCAACGACGCTCACGCTCAACGCCTCACTCTTGGGCTCTGTATGGCCTTGCAAATCGTTCTGCTGCGGATGTGGAAGACTCCGGCAGTTGGAGGATGGGCTAATGACTTGTCTGACTGCCATTGGCCCATTAGCTGGTAGTGTACTAGTGGCAGAGTGCATCGCTCGACGACGAGGGCGCCTCATCGTGGACAGGCTTCAAGCCTTTTCAATTCAGTACCAAATTCATCAAGCCGATCTCCGACGACTCCTGTTCGCCGTCACTCTCAGGTTGTGTTCCAATGGGCAAAACTCGACGCGTCTCGTCGCTGAGGATTCATCTTGCATCGGGACTCTTATCGCTGGTCCTGGCTTCTGAGGTATCCTATTAAGAACTCGCGCATCAAATAAGGATCTCACCCAAATCATCTTTCCCCGACTGTTTCAACCCTTCGATCGTTTCTCGCAAACGTGCATCTGAATCGTGAATCGTTCTTTAAAGTCCACTGCATGTCATGGTCCCTTCTACCCCGCTTTGATTTCTTCCCCTCGTCCCATAAGCTCTGCATTTCGCATCGGCGCAACGAGACTGGTGGTGGTTGCGGAGGGCATTGAAGAGCTGTCTGTGAACGCTCTTTGCGGTGTGCCCCGTTCTGGAGGGGTCCTTTCTTTCGGGATCGGATGCTTCCGGGCGGCTTTTGAGGCGACTATGTCTCGGAGGAAGGTGAGGCAGCAGGCTGTCCCACCATCTACTTCTAGCCGAACGTCCAGCTCACATCCTCGATCTTGTCTCACTGCTTCTACGACACCGCCCGATTTATATTATATTATATACCCCACCGACGCGCGGCGCCCTCCGCCGCACGCCCAGCGCAGTACGCCCCCTAAATATTCCACGCCGGTCTCCCATTCCGGGCAGTTTCTTGGCCTCCTTGTGCTCCTCCTCACCGGCCTTCTCGTCCGCACCCCGCCATATCTGACCGAGATCTCGAGCAGGAAGTTTCCACGCCGGGCAGACGTCGACTGCGCCAGTCCAATACCATCGCGTTTTGCGAGCCGTCGCCACTCGCCCCCTTCCTTACATTCATTGTGCGCGGCACCGACTCATTTTTGCTGTCATATGCATATACATTTAGCGCGCGCCAGGCAGCACGGTTACCTCGTACTACCTACACTGTCGACAGAAAGCGCTTCACATACGTCTTCCGCAGTCTCGAGCCGTCCACACCGCCCGCTTTGGGTGTCCTTTCTATGTTTGTGCGCACCTCTTTCCGACTCCACCTGTTTCCTTGTGCGCTTTCGAGTCTTTCAAATTCAGTATGTGTGCCAAATTTGATGTTCAGTACGCCCACTGCTTCGATCTTCAGGCCGCGCCGCGGTGCGATAACCCACACCTGTTGTTCTTTTCTTGTTCACGCCATGCCCGACCGGCATCTCGAATTGGGATGTTTCCACCCCTGGGCGGACGCCGACTGCCCCGGCGTTTTGTCTGCCTCTACAACTGGCATCGTTTTGTTCAGCACATGCTGCGCTTTTTCTTCAGTACGTCCGGGCCAACAACCCCACGTCTATCCTTTATTTTTCACGATAGCACGGCCTCAAACATCAGCAAGCATCGGCCACGGCATTTAATTCCTCCACCACTTGTTGGATTGATTATCCGGTCGAGATACGTTTGGACAGGCGCTATTGTGCCCGTCGACAATGAAAAAATCGTTGTTGAATACCGGCGGTTCGATTCCCCATGGAGGGGTTTTTCCAACTAAACCGTAACGCACAGGACTTGTGGTGGTGGTAGTTCATGACTCGGATCAATGTGCCATCGACGCCGCTCATCCGTCGCGTGAGGACGTCTTTTCAGTGGATCCTCTGGCTGAATTACATATTTAATGCAAATTTCTAGTTGGCGCGTTTTAAGTTATATCCATCCATCACGGTGCAACTCGTGCTCGAGGTGCTCATGAGCCAAAGATTCACGCGCGCGCAGCATATATGTAGCGTAGTGTAGCGCTCACAAGAAGTACTGCAGTTACCCAGATTTACAAAAGGTCTCGCATCCATTCACTTCAGTACACACACAGCAAATAAGAATGATAAAAAAGAGATCAGATTCTCCAGCAACATAGATATGTATACAAAATCGAACGAATCCGCACGGGACAGCCATATACACTAACACTAAACAATAGGTATACAGCAGTATGTAGGTTGGTAGGCGTGCGATACTATTGTGCGGGCGAGCCAAGAAGCGCTGGGTGCAAAAAAAAAAAAGTCAGTATAGGGAATATACGTAGATTGAAGAAGAGGAAGCGTACCTTCGTCCGCGGGGCGCTATGTATGTTGAGGTGGTTGAGGTGGAAGATGAAAGAAGACGGGAGAGGGAGATAACGAAGGAGTGGACGGCGCGTTGGGGCGGGCGGCGCGCGATGGGATGGATGCATGGGAGGGAAGGCATAACGATACATGATATTTATTTATGAGACTCTGCGAACGGGGTGTTAGCATCACGTCGCATCGCGGTGGCACGCGGCGAGGAGCGGACATACGATGGGTATCAATGGGGAGTCTGGGTGGTATCGAGGGCACAAACAAACAGACAAATTGTGTGCGAGTGGCAGCAAAGCTAGCACACGACGCACGTCGCGCCGTACTGCGCCTGCGAGTCCGCGTCCAGCGGGACGTCGCTCGGCGATGCGCTTGGGGACGCGGCGGAGGCGGAGGGGGAGGTGGGCACGCCGGAGTCGCCGGGCATGCCGAACTGCGGGGGCGCGGCGGACGCGGTGGCGGACGCGAAGAGCGAGATCTCGTCGGTGAATTGATCCATTGGTGTGTTGGGAGGGGTTGGGTGGGTGGGTGGGGTGGATAAGAGGCTGGTTAGAGCTTTGAGGTGGAGGGTGCGAGGAGGGTGGGTGAGTGCAAGCTGTGTATGGTAAGAGAGCAGTGGTAGCGCAGCAAGATGGACTCGAAGGCGAGATGGTGGGTGGGTGAAAACAAGCTGTAAAGCGCCCAGCGACGACCCCTTATACCCTGCGCAAAGCCCATTGTGCGCCCGGCCATTGTGGCATCATTGTGCATCCGTCCACGACTTTCCATCATAGCAACATTATTCTCGTGGCCCATTGTCAGCATCAATGTGCCCGCTCACTCACTCAGCCAGATCCGAACGGAAGAAAGAACAAAGAGACAATGGCGCGCGATCGCCCATTGTCCCCTTGTTCTCGAATTCCCCATTCGTCCATTCCATTTTCACTTGCGCATCCGTCCATCTTTCCCATTCACGTTAGCGTGTCGACAACCAGTTCCGAGGTAGGATCCGCGTTCCCATACGCCCAATGCGCATTCGAATTCGGGGATGTGTACGTTGTGTTGGGCGGAGGCAAAAAAAAAACAAAGAAACATCAAAGCGCAAAAATTGATCATTGTTCTATTTTTAGAACGTCGCATCGCATTGTTGGCCCAAAAAGGAAATCGAGGGAAATCGTGCAGTCGTGGTCGGCGGCGGCGGGTGGAGGCTTGAGGTCTTCGTTGAGGGGAGCACGACACGACCGTATAGTGTATTGTATTGTATTGCAGATACGTATGCTATGTATGTAGGGGAAACGCGTCGTGAGGAAATACGAAAGACACAAGTAGGCAGTAGAGCGAAAACCGAAAAACGAATGAAAAACGAAGCATAGAGAGAGAGGAACGGAGGTAGAGGGAGCGTGCGTGGGTAGCGTAGCGAGGGGCGCTGGGGCTAAAAATACAGACGGGCATATGGGTGCGTGAAGGACAGGACGTGGATGAGATACGTGGATGGACAGATACGTGGAGGAGGGGGACGTCAGGCCATGTCGTTCACGGAGGACTTGTGCTGCGGGTGGTGCGACGACGTGGAGTGGGCGGTGTGTGAGGAGCGGGCGGTGTGCAGGGAGGCCGAGCGGCCCTTGTACAGCGAGTCGACGTCGGCGTCGGTGTCGTCGTCGTACGGCGGGACCGGCGCGCCGAAGGAGGAGGACGAGAGCGGGGTCAGGGGGAAGGCGGGCTCAGACTTGTCGTGCGCGTGCTTGGCGGAGTCGAGCCCGGGGGAGGGGAGGGACGACCACTTGGGCGGCGGGGACGAGGAGGCGAACGCGTGCGCGTTGTTGTCCTTCGCGCTGCCGCCTTTGCCGAAGCTGAGCTTCTCCGGGAGGCGCACCACCTTGCGCACGACTCCGACGCACGCTCTGTACTCCTTCACCGCGTCGTGCCCGACGCAAAGAATGCGAAGAACATGAGCGCGGTGAGGGGCACTGTCCAGAAGATGAAGTACGTCCACGCCCACTGCTCCTGCGGGATGAACACGCGCGGGAACGCCGCGACGCGCCCGAAGTTGCTGTGGACGTCCGCCCACGAGATCCACGGGCGAAGGCCGTCGCGGCACGAGAGCCACATGTTCGTGCCCGTGACGAAGGTGGCCCAGACCATCTGCACGATGGCCATAGCCATGAGGCGGAAGTAGCGGGAGGGCGTGAGGGCGGAGCTGTCCTGGAGGTGGCGCGCGAAGGTGAGGCGGCGCTGGAAGAAGTGGAAGAGGGCCGCGCCGGCGAAGAGCAAAGTGAGGAGAACGGCGATGAGCTGCGGGACCCAGACGAGGCAGATGGCGGCGACGGAGATGTAGGTCGCGGGGCGGCAGCCAAAGTCCTGCACGATGTCGAAGCGGTGGCCCTGCACGATGTAGTCTGTGGGGGACGGGTTAGGTGGGTGGCCCGAGCGAGAAATAAGGAGGACGCACGGAGGGCCATGCTGATGGCGGGGACGCCCCAGCACATGGCGAGGTCAAAGTACATGCGGCGGCGTTTCTGTTCGGGGGTCGTGCGCACCTGGCGCACAGAGGCGATACGCTCGAGGTGGATGCACAGGCACAAACAGCACATCGGCAGTGCCATCGTTGCGCCGACCTGGAACTTGGTGGCTAGCGTAACGAGTCAGCATCGACGAGACGAGAGCACAAAGGACAAAGGCGACTCACTGATGTCACACCACACCTTGGCCACGATGCGGATGTTGTCGGCCCAGATGATGGCGTTAACGCCTAGCATGATGTTGGAGAGGAAGAGCCAGGCGATGATGGACAGCGTCGGCACGTTGCGCGCCCGCCAGTGCCACGGCAGCGGCACAAGCACTAGGAACGACGCCACAAACGCGCCAATGGGGAGCTCGTAGTGCATGGTAGATAGATATGTGGCAAGGGTGTTTCTGGTCGGGGGAAGGTGCAGAAGGCAGAACACCAACCGCAAATCCTCTTTTATAAAGGACCCCATTGTCACCCAAATCACTCCCATTGTCCGTTTTTCGGGGCGTCAAGTGCCAAACATCGCTCGTGAGCGCCAAACATCAGTGTGGCCAAAGCCGAAATGGAGTCTGCCAAGCGCCTCGCGGCGTTCCTGAGGGGATGCGGTGGCCCAGAACGTCCATAAAGCACAGGCGGCGCGCGAGTCGGTGAAAGGAAGTGTGACGCGTGACATGTGACGAACAATGGGATTTTGCCATCAGGCGCTTTGGTGCTTTACGGAGGTTGAACGGGCGGCTGAGGGTGCTTTGGCGTCGCTTTGGCGCGTTCGGGAGGTGGTCTCAACTCAGCGGCTTCTGGGGAAGAAAAAAAGACGCGAGGTTTGAACATTTTAATTGTTGTCGGAACACGCATTTTGCCCTCATTGAGCTCTACATCCCGGCTGGCGCTAAATCACACATGGGCATGTAGTATAGTTGGTTATTGCGCCCGCTTCGCATGTGGTGTTACCATATGACCTGCGGGAGGTCTGGCGTTCGAATCGCCACTTGTCCATCTTTTTGTCATTTTCAGCATCACTGCCGTAATTCTTTCCTTTTTTTTCCTTGACTGCCGCCGCTCCTTGGGACGTCCCCCAATGCCTTTTCCAGATACCTTGAGCTCTGCACCCTCGGCTGGTGAAACCGAGGTACCGCGTCCAAAGGAAACGAGGCACGGGCATGTAGTATAGTTGGTTATTCCGCTGTGAATGTAACCCAGTCACTGCGGGAGCTCTGGCGTTCGAATCGCTACTTGTCCGTTGTTTTTTTGGCGAGATTCTCTGGGATCGCTTAAGTTTTTTTTTCCCCGTTCTTCATGTTTTTCTGTCGCGCCCTCCCCGCCCCTTTCTGGGGGGCCGTCGTTCGTCGCGTCTGTCGCCCACTTTAATACTTGTTCCGGGTATCTATTTTGTGTGCTGGTCGATTCTGTGGGCACGGTGCAGCCTTAGATTTAATATAATATAATATTACTAATCCAGTGTACTAGTTAGTACACATATAATCCCGGTTCACAGGGATAGAAACCAGCCCTCGTGGATGAAAGTACATCACCCGTTCAGTATCATCGTTTCACGTCTTGAGTAGATGCAAATGGGCAGTGGGGGTTCGAGTCCCCCCGAGGGCATGCCTTCTTTTCTGTGTTTTTGCCCGTCAAGGGAAGAAAAATGTGAGTTGTTATCAAGGGTCAAAGGTAGGGAGAATTAGCCCTCGTGGATGAAGGTACATCACCCGTTCAGTATTCCATGTCTTCGTCTAGTCGACGCAAATGGGAAATGGGGGTTCGAGTCCCCCCGAGGGCATATAGCGGAAAATCTTCAATTCTTTTTTTTTTCATCACGGTTCTTTTTTTCGGTGTGAATATTACTCAGACTCAGGTGTAGGGAAAGGAGCCCTCGTGGATGAAGGTACATTACCCGTTTAGTATTCGACATCTTTGAGTAAACGGGCAGTGGGGGTTCGAGTCCCCCCGAGGGCATGTTGTGATTCCATTTCCACACTTTTTTGCCACTCAAGGGAAGAGAATGTGAGCTGTTATCAAGGGTCGGATGTAAGGAGAATAAGCCTTCGTGGATGAAGGTACATCACCCGTTTAGTATTCAATGTCTTTATTTCGTCGACACAAATGGGAAGTGGGTGTTCGACTCCCCCCGAAGGCATGTCGATAATCATGATCCATCTTTTTTCATTTTTTTTTCATTCCATCACGGTTCATTTTTTGCGTGTGAATATTACTCAGGTTCAGATGTAGGGAAGGAGCCCTCGTGGATGAAGAGGTACATCACTCGTTCAGTATTCAATATCTCTATTTAGTGGATGCAAATGGGAAGTGGGGGTTCGAGTCCCCCCGAGGGCATGTTGCGGTGTCATGCGATTTGCCACTCAGGAGAAGAAATTGTGAGCTGTTATCAAGGGTCAAATGTAGGGAGAATAAGCCCTCGTGGATGAAGGTACATCGCCCATTCAGTATTGCGCGGCTCTAAATTAGATGCAAATGGGCAGTGGGGGTTCGAGTCCGCCCGAGGGCATGTCATGATCATTCCGTTTCCACGCCTTTTTGCCACTCAGGGGAAGAGAATGTGAGCTGTTATCAAGGTCAAATGTAGGGAGAATGGGCCCTCGTGGATGAATTTGTACATCACCCATTCAGTATACGGTGTTGTTGAATTCTGCGAATTTCGATGGGAAGTGGGGGTTCAAGTCCCTCTGAGGGCATTACTATGCTTCATGCTTTCTTCTTTTTTTTTTTGCCGTGAAGGAGGATGGAAATGTGGACGCTCATATCAAGGGTCAAAGGTTTAGCCAACAGCTCTCGTGGATGAATTGGCGCATCACCCAATCGCAGTATAGCGGTCGTAGTGTAGGCTGAATGGGAGGTGGGGGTTTCGAGTCCCCCCGAGGGCATGTCCCCCATACAATGTTACATTTTTGCCGCTCCAGAGAAGAGAATGTGAGCTGTTATCAAGGGTCAAATGTAGGGAGGATAAGCTCTCGTGGACGTTTCCCACTACACATGTGCAAAGGGGAGGTGGGGTTCGAGTCCCCCCGAGGGC